>OY757279.1:5237297-5746953 GCA_963584085.1 Pyrausta aurata
TACTGCAAGATCTCAAGACACTGTAAGCTCTTTCTGCGTGGATAGGAACATCAATTAATATTAATGAGTAACGGTAGTTTAATTTAATTTTTCATAACTATGTAATGACAAATAACACCTTAGTCTGCCTGTGACCACGGATGCTGTAAAGCATTCGAAACGTCAGGCATAAAATAAAAATAAACGTTCGCGAAATCAATCCGTAAAATTGTTGTTTTATTGTAATGAGTATTCGCGTAAACTTCAGAACCAAATATGAAATATGAAACCAAAAATTGCGCACGGGCGGGATTCGAACCAGCATCTTTCTGGCTAACCGGGCCAACTGCTCTTCCAATTGAGCTACCGTGCTGTCGAAAAGATGCCAGAAAGATGCTGGTTCGAATCCCGCCCGTGCGCAATTTTTGGTTTCATATTTCATCTTTTAAGAATAAAATATGACACTGTGAGTGTTAAAAATATTGTAAAAACCAGGAAAACTAATGTTTCCATCTCATGAAAAAATTCAAAAGGAGATCATAGTTTTAAAAATAATCTAAGCAAAATAGAGTTTGCGTTTACTAATTATGAACTATCTTTTTTATGTTTCCATAACCAAAGGGTAAAAACGGGACCATATTTCTAAGACTTCGCTGTCTGTCCATCCGTCTGTCTGACACTAGGCTGTATATCAAGAACCGCTTTAGCTAGACAGTTGAATATACCTAATGCGTGAAAATTTCAATAGGGTTTTGAGGTTCTGTTGCAGCTTTAATAACAAATACAAAAAAAAAACATGATTTAAAGGGGCGCTATCATACAACAAAGGCGATTTTTTTGCCCTTATTGCTCGATATCAAATGGTTTACCTAGTCAATGGTACGGAACCCTTCGTTCGTACGCGAGACGAACTTGCACTTTGCTGTTTTTTAGGGTTCCGTAGCCGAATGGCAAAAAACGGAACCCTTATAGTTTCGTCAAGTCTGTCTGTCTGTCTGTCTGTCTGTCTGTCCGTCCGTATGTCACAGCCACTTTATTCTGAAACTATAAGCATCACATAGCTGAAACTTGGTAGGTAGGTGTATTTTGTTCACCGCTTTCCGATTCAGATACAAAAAGTAAGAAAAAAATAATATTTAAGGGGGGCTCCCATACATGAAACTAAAACCTAAAAATTTTTTTTTACTCTAACCTATGCATGTGGGGTGTCTATGGATAGGTCTTTTAAAATGATGTTGAGGTTTCTAAAACCATTTTTTCTAAAAGTGTAAGGTTTAAGATATAGACGCTTCCAAAGTGGTAAAATGGGCGTCCCCCCCCCCCCCTCTAACTTTTAAACTAAGAAAGAGAAAATTTTGAAAAAAATATATGATGTAGATCTCAACAAAACTTGCAACAAAAATTGGTTTGAAGGAGATCGAACCAGTAGTTTTTGAGATATTGCACATTTTTATCAACCGCAAATATAACTTTGTCTTTCATACAAACACTATGAAAAACAAAGTTATTTTTGCTGTCGCAATATATTGTGATGTTTTCGTAAAGTGAAAGTAAGTGGACCCTGAATTCAGTTAAGGGTGGCACGGAACCCTCAGTGCGCGGTTCCGACACGCACTTAACCGGTTTTTTTTTATTATCCTATTATTTTATTCGTTTAAATAAATAACACAAAGACAATTCAATACAAAATGTTTATTTCGGTAATAATTTAGAACATCATTTCATTACTCTAGTACTAAGGTACTTCTTACACAAAAGGTGGTGGAATTTTTATATTCTTATTATTATACTTAGATGCCCTCTGGTTTTGCGCAGTCCTAAGTGGTATTGGTGGTGGCACAGGCAACTGTGGTGGGAATGCCAAAGCGCTTGGCGAATTGAAGACTGGCGGGGGCGCAAACTCAATTGCGTTTGGCGGGTACGTAAATGGTGGGGGTGCCAACCCACCTGTGTTTGGCGGTGGTATAAAGCTGTTACTATTTGGCGGGGGTACATAACTGACAGTGTTTGGCGGGGGTACAAAACTAACTGTGGTTGGCGGGGATAAAACCCCGTTTGGCGGATTTTGAGCATACGATCCTTGTACTGCTATTGGGTTTTGTGGATTGGCGTAACTCGGATTGTTTGGCAGAGCACTGTATATTATTGGCGGACTTGGCGGTGGATTGGAACCATAATTTACAAAAGAGGGTGTGTTTGGGTTCGAGTAGTATGCTTTTACGTTTTGTGTGTTGTCATAATATTGAGCCGTCGTGAGCTGTAAATAAAAAAAAACATGTATATTGTATGGCCGATAGTTTAGTGGAACAAAATGAAAAACGTAACATATTGAGATCAAATTAATAAGCAAAACAAATTTAAAAATGAAATTATTGTTAATTTGTAAAAAAATATGAGATTAGGTAGGTACTCGAGCTAGCTTAAAATGTATCAACTTACCGTAACAAAGATATTTATTACGAAAATACACCAAATAGGAGTGCCTTTCATTATAATAACATTGATATTTAGCCAGGGTATCAGATTTACTAAATAATTTGTTACCTGTTGGGCCTTTTTGAAGATTGTTTATCTTTGATTACATAAATTATACAATATTACATAAAATAAACAACAGAATAAGTATAACGTTTCGCATAACTATTTTACAATTTTTATTTTTTATCTTATCTATCACTAAAGTTTTTAGCAATAAGTAAGTAAGTAAGTTATTCGATTTTTAATATTATCATTGTCTAAATTTGTAACTTCATTTTATTACATTACAATAATTTTTATCCGAGTTCAAAAAGGAAGAGGTTATCAATTCGACTGTATGTTTTTTTTTTCGGATGTATGTTACCTCATAATATCTCAGTTATTTGGGGACCGATTTGTTTTTTTTTTCACTTACCGGTTTACAAGAGGGAAACCAGCACACTATTTTCCTTATTTTGGAGTTTTTATAAAAAAAACTCTGATGATGACATTTGAATCACTTATGTATTTTACCTACATAGGTATTCTGAATTGTAAGTAGGTATTAGTAGGTATTATGTAGGTAGAATTAGTTAAAAAAAAGAATTCAAATAAGGTGTTCAAAAGCTAATTTAATATTTGTACGTTTTTTTATCTAAAAAATACAGCAATAGCTTTTCCATAAGTTCACTTTAAAGCTTAAATATACGGGGGTGGTATAGGTATCTTCCTCAAATAGTTGCAACCACAGCAGCTGGTACACGCAGGGGGCAATGGTAAGAACGGGGGCACCAGGGAAGAAATAGGGGATGCGGGAGGTAGGAATGGACTAGCAGGTAACGCTAAAGGCAGGGGTACTTCAGGCAATACTGACGGACATAGGGGTACGGGGGCTGGTGGTAAGACCTCTATAATTGGTGGGCTCACAACTACAGGAGGTGGGGAGATGCAAGGTAATGGGGCTGGTTGAACGAATACTGGTGGCTGAGGTTTGACGACCACAGGTGGTGGGGGTTGTAAAACCACTGGTGGAGAAGGCAAAGGACAATAAGGTACAGGTAACGGGGTAGCAGGTACAACTATCGGTGGGCTAGGTAAGGGGTAGCTTGGGAAGTCGCAACCGCATGCTGGAGGTAATGGGCAAAAAGGTACAGGTAACGGCGTAGCAGGTACAACTATTGGTGGGCTAGGTAAGGGGCAGTTTGGGAAGGGGTACGATGGGAAGGGGTAACCGCATGGTGGTAAGACTTCTTCGACGAAGGTCGAAGTTGCTGAGACTGTGATGGACGGTAACGGTATTGGCAGCGGTGAAAGTGACAGTATCTGACATTGCACCTGAAAATTAAATATGTTTTATGATAAATTGTATACTTCCTCGTAGGTCTTTTTAATTAGTTTGCGTCAAAGTGGGTCATGTATGGGTCTCGATTTAAGTCAAACATTGGTGCTTATTACTCAGAAAAGGCTTGTGTAGGTGTCCAGCATCACCAGCATCTTTATTATAATATTATTCAGCTGAATAGTTTGTTTGTTTGTTAGCACACGGTAATATCAGGAACTACTGGACTGATTAAAAAAACGCTTATGTAAACAGTGGATTGACCTAATGACTGTAGAAATGCTTAATTAAGAATTCGCTTGACCGAGTAATAAAATATTTCAATGTCATTGCCACACTAATGCTGTATCAACCATTTTATTTCACTGTCGAACGGTACGTGACTTTGAAGAAATTCAGTTTTGCAACTTAAGCTTTATCGACTAGTCTGAAAGAATTCGTGTTTTGTGGGATAGCGTTGGTTTATCAGCTGGGAACATTTTCTCAACAAAAAGGATCAACAGTTTTTTCTTGAGATACATTCGGTTTATTACCAAAACATAGCAAAAGGCTTGTAGCCTTTTCTGAGTAATTAGGATCAATGTTTGACTTGACTCAAGACCTGGACATGTCCTTCGTCTTCATTATAAAATTTTTCGTATCTACAAATATAAAAATCTAAAAATAATTGTGGGAAGATTGATAGGATGATTTTATTACACGAGTAGCCTCTGTTATATCTCTTGGATAATAAAGATGTTTGCCCACTACAGTGTAGCATAAGTCTTTATTAAGATATATTATTAAGAAGATTGTACAATTGTTTTTTGACCCAAATAAAAATAAAATAAAAATAAAATAAAGCATACTATGAACGTGTCAGGATAGAAAATATAATTTGTATTGAGAACTATTAACACTTTGCCCACTAGATCGTTCCGTCACCGACCAACACCGTCGCGTGCCATACACAGAGCGTGTAGCACCGGGAAAGAACGTTCTCACTCGCTCTCGCTCTATATAACGGTGAGACAGAACGCTGTCAATCCGTTACTGAACGGATTGACAGCGTTCAGAGGGCCTACTACGAAAAACGAAATCCGTCAATAGGATAACAGTTTTGCGGATTCGAAGCATTTCGTAGTAGGGATTCCATACTAAAAATGTTTCGGATCCGAGTAACGATTATCGTATTGACGGATTTAGTTTTTCGTAGTAGACATCCTGTAACGGATTCGGACGGTTCGTTGCCTACTGGGGCAAGGTAGAGCGTATCGTGTTGCTTTTCGTGTCTGAAGGCATACTACGAAAAACGAAATCCGTCAATACGATAATCGTTTTGCGGATCCGAAGCATTTCGTAGTAGGGATTCCATACTAATAACCTTTCGGATCCGAAAAACGATAATCGTATTGAAGGATTTTGATTTTCGTAGTAGATCTCCTGACAGGTTCCTAGCACGATCATGGTATGGTAAGGTGCAGTGGGAAAAAGCTTTAACTGTTACAATTACGGCATTCAAACTTACTACTTCTGGTCTAATTGAAAGGCACAATATTTTATTAATAACTAGCGGTCCCAGCGAACTTCGTTTCGCCCCCAGCCCCGTCCCACCCCGGCTAGAATTTTCTTTGCTATAAACCTCACGGAGCCCGAGACCTTTCCAACGAATGCAAAACCGTGGAAATCGGTTCGTGCGTTCTGGAGTTATAGCGTCAGGGAGGAAAACCCGACTTATTTTTATATGGTAGATAAACAAGAAAGAAAAAACTAAGACATGCAACATAAAAAAATAAGACTACCCTATTAAAAGGCTATGGAGTAATCAAATATCGCAACTAAATGCCCTCCTTTATTATGAATTCGTAAAAAACAGATTTTTTAAATAGAAAGTAGATACTTACAGATACTATTGAAACTGCTACGAACAATATTCTTGACAACATTTTGTCCTAATTAACTAAATAAACTAATGCTGTGAATAATATAACACCCTTTTATTTACTTTCCTAGAAAAGTTTCCATATTGACGAAATAAGTTTCACAAAGCTTTCGAAATGAAAGTATGTTTATGTGTCAATATTTTTTGATTTGAGTCCATTTCACATTCTTTCTTTATCTAATTTTACTTGTAACCCTATTCGAATATTTATTACGAAAATAGCATCGTCACAAGTTGGTAAGTAAATGTTCAGAAAATCTTCGAAGTCAAAGTAACAGGCTTCTTTTGGGTGAGCTTGCTCCATCATCAATCCTATCTTAAGTGTAGTCTCAAGAAAAACCCTATTTAGTATTTTTACTTTAATCTACAACTTTTTTTTATTAGCCTGAAGTGTCCCTCTGCAGGGCAAAGGCCTCCCTACCCTTTTTCCACTCTTCACGATTCTGGGCATCTGTTCTCCAGTTTTTGTTGAAAGAGTCTAGCTCGTCACGCCACCGTTTTCTGGGTCTACCGCGTGGCCGTCTTCCATTTAAAGGGAGTAATCTCTCGGGTAGTAATCTGCCACTTAATAAAAAATATCTGATAGTAAGTTATTTGTTCGAAATTCAAAATAATTAAATTGTGTAGACCACTATCATACGTAGTCATATTTTTTCCTTGACGACAACCTAAACTAACACACGAGAAAATCAATCTATTACCATACATATTTTTATAGGATTCATAGCTAACCAGGGTCATCATCATTATCAGCCAAAGGACGTCCACTGCTGAACATAGACCTCCCCCACGGGTTTCCACAACGACCGGTTGTGAGCGGTCTGCATCCATGCTAACCATGCATTCGAGTCGATGTACATATGAATTTGTAATTGACACTGCTTTTATATTTTATATTTCACTCTTTATAATAAAGTATTGTTCTAGAATGGATATTTTTAGGTAACATTCATGAACTCCACTCCAATTGTAGTTTTACTATATTTTTCTTTTTATATCTTCCTTTAATTACAGTCATGTGTTAATTTAAGGGAAACCTTTAATTGGCGATACTATCACATACATACTTTTTGTTTATATCGTCTGTAAAGCTGTTGGTTTTCTAAATAAATAAATAAAAAAAACCAAGGTGATTCAATGAAACTATCAAAAAAATAAACACCAAAACTAAATCACATGACTATAATCTCAATAAATAACAAACAACTTAACCTACAAACATGGCGGCGGAATTGGTATCTTCCTTAAGAAGTTGCTTCTCACTTGCGTCAAATCCACAGGCGGAAGAAGACTCGATGTTGGGGGTGCTAAAGCTGATACCGGTGACGCCGCTGGCAAGAAAGGATTCACCATCGGTACTGGAGCTGATGGGTACACTTCTGGTGCATAAGGCCTCGCTCCACAAGGCTGTGGTATCGGCAAATAGGGGTAAACCTTCTCTTGAACGATTGGAGTAACCACTGGTTGGTATACGTCTTGGATTGCCGGTGCCTGACTGATTACTTGACGAGGTAAGGGCACGCGTCGGAAATCTGGCAATTTCTTAGTATTTGGTACAAATCTAGGTACAAAATCATCTAGGACATTTAAAGTGTTTCCTGGTGCAACTCTAGCCCCAACTGCGGCTAGACGGAGTATTTGTAAAACTCTCTCAGCATTTGCAGAAGATAAGATGTCGTCGAGAAGTTTCGAGTTAGACGCGCAGGCAGCTGATGATAAGTGCAGTATGGCCGCCATGATTGAAAATGTGAGGAAGTTCGACCGGCCCATCTTGTCTGGAATAAATAATCATTTTATTATCAAACTAGTATAATTAGTAGATACTAAGAGTGTGCATGCTGAATTTGAATAGGTGGCTTTAAGAGTCCTAATGGTTATTACAATAGGCAATTTGATTTCAATTGAGTTTTCTAAGTTACTGTAATAAACATTACATAGTTAGTAATAAGGTCTAATAAAATAAATTTAATTTAATTAAAATTTAATTAATTTAATTTAGTCCTAATACATCTTAGCTTACCATGACCGAGCTAGGAACGTGTTGGGCAAAATAATATTCTTTGTATTGAAAACTATTACACGTTTCCCACTAGATCGTTCCGTCACCGACCAACACCGTCGCGTGTCATGCACGGAGCGCGGCACCGGCACAATACGCTCTCGCTCCATATAACGGTGAGACAGAACGCTGTAGATCCGTTCAGTGGGCATAGTAGAGCGTATCGTTTTGCTTTTCGTGTCTGATACGCTCCTAGCACGGTTATGGTACGATACGGTGAAGTGGGCCCAGGGGCCTATTTTTGAATCACTCGCTTGGATATGGCGTGTGATTTTCGTTCGAAAACGAATAAAAAATCAACGAAAACCACGCAAAATATAGACGTAAGTACTCACAAAATTGAGCAATGATTTTTCAAATCATTTTTGTGTAGATTACCACTGGCTTTCATTCCAAAATTCGACTTTAATCATTGAATATCAAACGCTATCTTGACGCGAGTGATTAAAAAATAGAGCTCCTGACCTTAATTCATAACATTAAAAAAACACATTTTAAGGATCTTACTTACCGCCTTATCTCAATCGAATAACACTATTAGATTAGTATACAGCCTTTTATAACAAACATATTGCTACAAAATGTAATGTAATTATTTGTCAACATTATAAAAATCAATCAAAACTGATGTTTATCGTGTTTATAAAAATAATAAGCCTTACATAAAGTTACATAACTGTGATAAAATGTAACTGTTTTATCTATTTTAATTAGCCACTTATCTATTTATTATATATTATCTCTTATTATCTATTTTAGTATTCTTTGTTATCTATAAACTATCAGCACCTAGGAGAATCAATGTATCTGTTCTGAATCTTACTTATTTTGGCACTTAACACGTTCCGGGACACTATTCCAGACACAATAGATGTTTTGTTGTGTTCACTGTCCCGGAACGTGTTAATAAGTTAGTACCATGGAATAAATCCACTTAGTAGCAGATAAAAATAACCTACCTATAAATAACCAAAAAGTTTTTTTTTATTGTCTAGTTTGGATGGGTGACCATTCTGACCATACTCAATTGACGTCACTGAATTTATCTATTAAAATTTAGTGATTGGCGTACCTATATCACGAGAATCTTCGTATTAAAGAAGGCACGTTAGGCAATTGGTCCCGGCTAGCATCGATTGATATTACTTAGCCTAGTCAGAGGCTCTATGGGTAGTAGTAGGTCTATAGGTAGGCTTTATAACATCTGACAGCAAGGTTGTTCACTTGCCTTGCAAAAACCCCTCCGCCAATCCGCACTGAGCCCGTGTGGTGGAGTATAGCTCATCCTCATACTTCAGGTGAGGCGTTTGCCCAGCAGTGGGATGCTTACAGTTAGTTTTTAAGTATTTTTTATTTGAAATGTGCTTTGGATTTTGGTGTGAGAGACAGTCTACAATAGAGCGAGCTCACCCACAAGGCTCTGGGGCCCTATTTTAGAATCACTCGTGTCAAATTCCGAGTGATTTTCGTTCAAAAACGAGTTATTTTCGTTGACTGTGAAGTAATTCATCTTCGAACGAAAATCACACGCCATATTCATACGAGTGATTCAAAGCGCCTCTGGGGCCTTATTTTTTAATCACTCGCGTCAATATTACGAGTGATTTTCGTTCGAAAACGAGTTATTTTCGTTGACTGTTAATTCGTCTTCGAACAAAAATCACTCGCCATCTTGAAGCGAGTGATTCAAAAATAGAGCTCCAAGTCATCGGAAAGATTTTTTTTTTTCAAGTATTATAAACATCCATGGCAAAAGTCGCTTCACAAAAATTCATACTGTGACTGTGAATTCGAAAATGGAACTAATTGGTAGTGTTTGGAATACGTGGTAAAGAGAACTATAACTATGTTGGTAGGGACATTGTTTTTACACAAGATAGGTAACTGTTTCCAAAAAAAAATACGTTACCGTTTGAACTGGCAAAGTTAAAAATATTTCGCAATTTTGTTTTACAAAATAACAAAAAAATATGATACCCTATCGATGTTACCTAACTTCTGCAGCTTACAAAATTATTGATAATAGGTATATAAGTCGTGGTTTATACGAAACTAAGTTTTTATTGTGTGATTTATATCAGTAGTCATGGAGGCCCGATTTTGTGTCACATTTTTGATCTTCGGATTGGTCAGTGTGAGTAAAAATTAGATTTTTGAAAATGTATTTAAGAGATTATCAAAATTACATGAATGTTTAGAATCAACATCCAAAAACCACCATGATAATAATGGGTTAAGATGATGATAAAAACAAAACATGCGGTCTATCATTCATGTTGAAGACAACAGCACGTCAAGGAAACACTGCGGTATCTTATGCAGTTGTAATAAAGGCTAGTTTGCAACAAAAGTGGGTAACCAGATGTGCTGGCGACTGTACATTGTTATGTATCATGTTCTATGTAAATAATTTGATTTAAACTGAATTCAATATCAATATTGTAGCAGTATGGTCCTGCTTTTTCTTCTCGCATAATACTCGTAGCTTCCACCGTAGCAACAATATTCGTAGCTTCTAGCATTCGTAGCAAGCGCTACGAGATGGCCAAACAGAGTAATATGGACCATTATTCTTACTTTTTTTTGTCCGTAGAAACATTGATCTGGAAGCCAATTCTCGTGCAGTTCGTATACGAAAAAAGTTCACCGACCGAATTTCCCTTTTCAAAGAAAATACAGTTATTGGTTTATCCGGGTCACGATTTCAATGCATTTTGATTTCTTTCGTGCGGTAGTTTTTATTACGTGGATATATTACTCGATTATTTCGGTAAAACAGTGATACTTACTCGTAATCGAATTTACACGAAATAAGATAAAATATTCATTTCATTTCATAAGTTCGATCATGCGAGAATCGGCCTCCTGCAGGCCTACTACGAAAAACGAAATCCGTCAATACGATAATCCTTTTGCGGATCTCGTTTTTCGTAGTAGGTAGACCTACTGTATCTTAACACTGACCACGTCCACTAGACTCCTCATAACAGTAAAGCGGCGTAGTAGGCAGAAGCCTTCAAATGTGGTTTGAACCTAGTGCTATCTTTTTGTAAAGGAGCCATCTAGTTGGTCTATGAACTTAACAATAACATAAACAGACGGGTAGATGGCGCTAACGTCACGCAATGACGTATCAATGAGACCAAGAATTTCGCGCGGTCGGACCGACAGCACGGTAGCTCAATTGGAAGAGCAGTTGGCCCGGATTGCCAGAAAGATGCTGGTTCGAATCCCGCCCGTGCGCAATTTTTGGTTTCATATTTCATCTTTTAAGAATAAAATATGACACTGTGAGTGTTAAAAATATTGTAAAACCAATAACACTCCGTTTTACGACCTCCGTGGTGTAGTGGCTAAGCACGCTGGGTTTCAAGGCGTCGCCGCTCCAAGGTCCCGGGTTCGATTCCCGGTCGGGCCAATGTAGAAATCATAATTTTCTATATTGTCCCGGGTCTGGGTGTTGTGGTACCACCGTTGTGTCTGATTTCCATAACACAAGTGCATAAGCTATTTACTATGGGATCAGAGCAATGTATGTGATTGGTGTCCAATATTTATTTGTTTATTTTATACTCATTTACAGATGCAAGCCACTGCCGCCATCTTGCGGCCGCCTGTAGCCAGCCTGCCTTCAGTCCTGTCGCTCACGGCTCCAGTGGTCGATTTCCAAGCTCTAACTGCATTAACTTGTGGTTGTGGACCCAGTGTGTGCGACTGCGGAACTACTGTAGATTGCAGGTAAAACCCTTGATGACCAGTCTTCCAGTTTATACGATAGTAGTATTAAACACTCGCTTCCTCTGCGTTCATAAATCATTCATTCAAATTCAAATTCAAAATTCAAAATTATTTATTTCTTTAAACAGACTTACATATTTATCTAGTGGACGGAGCCCCCTTTTAGGCGTTATATTGCCTGTGCCAGGGGACAACGCTCTGCGTATCTAAATACATATACTATTTTAAGTGTATGAAACCTAATACAAAACATATCTTATTACTACCAAAAACTTATCGTTAATTACAATTATTTATCTAGTTATTTAATTCTGACGTGTGTTAGTCTGTGTGTATATGTGTGTTGTGTTAGTGAGTGTGTTGTAGTTTTGTGAGATGTATGTAGGTTGTAGGTAGTGTGATAGGTTAATGTGAGTGTGTGAGATAAATGGATGTGTGGGAGAGTGTGTATGTATTCTGGCGTGTATGTATCATAAAGTAAGAGTAATTAAATTATATTTAAATTTTATTTAAGTAATTTAATCTAAATTGCCTCATAAGTTGACCAAAGCCTCCGTTTCAGTATAATCTAATTCTTGTAACCAATCTCTTGTTATACGCTTACACTCGTAGAATGTTTTCTTATGTATATGTAGTTCTTTATTTATTTTGTTATATAGTTGGGAGGACCGGTATTCAAATTGTGCTCTAGCAAACTCTGTCCTAACTTTGAGAACGGTTGCTACTTTGTACCTACGAGCCCTTCTTTTACTATCAATTTGATGATCATAGTTCAGTGTTTTATGTTTTTTTAGTATTATTCCTAAAATATAAAGCTTTCTGACTGATAACAGTTTGCTGATCTGGTAAAGTCTTTGAGTTGAGTATGTCCTTTTCCTAGAATACATAATTTTTAATAATCCTCTTTGTGCTCTTTCCACTGTCAGAAAACGCGTCTTGAGAGCACCACCCCATACAGAAATACAGTAGGTTGTTACCGATTGGACTAGAGAAATGTATATTTCATTCAGTAAGTTTCTATTAGTACCAGTGTTTTCAGCCTTATTTATCTTTGTGGGAACAAGGTGTCTGAGAGTTCGGAAGATCCAATTAAATTTTCGTATTCTGGACGCTGTCATTTCAATCTGAGGATACCATGATAGCCTTTGATCTACCATCACTCCTAAGTATTTTACGGACTCTACTTTATTTATTAGCGGACAGTTACAGTTAGAGGTCGTTGATTTATTACAAGTATGTATTTTTATATTAAAATCATTTTTTGGTTGAAAATTGTTGTAGATGCTGAAACAAACATAATTAGTTTTAGCAGCATTTAGAGTAAGGAGGTTAGTTTTTAGCCAAGAAGCAACCCTTGTCAAGCCGCATTCTGTGATTGTTCTTGTTTCAGCCCAACTGGAGCCAGTAAAAACGATTGCGGTGTCATCGGCATAGGAGAATATTTTCGCATTATTAAGGGCCAAATTGCATAAATCATTTATGTAGATTAGGAAAAGTGATTCATGACCTAGGGAGTGACCCGTGCGCGCATGGGTTTGTTGATATTTGTGCAGTATGCAGTGCTGCACTGCATACTGCACAACCTACGCCTACGCCTACCGCCACCGACCAGCACTGTCGCGTGCTATGTACGGAGCGTGTCAGCACCGGCAAAATACGTTCTCGCTCTCGCTCCATATAAAACGGTGAGACAGAACGCTGTCAATCCGTTCAGTGGGCAAGATAGAGCGTATCGTGTTGCTTTTCGTGCGCGACACGTTCCTAGCCGGTTGAGACTCGATAAAAAAATAAGCTGTCAATCATGTTGTGTGACGTCTTATGTCACGTGACATCACACGCATGCGTGGTGTCGGATTACACTTACGTAAACACACGTAACTTCTTGGAAGGACAACCGATTACAAATCTGTAAAGAGGGTATTGTGACTGAATGTTATGCCTATACTTGTGTCAAAACAAATTAAAATTTAATGCGGGTAGTTATTTTATAATGGGCCATAATAAAACAACTACCCGCCCATAACGACAACATTTGTTATTGTTGTCGTAAGTACTAAAATAATGACGTAATATAAATAATCTTTCAACCGAAATCGTCTACGAACCGCAAACATTCAATCCACACACAAAAACACGCATATGTAGAATGTTTATTTTCAAGTATCACCACTTGAAATTTCGAGAGTTTAGTATCAAGCCCCTAACAGTCCATGGTCACTATTGTTGCCAAGTGCCATACTCCTTACAGTTGTTGTTTTCGGCTGTTTTTGGTGTCTATTGTATAGGATTCGGTCTCATCTATTCAAAAAAGTCAACATGGCTAAGATCTGATCAAAAATACCGCCACAGTACGAGTTTGAAACACTCCATAGGCGAGACCGTACGCCGGCGTACGGTTGGGCCTATCCGGCCAGAATCAGGCAAATTTGACAGCGTACGCCGGCGTACGCCACGGTCCCCAACCGGCTAGCAACGGTCATGGTACGGTGAAGTGGGACCCTTAATACTTTAGCTATAACATTAACTGTATGTGGTGTGCAATAAAGTGTTTGTTCCTATCTAAGTACCTCTATTTCAGGATCCCAACCAGTCTGAGTCCTGTCGTGTCACCCTGCGGCTGTGGCGTCCCATTTTGTGGGTGTACCGCCCCATCTTGTGGGTGTACCGCCCCATTTTGTGGGTGTACCGCCCCATCGTGTGGGTGTACCGCCCCATCGTGTGGGTGTGGCGTCCCCACTGCGTTATACAGTGCCCCCGTGGTTGATGTGGGTTGTGGGTGTGGGTTGCCTACCCCGTTGACACCGCCTTTTGCTCCTGTGGTCGGTTGTACTAAGTATTTAAGACAAGTATGCGTCCAGCCACCGTTCTTGTAAAATAATTTAACTGAAGTTGAATAAAGAAGTCTACACCAAACTGACGTTTTTCATTTAAATCCCTGTGTCTGCTGTGTTGACATGGCATGGTATATACTAATATAAATCTGAAGAGTTTGAACGCTCTAATCTCTAAAAAAGATTTTTTTTGTGTTGGATATGTTGTGTTGTTAAAAATAAAAAACAAAATAAAATGTTTTAACATTTATTTACACTATAATACAGGTAAAACAATCATCCGAAACAACGACACTATAACCACTATCTTCAGACTAGTCTAACAGTTTTTTTATTACTATTACACTAAGTAACCCAAATACACATTCTTACATTTTGCAACAGAAAACTGTCAAAGATGGTATTATTAATATTATGTATGAAAATACACCTTTTATGGAACTTCTTGAATATAGTACTAAAATATGTACACAATTTTTTATGGTGAAAACATAGATGACTAAAAAATAAAATGTTTTTTTCTAAAAGACAACCAATTTTTATACCACCCAAAGTCTCACTTATAGGCGTATAGAATTTATGGTTCATTTTTTGGTACACCATTTTAACCAGCGTAGGACGTCCACCGACAAGATGGACAGACGACCTTGTAAAGATCGCGGGATCGCGCTGGATGCAGACCGCTCACAACCGGTCGTTGTGGAAAGCCATGGGGGAGGCTTATGTTCAGCAGTGGACGTCCTTCGGCTGATAATGATGATGAATGATGAATGAAGTAGCGGCCATCAATAAAACCTCAAAAATCGTTTCCTTGCACATAAAATAGTTCTATAACAAAATCTTCTAAGTCGCTCAGCCATAAACATGGTTTGAAGGACGCTTGAAATTTTATTTTACATCTTTATCGGCTTATAATTAGAAAACCTGTCTATTTTCAAAGTTTAACCGAAGTATAATTTCGATTTATATTTTAAGTGATCTATTGATTTTTAAAGGTCAGTCCAGTCGTGGCCGTCATTTCTAAAACAATCAAAATACCAAGTACAAAAAAAAATACAGTAAAAATTCCAAGGCCCTTTCATAATAATATTTTTCCATTCTTATAGATATCGAAAGAAATAGAATAATAAGTAAAGAACTTTTAGTTACGACTGAGAGGTTTATGAACACAATTATATTATGCCTCTTTTAGGTGTTTTAAATAAATGCACTTTGCAATTTAAATGCATACTTTACAATGTCATAGTGTGACACAGTTTAAAAATGCAGTTCTGCAAAATTTTAGTATACATAACAATATTAAGTAAGACATTGACAATGCATTGCTTTGTTTGCATTTATGTCTAGGTCAATGTTGAATATCTTGTAAAAAACATTATGAGCATGTATGAGAATTTTGTTCACAACAAAATCATCTGAAAAATCTTTGATATATTTTTTTGAAACAAAGAACATTTATTTACATAAAGGTATATGAATTTATGCAAGAATCTTTTTCTGTTCAAGAATGACTAACAACTTATAAATTGCACTAGTAGAAATGTGTTAGACAAGGAAACGAACCCTGTGTCTTGAGCTATTCGGACGCATGCCTATACCACTCGGCCACCGACATATAGGCATCGGTACCATCTGCCACCGGTATAGGCATCCACCCGGATAGCGTAAGACACAGGGTTCAATTCCTTGTCTAACACAGTTGCTTTATACAAGTGCAATTTATTTAAGTTTGTATAGTGACTAAACACTATTAAAAAAAACATATTTTACCTATATTCAAACCTTCATTTCAGTCACTGCACATTCTGTCACTAAAATAGTTTATTTGTCCGAAACTTTTCTTCCGTTCCCTTTAACAGTCGTATAGCTTGGTCTGCTCTCATTCATTCTTCGGTGGTGGTGGCTTGCCACTGGCCAGGACCTTCTTCATCGTCTTCATCATGCTCGGAATGAGACCAATGTGCTTGTCTACACATCTTACAGCACACTTCTCGAAGTCAATCGTTGCTTTGTCTACCTGGAATGTATGATAATTTTAAGCTATTAGGTAGGATGATAAGTTTATATAATATGTAGTTATTTGAATTGTAATTTTATACAAAAACAAAACTGAGAAAGGTAGTGAATAATATGAAGGAAAGGAGTGTGGAGTTACACTTGAAAATATAGAAGATAGAAAAGTGTAACAACATAGAGGAGATAGCTGACCCCATCACAATAATAACAAAAATCGTCAAACAACGTAATAATTAATAACGGAAGACGGTTTGATTCCTAGTATGACATTTGCCTTTTTTATGAGTACAATTTAAAGTCAAACAGTATTTTTATTTGAAATTTACAATTGCAACCACACTGTGGCTTTTAGATCAAACGGATCAAAAAAAACTTTGTTTGCAATAGTTTATTTATTAATATTGTATTTTGTACAATTTATAAACAAAATGGTGGACCATTGTAGTAAGGAGTGTACATAGTTTTATGACAAATAAATTCAGAATATTAACAAAAACTTACTGTTTCCTGACTGGGGTCTGATCCCAATCTGTCGCGGGCTGAATCGTTGCAATCCATCACACAGCGTTGCAGCCTGTTTTGTAGGTTGTTGATCTCACCCTGAAATGACAATTGACCATGTTACAAAATGTATATCTAGGTGATAATCAATATAGTAAAAATATGTGCTGTTTCCGGCAACATTGCAGAGGAAATATGAAAGCAACATTGCTTAAGTTGCCGACAACTTTGGCAATTTAAGGGAAAAAATTCAATATTTAGCATTTTTTATTAAAATTTTGTTATATTTTATGAAATAGATGATAATCATTAAAATGTTCTCTAACATTGCCAAATTTACCGGCCGTTTAATCGCTTATGGATCGAGGTTGCGTAAACAAAAGACTGTTGATAAACACGGGTTGTTGTGACGGGTTGAGCAATTTTAATCAAATATTCTTGTGGCATGGTAATGTTGCCAGTAATGGCCAATAATAATTAAGGCTTACACCATTTTTTATTATTTAATTACTTCAGCTACCTTTCAGCTGAACCCAGCCATGAACATGAGGTATTTAGTAATGTTATTGAAAACATTAAAGACACAATGTTTGTGGCTTTGAGCCTATCACACGAATATAGACTAAACATAATTCAATATATTGTTTTTTTAACTATTCTAATACACATAATTTCTTTGCTATAAATATTTTTTTTCATTTTTAGGATTTGTTGACTAATATTACCTGAACATAGTTGTTGGCATGATTCAATGGTGAGGTACAAGTCTCAATGCATCCGTGGACTCTTTCTAATGATGTTTGTGTATCGTCACAACATTTGGCTGCGCAGCGATGCATGTCCCCCTGGAAAACATAATTAAATAGTATTTTTCGGACTTTTTTTTAGTAGTAACAAACAATTAAAAGTGTACAATTTAATAATTTTACCATACACAGTCTGGTTATGTAGTTCAAATTAAGTTCAATTTGAAAGCTTAAAACTATAGTATTGATAGCAAAAGGCAAGAATCATAATGGCATAAGAAATGATATAAAATTATGATGAAATCAAGATGTTAACATAAATGAGACCCATAAAAAATATTACAATGTACATAAATTGAGTAAGATCATATAAAGCATTTATTATTTTATTTAATTGTTATAGTTTTTGAGGTAAATATTGCGTAAGACCTCATGAGATTATAACCTAAAAACGAACCTGCATTTTCCGCAAATGACTCCGGTCCAACTCATTGACCAAGTTGGTCATTTCTTGCTCTATTCTATACCTTTGTGCTTCGACCATTTTAAAGGTTTTAGTAAGAAAAACTACACGAAAAATATATTTTTCGAAAAATTTACGACACCTCCCTGCTGACAAATTTTGACAACTGACGTTTTACTTTTTATAAGTAACAGGTTTAAATATTGTGGCAAAGGAAATGTCAATATTAAAGCCATGGTTTTATAAAATAAAAAGGAAAGACAATTGTTTGATTTATATTTATTTTATTAAATGGAAACATCTATCCATCTACAAAATAATAGGCTTAGCAAACGCTCTCAACTCAGGACACAATGGCGTCGCCAAACAAGTACAACTACACGGCGAGGTAATAGGCACGCAGGTATCGCATACATTCGTACATCCATACGCACTCGCTACCATAGGCGCTGCGGAGGGTAAATAGCCCAAGCCACAGGGTAATTCAGCAGCAAATGGAGGCAGAATAACGTCTACGTATAACGGATCGTTGGATTTGCATCCGCAGGGTTTTTTACAGGTGCAAGGCGTAGGCACAGCGTTTTTACAGCCACATGGTGCATTGTCTAAGGCGTCAGCTAAGATTATAAGGTCTTCAAGAGTAGAGAGAAGGTTGCCACTGGTACACGGTAGAACAGGTCTTGCTATAGACAGAGATGACACGGTCTGAAAAAAGAGAACGATTTCGTTAATTTTACAGGATTTGCAGCATTAAACATATCTCTACTTACAATTTCAATAACCAGAACCACGAAAGAAATACAAAACTAATAACTAAGAAAGTCTAGCTTGAAATTCTTGCTAAGTTACAACTAATAATTTAATAATTCATAACGATTATCTCTTTTGAAATTCTTGCGAGTTATTATTAATTTCTTAACTTATCGGTATTGATAAAAAATATCATTGATATTTCAAATTTATACTTTCGAAACAATGTTGATAAGAAAAATAGCTTGTGAACTTAAAACACAAACTTACGCAAACAAGCAATGCCAACATTAATATACAAAACTTTCCCTCCATTTTGTCAGTAAAATAGTAAGACAAATACCAAAATAAGCCTATAAGGCTCCTAATATACATTTTCACTATCATAAGTGTGAAATTTCGTCAAAGAAATGCTACATTTTATTAGTAAATTAGTTTAGCAACTTCATAATGTGGGTATGATTCAGTAGGATTATTATTATAATGAAGCTGTTGCACGCGGTTTCGTTAAAACTTACTGCCTTATTCGTCTTGCATTCGTTGGTTCGTCGGAATCTGCCAAGAGATGTCAACTTCAACTTCAACTTTATTTTGCAAACTATGCGTTACATAGAATTTCTTAAAATAATAATCACGTACTTAAGACTTAGGAACCTTTAAGGTATTGCAAACAGTATTACACAAATAACATACTACGTTACATTTTACAAAGTTAAGTTTTTAAGTTGTCAGGTTCGTATCCTGGGATGGACTGCTTTTTTTTTAAAAAAGCCAGACATACATCAGACATACGGCTTTGTTGGATCATCTTTGAGCTTATTGGCTCTCTTCTTGATTTGCTCAGAAGGGTTCGCGGCAGCCGCAACAGTGTTCTGGATGCTATAGCCAATCGTGGGGACTGTCCACTTATTGGCAAACTTATTCGTCGTGTAAAATCTATTGAGACTTACTGTGTTTTCTAAATTGTACTAACATAGGATATAAGCTATTGTTACTAACACTCTGGATCTTGTTGTCTGAATAATAAATGTTTTTTTTTCTCTTGAAAACTTCCGAATCTGAATTTCTGAGTTTGTCCTTTCTTAGTCAGAACGTTGAGGTGTTCCACCACCTGTGCTCTGGAAAGCAAATGGGGCTTTATTTAAAGTAAAGACGCGTCTAGATTTTTATTATATTCATTTTCGTCAGATTTTTATTATATTCATTTCGTCAACATAACTGTCAATCAGTAGCAATCTAGACGTGAATGATTACA
Source organism: Pyrausta aurata (assembly GCA_963584085.1). Taxonomy (NCBI): domain Eukaryota; kingdom Metazoa; phylum Arthropoda; class Insecta; order Lepidoptera; family Crambidae; genus Pyrausta; species Pyrausta aurata. The sequence continues at coordinate 5,257,353 of OY757279.1, forward strand.
ATAATTATATATCTCCTATATCTAATTGACTAGGTACCGTCTCAAAGTCCAAGGAATATGATGAGTAAGAAAGTGGGTGATTGGGGAGTGAGTCCACTGAAACTTATTGTATTGTGCCGTTGACCCAATTTCATTTATGTAACAAGCAGTACAGTACGTGGTACGTGGCAGGAATACTACGTTCCAATCAGAAGCATTTTCTTTGAAATGGTTGCAAGTTTATTTCGTCGTATCTAGTGCAGTCCTGCTAACTAGTATCTACACTTCTTTAGGTCCCTACCTAGTATAATTTTCTATGTAATGTAGGATAACTACAAATATCTACTTCTCCTGTACTGACAAATTAGTGTATTAGTTTTAGTGGGACTTGCGCATGATGATTTAACCCAGGATTACTCTAATCGTGAATTATTATTTTATTTATTTTATTTTAATGGTTTTACATTATTTTAACACTCACAGTGTCATATTTTATTCTTAAAAGATGAAATATGAAACCAAAAATTGCGCACGGGCGGGATTCGAACCGACCGACGGCACGGTAGCTCAATTGGAAGAGCAGTTGGCCCGGATAGCCAGAAAGATGCTGGTTCGAATCCCGCCCGTGCGCAATTTTTGGTTTCATATTTCATCTTTTAAGAATATTTTATTTTATTTTACATTTTTCGGAAGACGAAATAAATTGAATTAAAGCATAATTAAAACAGTCAGTTTATTTGACGTTGACAGAGACAGAATGATGATTTAATCAAGGGTTAGCGTAAACCTCGGTTAAGCCATCATGCGCAAGTGGGCCTTAATAGAACTTTTTGTACCTACAGTCGAAGGCTCTGCCACCCTTTTATTATTTAACAAAGTCCACGCGTAGGTAAGCGGAAGTGACTTCGACCGATAGTACCAACCTATGTATTATCACTGTATCATGCACGCGGAAAGAAATTATCTAGGTAGACGCGGTAAAACGCGCGACAAACGGGTTTATCGATGTGCCATGCAGCGGGTGCGGGTTCACCATTATAGGTACCTAAACCGCTTCATTTAGACTTCGCCTGCGGGGCACAGGGGCGCGGGGGAGGCGATAGCGAGTCGCGCGAGAGGTGCGGGCGGCGCGAAATCACCCGCCCGCGCCGCTCACTAACCGCGCTCTCGTCTCTCCCCGCACCCCTTTGCCCCGCAGGCGAGGCCCGAGGTCTCAATTTACTTTATCTATTCAGTGTCTCAATTTCACGGTTTACCTATAGTAACGAGGCCCCCTTGCGTTTATGGTTAACTCAAATAATGATTAACGTCTTTACCATCGGTTGACGATTGTGGGTTTTTAAAGAAAAAATAAATTCTTAAATCAAATGTCACAACGGCTATTTATTGGTTATAAGTATGTTAGGCTGTGGTGGCACCATCTAGCTTTAACTTTGCCAAACAATATTAACACGTTCCGGGACACTATTCCAGACAAAATAGATGTTTTATTTTTTTTCACGCACCTACTTTATACGTAGACAGGTAGATACATATAAGTACCTACTTACGAAGAGCTATTCTGCCCTAACAATCTTCAGTGATTATACTAACATAAATGAATCACGAGATCTTATCTTTTTAATATTGCTAGTTTTGTTGGTCAACTTTGTTATCTTTTACATAATTATTAAACAACTTTAAAGATAAATATCAGTATCAACGTTAAATCATACTTATTTATACATGACTTTATATCAAAGTCACTACTAAGACAATAGAAAGAAGTTATTTGAAATAATCATGGCGAAGCTGTTTCTAACTATTTCATGCTTTTCACTCCTACATTATCAGGTAAATAATTGAAACTTATTGAAAAATTTTACTAAAAAACTTGATGTGAATATTAATGCATGGTAATGTTTTAAAATTTTTACAGATTGATATACTATCGAGGTCACCGCTGCCTAACCACCTTAACAGTCAAATTCGCTTGCACCTCACGTCTTTTTTTGAAGTGATGCCTGTTTTTTAGTCGTGTTGTGTTGTGCAATTTCTTTTGTAAGTGGTTAAGCGCCGGCGACCTCGATAATATGTAGATTGTATTTTCATTACTATTTTTAGAGCGCATTCAAGTCAATTAGTCAACCAGATATCTTATTTGTTAAATATTTACACATAATTTACTATTTTCAGGTTCTATCCCAATACTTAACCAGAACGCTCGAGCAGCCAAGATCCCTAATCCCTCAAGTATCATCCCCATATCCCCTCGTCGAATCCCCGTACAACACTTTCATACCTTTCTCCCCTGTTCCCATCCCTAGCTCCACCACTATCATCACAGATTGCTCTCCTACCGCGTGTAAGAACCTCGCAAATACACTACAACTGATGGTCGTTGCAAATCTTCTGCAGAATACTAATGGAGGTTCAGAATTAGCTTTGCAGTTAGCCGCTCCAATTATAAACGAGCTGTTTTCATCGCCTACACTGTCTTGTGGATGTGCTAACCCTTTCACGTCTGTAGCTTCTAGTGTTAACCCGTTAGCTGCTTTGTCTACTAGTGTTGTCCCCCCTAGTGCTGTTTCTCCTAATATTTATACTAGTTTGTTAAATAATCCAAATTTGATTGCAAGTCTAGCTGAAGCACTCTCTGCCGCCCCTGGGGCGTTGAAATACTTTTAAGTAGATATTATTTGAAATGTGATTATTTATGTAATAAATTATTTTGACTGAAAATATAAGCATTTTAAATTTTATTTTTGTTTTTATATTGTTTCGTCAGTATACTTGAACACCTTAATATTCTAAATTGCACGTAAAAATTTACTGTGTCAACCTATGAAGTTACGTCTACGCGAAAGAAAGCAATTGCAAAATTCAACAGGCTTGCCTTTATTTTGGTGGCCGAGTGGTATAGGCACGGCCCGGATAGTTTTTTTTTATTTATTAAAAAAAAAAAAGTAGCTTCTAGTGTTAACCCGTTAGCTGCTTTGTCTACTAGTGTTGTCCCCCCTAGTGCTGTTTCTCCTAATATTTATACTAGTTTGTTAAATAATCCTAATTTGATTGCAAGTCTAGCTGAATCACTCTCTGCCGCCCCTGGGGCGTTGAATTACTTTTAGGGTGATATTATTTTGAAATGTGATTATTTATGTAATAAATTATTTTGACTGAAAATATAAGCATTTTAAATTTTATTTTTGTTTTTATATTGTTTCGTCAGTATACTTGAAATCCTTAATAATATTATATAATAAATTTCACGTAAAAATTGACTGTGTCAACCGATGAAGTTACGTCTACGCGAAAGAAAGCACTTGCAAAATTCAACAGGCTTGCCTTTGTTTCGGTGGCCGAGTGGTATAGACATGCGCCCGGATAGTAGATGTATAAAACCTACTTCTTACTTACATTTAGGAAATAAAATAAGAAGATGTAAGAAAATAAATTAGCTTAAATTAGACAAATAGATGTATTTGTCTAATTTAAGCTAATTTATTTTCTTACTTCTATCACATACACAATATGTTTCAAGCAAGTACAACATCATGTCTAGGTAATGTGATGTGCTGGCGACTGTTTATAGTTTTTGCTAGTATAAGTGAAGTATAAAAAGAAAAATACACTGTGCAATTAAATAATGTTTATTTAAACTTATAAATAATTTACAAAAACGATTAAAAATACACAATTTGATCAAGACCTGGTTTCACGATCTGTTGAAAGTTGTATGCCAACTGATTTGGTAGAAACACTTCAGGAGGAAAAGAAGAATATGCAAAAAAGTCCCCATTTGGTGATATTACCTCTGACACTGTTCCGATATTATTAACAGAGTAAACACTAGGTACTGTTACAACTGGGTTAATAGTTGCAAAATTATCTGCTACTCCATACGTAGGGGCAAAAGCTGCAACTGGTATTTCTGTGACAGGCGCATATTCTTTTCCGATGGAACCTATAGCATCATTTAATAACGGAGAATTGCAAGGAGTTGGTTTTGAATTGGCCCCAATTGTCTTGCTGATCATAACCAGCTGTAAAACGTTAGCCAATTTGTTGGCTAAAGAGTTGTCGACAACAGTGGTTGATATCATATTTATTGGAGACGGTGATGGAATAGATATTTGTGGGATCATAGGTGCTGATAATTCTTGGACTGATAAAGAGGGGGTGCTAACAAATACAGAAGGGGGTAGGATAGGTAAAGGAGGAGGAGGAAAACCTTGGAATGTTTGAATAGGAGGAGATACAGACACAGTTGGTGGTTGTGGTTGAAACACTGTTTGAGGTAATGAAGAACGAAGTATTACTGAAGGTGGAAAAGGCTGAGTCGGTAAAACCACTGGTTTAGGAGCTGACACACAAGGTTGAGGTGGTATAGCCGGTAAAGTAACAGGTACAGGACCTGGTAATGTGACAGGTCCAGGCGTTGGAAAAGTAACAGATATCGGGGTTGGCAAAGGAACTGGCGCAGGTGCTGGAATAGTCACAGGTTCAGGAACTGGTAAATACTGCTGAGGGGGAGAACTTATTGGTACAGGAGATTGACATGGTGTGGCTTGTGACAATGGTATTGAAGTGACTGGCTGAGGAGATGTTTGGAAGTATGATGGGTATATTGATTGGAGAGATATTTGAGAGTATTGAACGTTGCTGACTTCTATCTCTTCTGATTGAATCTGAAACAATTTAAAGTAAAGATGAAATTATTTTTCAATCAATTAGTAATAAAAACTAACTAAATTGACTGGAGGTAAACCTTCTGTGTACTCCGTTTAAAAGAAAATTGATTTATTGATCTTTGAGGCTCCTATCGGTGGAGTTTTTTGTTTGTGAAAACTCCAAATTAGGTAATGTCTGCTGTCAAAAAACCGTCGACTGCGGACAAGACATAATATGTTCGCTTATCTGTGTTCTCGAAGTCCCGCCGCAGTTACGTTTCCCGCGTACGCAGTAGTGTAAATAGTGTGGTGATTTCCCACTTGCTTTCCACATCGTAGTCTAAGAACTGGGGGTATTCAACTTCTTTTTTCAAAGCCTTTTCGGATATACTTTATCTTCAGCCCTTTGCTAGTATTCATGCTGCTGCTACCCAACTCCAGGGGGGAAATGCAAACGCAAATAAATGATTATAGTATTCTAATTAAATAAAATGTTGATTGATAAATGAATGTTGAATAATATAGCTGATTCTACAGCAGAACTCCTTAAATAGCTTTAAATTACTAAATCTATCGCGCAGAGTGAAAATAATCACAAGATTGAAACTAACCTTACAAACAAAAGCGGTCAGCACCAATAACCCTAGAGTCTTCGCCATCTTGACTATCAAAGTATAAATTTACAGCAACCTTCTTTATATATCATGACCTACATATATAATTTCATAATTTGTAATTCTAACTCAATCCCTTTCGCAAACTGAAATTGCATGCAAGCTAGTTGCATATTCCTATTATCTAGGTTCTATATAGGCAATTGATTTACTTTTATACAATTATTTGATGAGTTGCAAAAGTAAAAGCTTGGTTAGACACTTAGACAAACAAACGGCTAGAGAGTTGTTAGCCTAGAAGACAAAATAATAGTTGAGTTGAATCATGAGTTGAAAGATATCAACACCTTAAGAGAATGTGATCTACATGATTTCACTATATCACCTTTCTTGTTTCTTATATATTAAGTAATAACTTCTTAAAGTATAGGTGAGAGATGCTCGTAGCGCAGTGGTGCCAGAGCTTTGGTACCTAGTAATACCGAAGTTAAGCCACTTACGGCGCGGTCGGTGTTTGGTCCGACCATATAAGTAACGTATATCACGAGTATCTCCGTGCTTCGAAAGGCACGTTAAGCAGTTGGTCCCGGCTAATATCGTTTGTTATTAGTCGTTAAGCCTAGTCAGAGGCCCTATGGGCGGCTCGATAAAATCTGACAGCAAGGTTGGTCGCTTGCCTTGCAAACATCCCTCCGCCAATCCGCACTGAGCCCGCGTGGTGTAGTATGGCTCATACTACCTCACATTTGAGATAAGGCCTTTGCCCAGCAGTGGGATGCTTACAGGCTAACTTTACTTAAAGTAAATAACTACTTCGGTGATAGAACATTAAAGAAACGGTTACCATACCTATGGTATAGTTTGCCCGGGGATATACGCCAGGAACAAGATACAAATGTTTTTAAAAAGTATTTTTTAGCTTACTTAGCTTAGTATTTAAGTTTTAATTTGGTATGTTAGAGACTCGTGATCCCACAGACAATCTATGTACCTAAATAGTTTTGTGGGACTACTGTTTTTTACTGCAAAACGCTTTTTGTCTAATAAAAAAAAATATGTTTGATGAATCACTTAAAAATATTTTTCTCTTTAAGCGAGATGTTGCTTAGCGAACGAACGAAGGTATCTATGACCCTCAGTTATATCATTCATCAATTAAGTACTTATATCCGGCACCTACGGTAATAAAATGGGGAGAGTCGGATTGATTACAACGACCTCTAAGTCTATGATTGATTATACAGGGTGTTATTGCAAGGGGGTGCCAAATTTTTGGATGTGAAAGGGACCATCAATATGAACAACTTTTACTATGGGACCATCATTCAATTATTAATTTTATTTTCTGCCTCTCCATACATTATTGTCAATGTAGTTGACTGATTTTGTATGGGGAACCTGAAAGTTTATTTAAAATTTTGACCACGACCCCATAGTAAAAGTTGTTCATATTGACAGTCTAATTCACCTCTAAAAATTTGGCACCCCCTTGCAATAACACCCTGTATTTATGCACCAAAAATGACTCAAAACTCTTCTCAACGTCAACTCTACGTAATCCAATAGGCTAGTTTTCACCACCAATCGATGACGTACTTTTTATTTATTGTCTAAACGCTAAGTACTCTGCCATAGATTTACTATGGCGATTTGAAACTGTGACGTCATAGGTTTTGGTGTTCACCTGACGCACTTTTTACTGTAGAGCAATTAAAAATACAATTTTGTAAATTAATAAGAATTATCAATGAATTTAAACTAAAATATTGTTTTTTCTTTAATTAATGGGTTCGCCAAATTGTTGGTTTGGGAAACAACCCAATTTGTTCCTTGAAGTCACTTTACGTGATAAATCAAAAGGTTTCTTGTTATTTCATAAGTTGAATAATATTAACAAAGAGTTTTGCGCCCCATTTACGATAACATCGATTTGTAATTTCAGAATTTCACTAATCAGTAGAACTTACAATATTTCCATCGATAAGATACGGATTTTTATTACGTAAGTCTTAATTTCAAATGATATAAAACAGTGCACTTTATCGATAGCCAATATACCTCTACAATCACGAAAACATCTAACTAATAAGTTTTTAATTAGTAATTCGTTTTAGTATCAATACTCTCGAAAATGATTTCTAAAACAGTTTTCCTAGTGACTTTGCTAATTAAAGTAAGTAGTCATAAAAAAACCTAGTTTACAAAACTTTCTTCAGACGTCGAACCATTATAAAAAAATATCTGAGGCCAAATTGCGAGTCAGAGCATCGAGCGTGTTTATGTAGTGTACACGTTAGCCACTAGATGGCGCTGCTTCAATCTATACTAATATTATAAAGCTGAAGAGTTTGTTTGTTTGTTTGTTTGAACGCGCTAATCTCCGAAACTTTTTGTGTTGGATAGTCCAGTTATCGAGGAAGGCTATAGGCTATATAACATCACGCTACGACCAATAGGAGCAAAGATATAGTGGTAAATGTGTAAAAAACGGGAGAAAGAAGTCACGATTCCACGCGGACGAAGTCGCGGGCAAAAGCTAGTCCCATATAAATAACGCGCTCGATTCGTTTGATCGAGTAAGCCTCGCTCTGTCTCGCACTTCAGCACTTCGGCCTCTGGTCACTTTTTCAATTATGCATATACAACACATATATTTTTAATCCCCGACGCAAAAAAGGGGTTTTATAAGTTTAACGTGTCTGTCTGTGGTATCGTAGCTCCAAACGGCTGAACCGATTTTCGTTTAGTATTTTTTGTGTCATAGATAATTTTATCTCGATTGTTTTTAGCTATTTTTAATAAAAATCCGTTCAGCCGTTTTTTATTTGGAAAGAATCATTTAATAAACAAAGGATCAGATTTATCAGACAAAGGACGTCCACTGCTGAACACAGGCCAACCCCATACATATCTTGCAATAGCCCTACATGAACCAGGGGCTGTCCTTGGTGCACTTGTATAGTGCATACAAGGATAATCGCCGGTTTGTGTCACACAGCTTTTAGATTAATGTTGTCAAACGGGCCTCTGCGTGTTGGCTTCGGCCCCATGTACGCCTTCCTAAGGTCCGGGACCCCATGGTCTCGAGAATGGATAAGACACAACATAATAATAATTATTATGTATTTTTTTTTTCAGGCCATCACCTCTCAACGCTTACCACCGTACAACTTCCCACAATTCCACACAGAATCTGTCATCGAGAGATACACCCCTCCAATGTCAACTGCTGATAGTGACATCGTCTGCAAAAACCTGGCAACTGCCATCCAAAACGTCATGTTTGACAGGTTTGCTCAGAGCTGCTTCAGAACGCCTGTTTTTGGGCAAATCGCTGGGCCTTTGGTGAATGATATTAAAAACACGTTGTGCCAATGTCCTTTGTGCTCTAGCGTGAACATGACCCCTAATGGGTACACCAAATCTTATGTATCCCCTAATGCTGTGTCTAACATCATTAGGTCGACTATCCCTAATACTATCACTAAGCAATGCCCTAGATCGGCCCCCAATGTTGGTGTGAGTAGAAACTTGGATCTGCTTTCTTTGCTGAGCGGATTTGGTTGTGATTGTGGCTGCAGAGGGCGTTAGGTGTTTGATTTTAGTGTTTTTAAGTTATTTATTTATGCTATTTATTGAATAAATTATAAGATGATACATATTTTTTATTATTTTATTGAATGATATGATGCCTTGAAGATTCTAAGCACTAACAGTATACAGATCGAATTGAAATTAGGCCAGCTTGTGTGATCGATAGATAACTCAATTAATGGACTAATCTATACTAATATTATAAAGCTGAAGAGTTTGTTTGTTTGTTTGAACGCGCTAATCTCCGAAACTACTGGTTCGAATTGAATAATTCTTTTTGTGTTGGATAGTCCAGTTATCGAGGAAGGCTATAGGCTATATAACATCACGCTACGACCAATAGGAGCAAAGATATAGTGGTAAATGTGTAAAAAACGGGAGAAAGAAGTCACTATTCCACGCGGACGAAGTCGCGGGCAAAAGCTAGTGGTTAAATAAATGTCGTTCCTAGCAATTGAATATTTCGAGAAGATGAATCACCTTACCCAACGGTCAATAAAATAGCCATTCTGACATTTGGTTCAGGTTTTTTTGAGACACGCACAATCGTGAATAGTTAACCACTGGTGAAGACATTTACCCATTAGTTCATTTAACTCGATCACTTAACTGCCCAGGTAAGCGCACGATAATTTAACCCAGGATTACGCTAATCCAGGATTCAATCATCATTCTGTCTCTGTCAGTTTATTTGCCGTTGACAGAGACAGAATGACGATTTAATCCTGGGTTAGCGTAATCCCACTAAAGAGGGCAATTATTCTAATATTCATATTATCTAGGTACTTCTGGTATGGAATTGTGTAAAGCAATCGTATTCATTTTACAGTTCAAAATGAAAGGTATGATTTGTCAAGCGGCAAAGAACAAAAGGTTTGACAGATCATACCGTACGTTTTGAACTGTCAAATTAATACGATTGCTTTACACTATTGCCCCTCGTTCCAGTAGATTTCAGTCTATGGTCAAATAAAACAACAACCCCTAAAGATTCGTTATTTAATTAAGATTAAATATTAAATGTTTTGATATTAAACTTACGTAAAAAAATATTTGATAAGTTTTGTTGCTTGTTGATGTTTATAAATATGAAAATATAAATATTCGCCAGACAACACACCAATTGTCTGGTTTCGCAGTAAGGAATTGTTTTCCTTGTGCTACGAGGTTCCAGACAACGATTATGACGGGGACGTCGCCTATAAATACTTAAATACATATAACTTCCATGTTCAAATGTATGTGCTCATCACATATTTTGCCCCTTGCGGGATTCGATCCCGTGACCGCTGGCTCAGTGTTCAGGAGCGCTAACCACTGCACCAAACGTGTAGACCAAACACATTCTACGTCAGCAGCAGCAAATTTTTCTTTTCTTTTAAATTATAAATCGGTAACATTATTTACAGCTTAAAGGAAACGGTCGTAAACTGCCCTGGACGCCTCGGAGTCGTTTTATGTTTGATTAGAGAAAAATATTAAGAGGCTTGACTATATCATTTTGCAAATAAATATATTGAAGTTTGGTTTTATCTTTTTTTCCGGTTTGTTTTTTTTTATTTTTACACTCAGGGCAAACAATATATCTTCAGTCTCGTTTATTCCATTCTGTGTATTATCTGTCTGCCGTTGAAATAATGTCTCAGGAAGTAACTTCCCAGTATAACAATAAATATGCAAATGATATGAATCTCTTGGGTAAAACAAGGTATATTCTTACATGCGAATCTGAATTTGCGCTACATCAGGTAATCGTATTATTTATTTAAAAAGCTTATTATACAAATGTAAGTGTATAGAAAAGGCGGACTTAATGGTGGTTAAATCACAAAAAAAAAACAATTCGATGCAAAATCAACTTAAATAGACATGGATCGCCATCAACGCCGTCTTGTTTTCTTGTGATTTTATTCAATAAATCATGTGGGAAAGAGGTAAAACGCTCTAAATCTCACAGCAGTCTTTTTTTCGCAAATACTCTAAGTACAATTCGTACATATTTGTGGAAAAATATTGCATGTGTTTAAAAAAACGAACGCAGTGCAAAACGGTCTAGGTTCCCCTCCACTCAAGAACTAGATAATTTTGAGTTTGGAAGACTGCCGGTCCTGTCAATATAGATTATATTATAAAATTGAATCGCAAAAGCCAATTCTTTTTTAAAATGTTTGTTGAAGTTCAAGGATGGTTTTTACGGCAAGAAAAATTCAAATAATTTCCGGAAACACCCTAAAAACAGCCCTTTCCTTTGTCCCATACAAACGTTTTCTAATTAAAACGTAGATTTAAGGATGATAATAATTATCCATAAAACGGGGCCGGGGCGGGACGGCACTGGGGGCAAAACGAATTTCTCTGGGACCGCTAGTGTCTTAATAAATTTTAATTAACTTTTCTAATGTTAGTGTCCAATACTTTATACGAAATGACGTCCCATATTTGAATTACTCGTTGGTTAGTGCTTATTTGTCGCTGGTGAAACAGGCCCTAAAAAATCTTTGAAATCCTAATATAATATAAAAGCATATAACTTTTGCAGATCCGTTAAAGGGTTGCATGAGCTATTTACTTACGGACGTACTAACATGTTCGTACAAAATATGCAATATTGCATTGTCTAGAACGTCTTGAGAAATAAAAAAGATACCATTTAAATACATGCACTTTTATTTAACACAACAATAAATTAACACTTAAAACAAAACATTAACTACAAAATCAAAAGAAATCGCTAAACGAAAATATATCCTTATCATCAGCCGCCATGATGGCAGTATAAGGGCTTTGGAAGTCTTTCTTAGAAGTCATTATGGAGCCGTATGGTGACGAGAGGATAGGATCAGAAAACGGTGAGGATGGGCTCAAGGCTTCATAGGGAGACATGAGAGTGAAGCCACTTCTACTTGAAGAAAGACCAGAGGCTGGAGGCACCGACCCCATGAACGGATCACCAAAAGTCGAGGACCCTACAAAATTTGCATTAGGCATTGACGCTTGAGGCTGATAGTTATATTGCTGCTCTTGGTGATAATACTGATATGGCTCCTGCTTTTGAGGAGCTGGAGATTGAGGAACTGGATTCTGGGGATAAGAATAAGACACAGGAATCTGCTGAACTGCTTCTGTTTCATAATACGAAACAGGCTCTGTAGTTGTTTCTGGTGAGCCCAAAAGATTGCTCACTATCAACAATTGCAATGCCATCGCCAGATTGTTTAGTAAGTCAGGGTCTATACCTCCATTTGACGATGAATCAGACAGACCAGCTGTAAAACTATTTGCTGAAGGTTGAGTCAATCCAGACAGGATACCAGATGAAGGTTGAGCTTTTAAACTAGTTAAAATACTACTAGTCGGAGGTTGAGATGCGAAACCGGATAGAACATGACTAGCTGAAGGATGAGCAGCCAATCCAGTTAGTATGCTACTTATGGATTGTGTTCCAGATGTCAATCCATAAGTTGTAGGTTGAGGTTTTGAAGGGGTGTGGCCTGCTCCAGCTAAGAGCGTGGCTAAAGCAATCAATGATTGGTAGTTTGGAGGTTGTTTGCTGATGGTGGCAGCAGGTGGGGCTTGTCTTGCTGATGATGGTCCGAGGCTGGATAAAAGGTACTGCTTTAGAGATGGGTTCAAGGCGAGGTTTGCTGTGAAGACCTGAAATTAGTAGATACAAACTGTTAAGAATGGAGCTTCAAATGAAATAACGATGTTGCATTCATTAAATTAATCGTTGGTATAAGATGACCCAATTAAATATTTCACTGCTTAGTATATTGTTACTTGTGATTTTTTCTGAATGAAGAATAGAAAAAATCTACCAACAAAAGCCAAAGGTGCGTATTGCGATGTTACTTTGACAGTTAGGCAGCTCTGCTTTTGAACGGATTAGAAAATTCGTAATGCGATTTCGTATAATCCACTCAGCAGATTAGAGTGGGACAGCACTACACGAGTGAGTGAAATAAGAATACTGTTGATTTTTCTTTTGGCGAATCAACTAGTTGAGTGGGAGTTGAACTGCTTGATACGTGAACAGACTAAAGTAAGATCGCAATACGCCCTCTTAAATTGTATGACGACGATGATATCTTCAAAATATAAAATTTGAGCAGTGTCTTATTTTAAATGGATTTGTTTTTGACTCTAGAGTAACCCATACTCTCAGTAATAGACTTGAATACTTTTTTATGACATTCAACAACTAATTTGGTACATTTATACCGAATTAGTATACAGTGTGAGTCTTTCGTTGGTGCACAAAAAAAATGTTCTTATAAAAGAACTTATTCTAGCTACGGAAAAAATGAAAAAAAAAATCTTCGAGTAAATTTGAATTTTTTATAGGTATTTGAATTTTTTTTATGTTCAACGCGACCATACTTACGATAGAAGCCTATAACTTTTGAAGTTTGTGATAGATTTCAATAAAACTTACGTCAAATCAAAGGTAATTAATTAGTCTATCATTCAAAGTCGAATTAAAATAATTAAGTCTTAGAAAACTGAGGTTAAAGTAGAAAAAATGGAATGTTTAAGCTATTTATTTCAAACTATTTTTTTTTTGCAAAATAAGGTCCTATAAACTGCGTGTTTTTAGTAATTAAAATGAAAGAACATTTGATTAGCTTTCTAGCAGTGCCAAAATAAATGCTATGAGTTAAACAGTTTTTTTTTATGAATATTTTAAATGGAGTAGTCGAGCGAGTGCTTTTAAATTAAAACAATTGTTTAAATTACAACAAATTTTAATGCATCAAATTCTCAAAATGATTACCGTATTGCTGCAGACACAAATGGGCACGATATGTAATGTGAAATGTAGCTCTTCTCATCACATCTGGGTCCAGTCCAGCAGCGCAGCTTATGATTCGAGCCTGTAGTTCTGCCTGGGTGTTGATGGGTTGGCTGTACATTTTTTGCTTCATATCACCCTAAAGGTAGTAGTAGTCCAGAGGGGTCATGTCTGGTGAGCGAGGAGGCCACGCTACTGGTCCTTGGCGGCCGATCCAATGGTCAGGATATGCCTCATTATTCCCTGACAATGCGTGAGTAATGTGCCAACCCATCAACACCCAGGCAGAACTACAGGCTCGAATCATAAGCTGCGCTGCTGGACTGGACCCAGATGTGATGAGAAGAGCTACATTTCACATTACATATCGTGCCCATTTGTGTCTGCAGCAATACGGTAATCATTTTGAGAATTTGATGCATTAAATTTTGTTGTAATTTAAACAATTGTGTTTTAATTTAAAAGCACTCGCTCGACTACTCCATTTAAAATATTCATTTAAAAAAGTCTGTTTAACTCATAGCATTTATTTTGGCACTGCTAGAAAGCTAATTAAATGTTCTTTCATTTTAATTACTAAAAACACGCAGTTTATAGGACCTTATTTTGCAAAAAAAAATAGTTTCTGAAATAAATAGCTTAAACATTCAATTTTTTCTACTTTAACCTCAGTTTTCTAAGACTTAATTATTTTAATTCGACTTTGAATGATAGACTAATTAATTACCTTTGATTTGACGTAAGTTTTATTGAAATCTATCACAAACTTCAAAAGTTATAGGCTTCTATCGTAAGTATGGTCGCGTTGAACATAAAAAAAATTCAAATACCTATAAAAAATTCAAATTTACTCGAAGATTTTTTTTTAAATTTTTTCCGTAGTTAGAATACGTTCTTTTATAAGAACATTTTTTTTGTGCACCAACGAAAGACTCACACTGTATTTATTATATCAGCCAATAATTTGTCTAGATACTATCAAAGCTCTGGCAAAGAATATAAAATATCAAAGACCGCTTCTTACCTGATAAAATAGAGCTTCTATTACAAACGAAACCAATATTTTCCGAGCCATGTTTCCCTGAAGCTAAATGTAAATTAAAACAGTAATATGTTTTCTCGTAAAGATATATTTTCTGCTTATCAATAACATTAGGTTATTGTGCCAGCTTTTTGTAATCAAATAACTATTACAAACATTACGGTTACTATTCTAGGAAATATTTTACGATCAGATTGTGTGTGATGTAATTTAATACTCGTATACAACGTATGATATAATATTTTTGTATCAATACAGGTTTAATTAAGTAATTATCCTTTCAAATACTTTAAACGAGGAATTCTATTCCAAATCTCAGAAACGGCTGCACCGATTTTCATGAAATTTTGTATGTTGGTTGTGGAGGCATCGACCTAGCTAGGTTCTATTTTTAGAAAATGATGTTCATTGAGTAAGTAATCACTAAGTTCTTATGATGTTATCAACCTGTAGCCCGATCACGAATAATTGCGTCAAAGTATTCGTATAGTAACGTAATCATTTCATTCATTTGTATGGGAATTTGAAAGCGCCTCTAACGGACGTAAAATTTGACACCCAAATAACATAATATATTTTAATTTTTTATTATTAAATATATCGTTTAACTTGTTTCTGGGCATGTTATATTTACGTTAGTATGACGTCATTAGCGGTGATGCTTTCGAGCTTACTACACGAAACGGGAGTGTTTCGTGCTGCCGACTGACGTACCTAAACGCGCTACGATTACGTGACGAATACGTGAAATAATAATAATATATAATAAATAAATAATAAATAAAGTAAATTACAGTTTATAAGCTCAAAGTAAATGTACAACTAAGGCGGCTTTAGGTAAAATGTTTGTGATAGGGGTACTTTTTTCAGACAAAAAGGGCTAAAATTACATTAGAAAACAACGGTAAACGCCCTTATTGCTAATGTTGCACCCGGGTTCGAACCCAGTTGGGACTGAACTTTTTCCTTTTTTTGTTCAACAATATACCCAGTGAAGCTCCCGTCAAAATTGTTGTCTGATGTTCTTAGTAGGTATACGGAAGAAATTCCTTAGTTCGAAACCAGGTTAATGAGGGCTACCGTTTTCGTGCTCACTAGTTGGCGCCACTGTCACGTGAGGTCTAGAATATAGCTTTTATGGTGTGTATCTAATTTGTTATGATGGAGATATAAAAAAACGAGTTTTACAAGTTTGTCATTAAATCGTAATGTTACAATACATCAGGCATGCCGTAGTCCAGTTTTGTTAGAAAAAGAGGAGTAAGTACCTACACAAGTTATTAAAGATTTTAAAAACACTCTCATTCATTGATCCGTAACTAGTATTTGCGATAGTTAATGAAAATTCTTGCTAATTATTCGAAACATTAATCTAAACCCGCATATCTAACCCACAAACAGTGACATTTGACATTTCGGAGACCTCACGCTACACAAGCGCCCCTAGCGGCGAATTCATATGCGTTAGCCCTCATTGGCGTGTTGTCTAGCACATATACAGGGTGTCCCAAAAATAGTGTCCAGAGGTCATCACTATTGCTATCCGAATCACTCGAAAACTATCAAGTATCGCAGAACATACATGGGGGTGCTTCGAATAGCCCTAGTGATAATCTACCTCTGAACTTCAGCTTAACACTATTTTTTGGGACACCCTGTATATTTTTTATTTATTTTATTTATGTAGATCTTGAAGCTACATTGTAACATTCAATTACTATGTAAAAACAAACAATAGCCATTAAAAAAGGATTGAATTCTAAAAACTCCGCATAAATTGCAAAATAAACTGTAGTACTAAACCTCACAAAAACGTTTTCACATTTTAAAAGCAATTTATTTGGAAAACTGTTTTCAAACGAGCGCCTTTTTATCGAACAAAGGCTAACAGCGGATTGAATGTTTGGGATTTGGAACAAATTGATATTCAATTTAGATCAAGCTTTTCTACACTAATCTACACTAATATTATAAAGAGGAAAACTTTGTTTGTTTGTTTGTTTGTTTGATTGTAATGAATAGGCTCATAAACTACTGGACCGATTTTGAAAATTCTTTCACCATTCGAAAGCTACATTATCCACGAGTAATATAGGATATATTTAATTTTGAACAAAAATAGGGTTCCGTAAGATATTAGGGTTTTTCGGACACAAGGTGTAAAAAATCAACCAAAACAGTTACTTATTTTGCGTACCCTGTCTAAACTATTGAAGATAGAACCATAAAATGTTCTAAGTAATTGTAGATCTTATAAATATCTACAAAAAAGTCCGCGACATACTATACCTATCTATGTCGGGTGAGGCACAAGAACCATTTTTTTTATTGAAAAATCTTGATTATTTTTTGGACTACATTTAAACGCGTTTATTTTACTCATGCTATTAATCCTTATCAAAATTAATTATTTCATCACTAAGTACAGTTAATGTAAATAATATTTGGTCTTTAAATGATTAAAATTGGACGTTTGGTTCTGAAGTTATAGCGATATTAAATTGGACGTTTGGTTCTGAAGTTATAGCGAAATTAAAATACATATTACGATTTCTGCTGCACGGCCGGCCCGTTGCGAAGTAGGCTTTACCAAGGCCCGGTGAGCGTGTGGGAGGGGGAGTTTAGATCTATGAGTAAGGTACCCGCGCGGCGCGATTTTCAGTAAAAATTTCTTTCGCACTCACGATAAACAAATCCCTGGGCCAAACATTCAAATTAGTAGGAATTTATTTACGAAAAGAATGTTTTACGCATGGGGTCGGGCTCCCGAGCATCAGTATATTTTGTTACCAGAAAATAATGTAACGTCAAATGTTGTGTATAGAGAAGCTCTACAATAATAGCTTAAGTTTTCTATCCTAAAACAACGGGTTGCACTCTGGGACTTAACAACTAACACCCACAGAAAGAAAATCTGTTCAGCCTGCGGATAGTAACTGCTTCGTCGAAGTTAGTGTCGGTGTCTGTGAATTGACATGGGAATCATTTGTTTGCTGACCGTGTCTTTCCTGGGTAGGCTTTTTGCAGCGGTAACCGACATTCACGCGGGCGGAGCCGCGGGCGACCGCTAGTATAAGTATATGTTTAATGTTTTTAAGGATATGGTCGAGATCCACCTTACCACAAAAACGAGCTTAATTTCAATCTAAAGACAATGGGCGATTTTATAAAATTGCACTATTTGGACACGCGTCTTGGTGTGTCCATGATGATGACGAAATAAGTCATAATATTTTTAAGTTTCATTAATTGGACACACGTGTGGCCAGTCTCATGTCGTGTCTAGTTGGTGAATAACCCTTAATTTGTTAGCGAGAAAAATATCCTTATTATTGGTACGATCAAGGTGAAAATAAAATAATATTTCACAAGTTATCATGAAATCATAATTTAATTAATTAACCTAGAAATTGCAGCTGAATTCAGGTTAATAACTAGGCAGTGGCGACACTACGTCAACCTATGATGGGGCATTCGACACCCTAGGGAGGCCGCATGGCATTGGTGACACTACGTCGTGTCATACTCGTAGGATGGAGCATACGACACCCCAAGCAGGCCGCAAACCAGTGGTGACTCTACGTCAACCTATGAATAAATTATAAATAAATATGCGCCAGGAAACTCACCAATTGTCTGGTTTTTCGTGGTAAGGAATTATCTTCCTTGTGTTACGAAACTTACGAAGTACCAGACAACGATTATGACTAGGGCGTCTCCCATAAAATACTTAAATACATATAACATCCATGACTTAGGTACAAATGTTCGTGTTCATCACACAAACATTTCCAGGTTAATAGCTAGGCAGTGGCGACACTACGTCAACCTATGATGGGGCATTCGACACCCCAGGGAGGCCGCAAGACAGTGGTGACAATACCTACGTCAACATAGGATGGGGCATACGACAACCCAGGCAGGCCACAAGGCAGTGGCGACACTTCATCAACCTATGATGGGGAATTCGATACCCTAGGAAGGCCGCAAGACAACAGAATAACAGAATTATAGTAAAACTAATTCGATAACTCGCGATTGTGCAATGAAACCTAGGTCATAAATAAAGTATTTTTTTCTTCTCATGATAGAAAAAAAAATATAAAAATTTTGGAAGATCTAAACTCCCGAATATAATTTTATTTATCTGTACAGTAATAATCCAACATAAAAGGCAATTGGTTTAAATGCTATAGTGTAGTTGGTAGAACCGAGCCCTAATTTTAAAAGCGATCCTTAAGTTATATCACACCACCTTACTTTAAGTATAATTTTTTACAGGTATTTAATACTAGTTTAGATATAATCAAGCTTGATGTGTCCTTTTGATTGGTTTTGTTGGCCATTAAAGATACTTACCATCAGTATTACTATTACTAATGAGATCACGGTGTTAATAAAATAAAAATGACAAGCTTTTGTCATGAAATCATCATTTATTTAATAAACTTAGATTAAATAGCTATACTCTGGTAGATAGCTGGGCAGGCCGCAAGGCAGTGGCAACATTACGTCAATGAAAGATGGGGCCATAGGGCACCACCACATCTGGTCCAAAAGATCATGGGGTTATACTCAATTCAGGGTCTTAAGTCAGAGTTAACGGTCAACTTGGGGCTAAAAAATCTAAAAGTAACAGTATGATGGTTTAACCTATAGGTAAATTGTACCATGAGACCTAGGTCATAAAAATAAAGTTACATTTTTATCTTTTTGTCATAGAAACAAGTTAAGGCATTTTGGAATAAGTTGCCTAGGGTCTAGACTCCTTTAAATTATTTTATTGAACTATATTGTTTTTCTACAAATAATTTCAATATGCTATTATAGTATAATTGGTGGAACGGAGCCCTATACTCCAAATTTTATTTAGATATACCAAAATGACATTAAAATACGAAAAAACGAAGGTGGCGTCATCCTGGTCTATCTTTAAAAGAACTCAAAGTATAGTTTTAAAGTTTTGTCACACCATCAAACTTTGAGTTTTACAGCTATTTGACGCTTATTTAGATGTAACGAGGCTTTATGTGTCCTACAATCAGTCCTACTATTTATTAATGGGATTAAGGTGGTAATAAAATAAAAATGACAAGTTTTTATCATGAAATCATCATTTATTTAATTAACTTAGAAGATATAGCTATACCCAGGCAGATAGTTAGGCAGGCCACAAGGCAGGGGCGACACTACGTCGACATAGGATGGGGCATACGACACCCCAGGGAGGCCGCAAGACAACGGTGCCACGTCAACGAAAGATGGGGCATATGGCACCACCACATCGGGTCCAAAGGAAGGCAGGGTGTTACTCAAAAGGTTGGACACCACCAGCAGTTGTAAGGCGTTGGCCAAGTTGTTAGCGACAGTGCTGTCTTGGATAATAGTGGTTGTAGCCGGGACGGTGACGGGGGCGGAAAGAATTGTGTCCAATCCACACGGAGAGTTGACGTAGAGTTGGTTTGGGACCAAGTCGATTGGTAAAACGTTGTTGTAGGGCAGCTTGATCACTTGAGCGGAGATTGCCTGGAAAAATATAGTTTTTAAATTTAAAATTAATATTTAAAAAACAAATCTCTTTATTTCGACCGTCACAGATGATAGTAGGATAAACTACAAATTAGGGAAGAAAGGGTGGTGGTTTCTCTTTTGCCTTCCATGCCCCAGTTTAAAACCAAGGGTATCCCGCCTCTTGATACCCAGTTAAACGCTATTCATTCTAATAAAGTAATCTATACTATAGCGGGCTTTTTCGTTGGAATAAAAATATTGAAATGTTATCCGCTCAACGACTCTTGGGTACAAAACTCCCCAGATTTTTTTTTGTAGTAGTAGACTCTTGGGAAGTTTTGTCCCCATATTTTTTATCTGTGTTTAGTTGTCAAACTGGCCATTTTAGTTTGTTTATTAATTAACATACTTACATTGAAAACTGCAAAAGAGCAGACAAGAGCGAATACTTTAGCTGCCATTTTGTGTTAATCGTGTTGTGAACAAGAATCCAAATAGAAGGAATGATGTCTAACATTGAAAGAACAAGTTTATATACAAAAATATTATCAAATAATGTGAAAACATCAGATTGTTTTGTAAATTGGTTTCACGTGGTAAAGTAAATGACATCTACTTGGGTAATAGTATTTGTGTAACTTGATAAAAGGTTTTATCGTCAACGCAGGTAGTAATTGGAATGTCATATAAATTATGTATATCATGTATTGCAATATGAACTATAACTTTTTCAACAATGTAAAAGAGCAAATAGAATGTCGATCCCTGAATCCACACAGAGATAAATGTTTGAATTAAAATGTGCAATGTGTGCGCACTTATAAGTATTCGAGCATTATCGTCAACTAAAGAGCAAATATTTGTATATACTATAGTGTCTTTTTTAATATTTTTTAATAAAATAAATAATTCCCGCCACATTTAAAAATCAACTTGACAGATTTTCATGAAACATGGCTAAGAACACTCAAACTAAAATTATCTATGACACATCACAAACCAAATGAAAATCGATTCATCCGTTTGGGAGTTACAATACCACAGACGGATATGTTAAACATATAACACCCATATTTTTTATGTCGGGGGTAAAAATCAGATATTCTAGGAATAGAACTGCCGAACCACATCAACTAGGGACAAACGAGTGACTTCAGAACATAAATCATTTGCCAAAGGTTAAAATCATTATTGAGCCGATACACGTGCTACGTAAGAACAATATTATTTGACAATTATCTATTCTAGAGTCGCACGACTTAAGAGAAACAGCAATGGCTAGAATCCTTTGATAAATGGTTTAAATATGTTTTTGAAACTCACAGTGTCATTATTTGTATTCTTAAAAGATGAAATAAGAAACCAGAAATTGCGCATGGGTGGGACTCGAACCAGCATCTTTCTTGCTAACCTTTGATAAATTTTAACATTACATCTATGTAGAAACATAACTGGGTAGGGGAAACTCGTCTTGGTAAACTTCTTTATTTTAATTAAAGTGCTACACTTGATAAAACACTTTGCGGACTGATTTCGCGCACATTTATTTGCAATTACACCTTACGCACAGAATATATAATAGTTTTACTTTTAGAATGCTCAGGCAGCCTTTAGGTGTTTTTTTGTCATTACTTAGTTATGAAAAATAAAAGTACCATTTCTCATTAATATTAATTGACGTTCTTATCCACCCAGAAAATGCTTACTGTATCTTGAGATTTATCAGTAGGAGGTGTTGTTTAGGTCTTCGAATCTCTACCGATTGCTTAATCGAGACCAAGTAGGCTTCTTTATGTTCACGCAAATATATTTTGTTTCGGTAAACCTTTTCTTTGAACGACACCCCACATGCCAATCTACTTTTCCGGGAAAAACATAAAAAAATACTTACCTAAATTAGGTTTAGGGCCTTAGACTGGTTTGATAGCATATGAAAGTATCTTAGGTTGTGTTTTCGTGAAAATATTACTTATCCCGTTGACTATAGATATTATGGCTTGTAGTAACTAAAGCTTTTATCAATATTTAGATGAGGAGACATGTTTCGCACATTTATTGTAATCAGTCAGGTATCAAACGAATGCCGAGAGTCGCATAACAATGGAATTTTTATTGTGTCTCGTTTACACTTATTTGACGAGTTAATTTTTATATTTGACGTTCATAAGTGTCATTTCATGACCTAAATTGAAATAAAGATTTTGAATTTTGAATTTTTTGATGTTACTCTTGGCAATAATAATTTTACATTTTGGAAATACTGCCCCTAAATTGAATTCTAGTATATATACAATTATATCATATTTTATTATATTTTATACTAAGTATAGCTAGTTCTATTAAAAGATGCAAATATTTTTGTAATCCTCTAAATAAATTTTCAAAGTTAGAGTGAACAGGCTTTTTCTGGGTGAGCTTGCTTCATCGTCGGCTCTGTCTATGCCACTGGTCTAGCCTGGAGGCAAGAGCGAACCCATTTCAAATAAAAAAAAAAATAGTTTCATAGTTTGACATTTATTAAATCCGTACTAAATACATTTTGTTTTGCTCAATTTATTCGTAGAAACGAAATCGTAAATCACGTCAAAGTCTTTCGCGAAACACCTGATAAGTATATTTCAAACATTACGAATTTCATGTAATACTGACCTCATTAGTGATTTCTTAATAATAAGTAGATATAAGGGACAATGTTTGGAGGGCGAGGAGTTTGTCGAACTACAATCATGAGTTTAGGAGTCAGGTTCAAGTTTTGTCTAACAATTTTGGCAACATGGCAGGTAAGCTTCGGTGTTTTCGTGTTTTCAAAACAAAACGTTTAAAAGCAAAATAATAATAGTAATAATAGTAATCTGACACGACCGGAGAGAGATCAGGCGCAGGACCAACGGCTTTACGTGCTTTCCAAGGCACGGGGGTGAAACACCGCCAACTTCCAAACTCCGGGCTTCCCGGAGAATTTCTGAACAATAAAACTCCGGTACATATTTTTGGCCCGACCCGGGAATTAAACCTGGGACCTCCGGCGCAGCCGTCGCTTTAAAATGCGACCCTCTCACCGCTGCGCCACCGAGGCAGTTATAAATACGCACCAAAGCGAAATATACTACAGCCGAATTTTACATCTTATTCCATAAGTCCATTGCTGAATATTTGCCACGCCAATGTTTTTTTGTTTGTTTTTATAACTTAGATGCCATCATTACCTAGTTAGATTTTAAGTATTTTGAAATTTCTACTTATTTACATCCACCGTTTTTATTTATTTACGGCCTTTTTAACCAGTCTTAAAGTTCCCATTAGCGTTACCTGTTCACTACTTCATACGAAATGACATTCCATTTTGTTTATTAGTTGGTTAATGCTCACTTGTCAATGTTAAAACAGGCCCTTAGTATGGTTGCCGAGTTCATTTCCAGGTATGGTTGTATTTACTTAAGTCGAAAATTTATATTTTTTTATATTTTTACAGATAATATCGCCTACCAATGCTCTCAAGATGCAAGTGACCAACCTAGCGTCTTCACCAAAACCTCTTTCTTCAAGTGATTTCAGTACAAATTCTATATCTTCATCACAGATCACAAAAAGTGCTAATTTACTACCTAACGTGCACATACAGAGTCTAAATTCCCTTGCATCTAAATTGGACCCTACTATAAATGTGCCAAAATCATTAGTGATTCCTAATTTGAATTTTGATAATTTTCCAAGAAATTGGAATCTATTTGACAGGATTGGAAAACCGAGAGAAAATATCATAGACACAGTTTTTTTTGAAGCAGCATCAAATGGTGTAGGTAAAATTGATGATGAAAGGCAAAACATATTTGAGAATGTTTTAGATTTGATGCCATCTGAAAGTTATAACATTCAAGCCAACAGCCTGACTGATGTGTTCAGTAAGAACAGTAACAGCTTCTCAATCAAACCAAAATATGCCTTTGAAAATCAACAAACAAACTTACAAAATACACAGCAGTCTATTTCTGTCCAAACAGTCAACAATGCCAATAACTACAATAAATTCAACAGTGTTCCAAGAATCAATAGTGTATTTGGAGCTCTGTCAAATCCAATCACAAAATTGAATGCTCAAGATGCTCCATTATCTAACAATGTCCCTTTATCTATAGCTAGTAACCTTAATATTCCTAATATACAAGTAAATTCTGGTCCAACATTAAATTCCAATGACAACTACGGAGGTAATCAAAATGTACGTGTCTCAATTGAAAAGGTATTTAATCCTTTATACCAAAATAGTGCAGTAATCAAAAAGGATGAAATCAATACTAATATTATCAATCCCATCCCGAATACAATAAGTAACTTTGAACCCAATAACAATATTCAAATAGTTTCAACGTCGTTTGAAAATCAACAACAAAATGTGTTAAATAATGTAATACCAAGTTTTGTCAATAGCAATATGTTCAACTCTGGAGATCAAACCAAATTACTTCAAAATGAAAATCAAATTGTAAAAATTTTAAGTCAGCCACCAAATTTTCTGAGAGCACAGAATTTAGACACTAATAACTTAATTCCAATAACAAATGGATTGCCTGGTGAAGTTATCAATCAAACACCTGTAGCTGAAAAAGGTATAAATCCATTACATCCTATACAAATGAATTACGACAACAATGTTCCTTTTGTGAATAATTTGTACAATGTACAAAGACTGCCAACTATTAATGTCAACGGTCTAAACAAACAAAATGTGAACGCAGTTATTTTCAATCAAAATAATAATAATTTAATAACTGAATTACTAAGTGATATTCCATTTGCAGAAGAAATTCAGCGCATTAATAGATTTGATTCTCAAATCTCAAATAAACCAAATATAAAAACAGTCAATAAAATTCTGGAAGTTTCACCTAGCAATAATGTTAATATACCAGACAATATAAACCCCCCATTTTCTATCTTTAATGAAAACAATAATGTTTTATCAACAAATGAAGTTCCTTTTAGTAATGTGTCTCCCAATAATCCTTTTTTCAATTTGTATAAGTTTCCAATCAATAAAGTAAATAATGAAATAAATCAACCTGATATAAACAAAGTAAATATACAAACTTCAATAATACCACAAAATATATGCAATAGTAATAATATTCCAAAAGTTTTACCTTATAATCCTTTTACCTCTCAAGCATTTTTGGCACCTAAAGTTGATGTTCAAAATAATAACAAACCATCACTCCCTAAGTTCACATCTAAAATAACAAATGTGTTCAATTTTGCATCACCAAAAGAAAATGAGAAACAACCCTTCAATTTCAACTTTTCTCCTCAGATTGAGAAATTGAATGTCCCTGAATCAAATCTGCCTACAGTTTCACTAAAACCAGAGATTGAAACTGTAAACAAATTAAATCCTTACTTTAACAATGAAGCTAACTTACAGTTAACATCTTCAGAAGCATTCGTTAAATCACCTACAACTAATTTGGGATTACTTCCATTCAATACATTCCCAACACCACCAATGGAATTTTCTTCGTGCTCTCAAATGCCACTATCTTCCTTCCAATCTCCAGAATTTGGAGCATCTCTAAACAGTGTTTCGGTTCCTAATTTTAATAATCTAGTAAATATACAAGCAACTCCTCCTCGCACTGAAATTGCGCCGTTACCAGTAAGTAATCCAGGATTCCTTCCTCCAAGTGCTATTCAGCAAATATCAACAACATCTCAAGTGGTGCCAACAAATGTGTTCAATAATATCAACCCACAAACTTCACTTAATCTGGTTCAACCAAATACAGTCTCCGTGTCTCAATCACTAGAAGTTCCTAATGTTCAAACATTAAAATCGAATATAGCAAATATCCCATCAAATAACTTTGCAACATCCCAGCAAAATCAATGCTTCTCTAATCACCAAACACCAACAAATGCTCAGCTTTCTACGCAAGTAATTGATGTAAATAATGTACCAGAACTAGGTTATATTCCATACAGTAGCCCTTTTAACTCTGTTTACAATAATTTTCAAGGCATACCAAATTATCACAATGATAAAGGAAATAATGTAGTCTCTTTCATTCCTTATCCATCACAAGATGGTTCCATAAATTCTCTTTACTGCTCTGAACCTCAAACGGTATTGGAAAATACGTTTTCTCCAGCTATAACTTCTTTTATACCAAATTCAATTTCCTCTCACCAAAATTTCATTCCATATTCAAACCCATATCCATTTGGATCGCCAAATGATATCTCAAGTACTTTACCTATGTTTGGTCCTCAAAATATACCACGAAATGATGTTCCGTTAAATGTTCAGCAGTTTTTATCAATTCCTGAAGTAACTTATAATACCAACTCACAAAATCCTTTTCCCAGATTTGGGATTACTCAAGAGTTTCCATTAGCACAGAATAACTATAACCAAAATCTTAGTCCTGATTTTATATCCCCTATATCCAGTCTACCAAATGTTTATCCTTCTGCCTATCAACAAATTTTACCTACACAGCAATTGCCTCAAACAGTGTATTCTAATATAACTCCAAATAATGTATTTCAAAGTAATGATCTAAATAGTATAGTTAATTCGATAAATGATGCTGCATCTATAGTAACTAAAAACGCTCTAGCTAATTTAATAAATAAAAAACTAAATTCTAAAACACCACAATACGTACCAGTTGCCAATCTCCCTCCAGTAAATCCATATTTACCAACTGCTTTCTATACCAATCCATCCCTATCTTACGATTATGTTATACCATACATTTCTTCATTGCCATCTCCGAATATGAATTCAGTTGCTTATCCAAACAACTACGAAGTTTATGAAGTACCAGATTCCTATACTGATGACTATTTCCCCGATATATTAACAAATATATTTTCTGATGTGCCCGAAATTCCAAATATACCAGATTTTGATTACGATTTTGGTGAATTTACTTCGTTCGTACCATATATGTCATCTCTGAAAATCAATGTGCTACCTATTATTGAAGACATTAATTTAGAGGCGGTTATACCAAACAATATATTTGGTAATATGTATTCAAATAATTTAGTACCACAGATTATAGATTTGCAATGTGGCAAACAGAAAGGTGTGAAAGATCTAGAACGTTTGATTACATTGTTTGTATTATCTGAACTTATCAATGGTAATGAAAACACTGATTGGGATGGGCTGGAAAAGATAATTGCGTTGTTATGTGTTACTCAAGTTTGAAAAAGCACGTTTGTTAATGTCATAAGAGATTATAGAGATTCGTTTTGTTGTAAACGTTGATAGAAAGGTTTAATAACGTTTGTACATTTTGTGTTGTAAAAACTGTTTAAAGCCAAAGTGTAAAATGTAGGTGCTAAATTCTAAACGGTTTTAATTTATTATGATGAAAAATTAAATTTATTGCATATTGCCAAAATGTAACTAGCAATGAATTGCAAACAAATGTGTCCATTCATAGAACTTGACATTTTAATTTACTACAACGAGTTAGCGATTTTGATACCTATACATTGTTTAGGGATTATAACTTTGGATTACTATAACTCTGAGTTAAATCATTTTAGAGCACTATAAACAGGTCAAGGTAACTACGTACTCTGTAGAATCTTTGATTAAATGTCTGCTCCTATTAAAGGTCACACGCTGTATATAATAGATTGTATTGTTATTTCAATTATGATCATCAGATTTATTAGAGTTCATTCTGTTATGAAATAGGTCGATTATATTTTCGTGTATCCGATAATGATAAAATATTAATATTTTGCTGTGCTACAGAAATGAGATTCGTGTTTAAGTTTTAAGTTTGTTGTTATTACTTATCTTCTAGGTAATTTATGAATAAAATGTTTGAATTGTTATTTTTGTGTTTTTATGTAACTTAGTCTAAAACCTTTTACTTACGTCGTTTTTTTATCATAAAAAAAAAAAATTATAGTGTTAAGTCCCTAGGGACTTAATAATATAAATTGCAATTATACAAAGCAACTGTGTCGGACAAGGATTCGAACCCTGTGTCTTACGCTATTCGGGCACATGCATCATCTCGCAACATTGATGTGGTGTCAGTGGCCGAGTGGTATAGTCATGCGCCCGGATAGCGTAAGACACAGGGTACGATGCCTTGTCTAACACAGTTTCTTTTTACAAGTAAATATCATATATATATTTTTTTCCCCACTAACAGGGTATCTGAAAGAAGATTACCTAGTACCAAACAAATGTGTTCAGAAATATTTCTAAGCAAGGTATAATAGCCGTTTTAATAAAACAGTAATTCCTGTTTTGTACCAAATCATAATATAACAAGCGAAGGAGAATATCCCTTGTTGTTGACATCCAAATGTTTGCAAACTCAACTCTGACAAAGGACGCAGGGACTCGCAAACATTACAAATTAGATCTGAAGGGCTTTACACAGTGGAAATGATATTCAGTAGACTTCATTCCTTAATAAATACCGTTGTTAGGTACTTACAGGATTCCCATAATTATGCATAAGCATATGGCAAAAGTATGGCTGGTAGAGAATGTCTATAGGTCCACCGTTCATACAAAGGACACGGTCGACCCGCTATACATTGCTTGCCCCAAAAGTAAAAATCCATGCGTCACGAACAAAACTAATTTTATGGGTTCGTTTCTTCGCCTTTTAAAATAATATTAAGTAATATAAGCCGTAAATAGCGGGGTTTTCACATAAAACGAAATAAAATGTGTGGGGTCAATCTCTTGCACACTATTTCTAGATCATAGCGCCATCTGTGTCGAAAAACCAACATCTAGGCTACCAAAACTAAAACATAGAAAACTGCCCCGCTAGGGTGCGTAACGCGTGAAAATTACGATGACGGAAACAATAGCCAACGAAAAGAAGTTCCTTGTCACAGTTTTTTTTTTCAAGTTTTAGGAAGAGGTTGGTTGGTTTAAAGGTTAGTACCTATGGGAGGCAAACGTCATCTTCCTTCTTAAAATAGCGATTGCGAGCGCTTACTTATTTAACTAACTGCCAGTTATATGACACTGTATGACACAATATGCCATTTCGTTAAGCGGTCGCCAGTTTGCTTATAAGTGCTCGAAACCGCTATTTTCTGCCAAACACAACAATTGTTGGGGACAGGAAATTGTGTTCAATCGTTGTCCTATTTTTTTTGTAGATTTATATGCTGCTAGATAAAAGCGAAGTAAATTCACAATATTGTATTAAAAATTCAATATATTTTTTGCAAAATGATATAGTCAAGTCTCTTAATGCTTTTCTTTAATCAAACATAAAACGACTCTGGGGCAATTTACGACCGTGCCCTTTTGGTTGTGCAAGAAAGTGTAGATAAATAAATAAAAAAAACCGGTTAAGTGCGTGTCGGACCCGCGCACTGAGGGTTCCGTGCCACTCTTAACTGAATTCAGGGTCCACTTACTTTCACTTAACGAAAACATCACAATATATTGCGACAGCAAAAATAACTTTGTTTTTCATAGTGTTTGTATGAAAGACAAAGTTATATTTGCGGTTGATAAAAATGTGCAATATCTCAAAAACTACTGATTCGATCTCCTTCAAACCAATTTTCGTTGCAAGTTTTTGTTGAGATCTACATCATATATTTTTTTCAAAATTTTCACTTTCTTAGTTCAAAAGTTAGATGGGGGGGACGCCCATTTTACCACTTTGGAAGCGTCTATATCTCAAACCTTACACTTTTAGAAAAAATGGTTTTAGAAACCTCAACATCATTTTAAAAGACCTATCCATAGACACCCCACACGCATAGGTTTAAGTAAAAAAAAAATTTTAGGTTTTAGTTTCATGTATGGGAGCCCCCCCTTAAATATATTTTTATGGTTCCGTAGCCGAATGGCAAAAAAACGGAACCCTTGTAGTTTCGTCAAGTCTGTCTGTCTGTCTGTCTGTCTGTCTGTCTGTCTGTCCGTCCGTATGTCACAGCCACTTTATTCTGAAACTATAAGCATCATATAGCTGAAACTTGATAGGTAGGTGTATCTTGTTCACCGCTTTCCGATTCAGATACAAAAAGTAAGAAAAAATAATATATAAGGGGGGGCTCCCATACATAAAACTAAAACCTAAAAATTTTTTTTTACTCAAACCTATGCGTGTGGGGTGTCTATGGATAGGTCTTTTAAAATGATGTTGAGGTTTCTTAAATCATTTTTTCTAAAAGTGTAAGGTTTAAGATATAGACGCTTCCAAAGTGGTAAAATGGGCGTCCCCCCCCCATCTAACTTTTGAACTAAGAAAGTGAAAATTTTGAAAAAAATATATGATGTAGATCTCAATAAAAACTTGCAACGAAAATTGGTTTGAAGGAGATCGAATCAGTAGTTTTTGAGATATTGCACATTTTTATCAACCGCAAATATAACTTTGTCTTTCATACAAACACTATGAAAAACAAAGTTATTTTTGCTGTCGCAATATATTGTGATGTTTTCGTTAAGTGAAAGTAAGTGGACCCTGAATTCAGTTAAGGGTGGCACGGAACCCTCAGTGCGCGGGTCCGACACGCACTTAACCGGTTTTTTTTCTTACTTTTTGTATATGAATCGGAAAGCGGTGAACAAAATACACCTACCTACCATGTTTCAGCTATGTGATGCTTATAGTTTCAAAATAAAGTGGCTGTGACATACGGACGGACAGACAGACAGACAGACAGACAGACAGACTTGACGAAACTATAAGGGTTCCGTTTTTTGCCATTCGGCTACGGAACCCTAAAAAGGTCACCAATTTTTCATTATTACGAAGTGGAATGGAAGTATAAAGAAAAATATCTGATGTTCTTCTATACAGATGTATAGTACCGCAATGTCAAAGTCACATATAGAAAAATAGCGTTCTTCAAGAATCATATTTACGACCACTTTTACAATATCCTAGATCTTGTTAGCGTTATCTGACCAAGGCCTCTATTTTTGAATCACTCGCTGCAAGATGGCGAGTGATTTTCGTTCGAAGATGAATGAAAAGTCATAGAAAAAACTCGTTTTCGAACGAAAATCACTCGCCATCTTGACGCGACTGATTCAAAAATAGGGCCTCAAGACTTCAGACGAAATACTTGAAATAATTATAAGTTGGATAGCGTTTATTTGACAATAGGGAAACAAGTCCTAAGAGTTACAGGGATAATAATGGTCATATTTATTTAAAAATTTTATATTTTTTTAATAAAAAAAATTTTTCTTCTTCAATAAAACGATTTTTGCAAACAACAACCTGTGTTTTATTATATTTTTATTATGCTTGTACAGCAAAAAGAATCACAGACACCAGTATAACCTACTTCATAGTATTAACTGTTTTGTGCATCGTTAAAAAATATGAGCTTACTGTATGTGTTTGCATTGTGGTTGTGACCACCATTGTGGTTCGAGATTACAACTGCATCATTTATTTTGTAGATTTATAACCTAACACCCTTTTTGCTAATTGTATTATATCTTTAAAGACAGATTCTCAAAACATTTGTCTAACTGACATTGAATGCCTAACAGAAATATAATAGAGTACCAAAAATAAAAAGATTGGCACTTACGACCATTATTTATTTCTAATATTCAATATCATTGTGTTTATCGTGTATTTCTTTTACATTTATATCCATTTTAGTATTTTATATGCTTATGCATAAGTATAACATAAGTATAGGTATTGCTTATACATTTATCTACAGCACACAAGCACAAAATACGTAAAACCAGACAGAAATCCTACTAATATTATAAATATCTTAGTTTGTAAGGATGTATGTTTGATGCAAAAACTACTGAATGGATTGTGTTGAAACTGTACAATATTGTTCATGTACTGGAATAACACATTGGGTATAATTTATAATGATAATTGTGGAACAATATTAACACGGGCGAAGTCGCAGGGAGCAGCTAGTATGGAATAAATGAATAAACATTTTTTTTATAAAGTTTATTAAAGAAAATGAATTTCATATATAAATACAAAGTTCATCAGATCCTACTTATTACACATTTTTTTTACAGCTTGCGTACATTGTAGGAGACAATAATTTTCAATAAATAAAATAGGTATCTTACAACAATAAATAACAAATCAATCTTGAAAATTACATCATGTTGCTAAGCCTGGGTGTCTTTGCGATGTTGCTTTGACAGTTACGCAGCTCTTCTTTTGAACGGATTAGCAAATTCGTATTGCGATTTCGTATAATCCACGCGACAGATTAGCGTGTGACAGCACTACCACGAGTGAGTGAAATAGAAATAGGTACTTTAAATTTTTCTTAAGTTACATCGCAATATAAATTGCACTTATAAAAAGCAACCGTGACTCTGTGACAGACGAGTTATATTGTGAGAGCAATCTCGCAACATTGATGACGTCACGCAGCCTACGCGTTAAAAAAGCATTTGCAAAATTCAACAGACTTGTTAATGTGTAATAATAAAGACGGTGGCCGAGTGGTATAGGCATACGCCCGGATAGCGTAAGACACGGGGTTCGATTCCTCGTCTGTCACACATCGCAATACCAATGTGGCGACTCAACTACTTGTGTAGGAATTCAGCTGCCTGGAAATTGAACGGATTAAAGCAAGATCGCAATACGCCCCTTGGTATTATTTCCTAAATTGTCTTACCAAAAATGGTCCGCCGGTATACGTTTTGCTACAATCACAGTTTTTCCGTCATTTTCGTACTGCATATTATCTGGTAGATAATACGTTACTATAGGAGTTGCATTTTCTTCTTCATCGTCATTAATTCTGCCGTAATTGGCTACTTTAGAATGGGCATACACTGTTTGTATGTTATCATGCTTGTTTTTCTTATCGTTACCAATTTTGTGATTCTTTCCATCATTTCTTGAGGGGTTCTTAGCTTCTGAGTAAGTTGAAGATTTGTAAGACAGAATTTTGCTATTGGAATTTGGTTTCTGTCTAACGATTTGTTTGGTTATGAAATCTGGAGATTCTAGAAACGGTGGCGTTTTGAATTTTATTTCAGCTTCTATTTCGTGTCTGGATGTCGTTGTTTCTATTTTTCCGTCAAATGGTTTAGACAGAACTGCGTCTATTTTTTCATCGTAATTCTTATGGTTATTGAGTTTTGGTTTATAATTTCTGTCTGTTGTGTAATGATATCGATTGTCTCTGAGATTCCTTATATTAGACTCGCCACTTCCGTAGTATGACTTATCTTGAGTGAAGTCTGGGAAGTAATCATCTATTATACCATTGCTAATATCTTCTACAGTATCTTCTGTTCCTAGTTCTGGATAAACACTGTTTGTTGTTGTTTCAGTTTGTTGTTTTGTTGTCACCTCACGATCGTTATTTGTTGATTCTTTTTCTGAACTTTTAACATCATCTTTGCTATTTTCTATGACAGTTCTTTCAGTGGTTGTAGGCATAGTACTTATTGAAGGCTCATTTGTTGTTGTGTCTTCAACTTTAGTTTGTTTCCTTTTGTTAGGCTTTCTGTTAGGTCTTTGTTTACGATCGTTTCTTTCATTGTTGGCATAATCGTTAGGAAATATTTCATCATACCTTAACGGGAAAGATGCGTCGAGTTTAAGTTGTGGGTTACCAAGTTGTTTCTTTCGTAGCTGACGTCTCAAGTATGAAAGTAAATCCCTCACAACTTCCTCAGGTATAGCTGGAAACTTATTCTTGAATTCTTCAACTATTTCATCATCGTTCGACTGTCTTGACTGATTCCGTATTTGATTTGTAACATTTTCAAAATTAGAATGTGGGAACGCAGGAACTTCTTTTATTTCGATGATAAAATTTGGTCGTTTTTCTGGATGGGGTGTGTCATGATGTCGTCCAGTTTCATGTCGTCGCGGCATTAGATGTTGTCTTGGCATTTCGTTGTGACGTGGCATTTCCCGCCGTCGTGGCGTTTCCTGATGACGCGGCATTTCGTTGCGATGTGGCATATTATGGTAGCGAGGAATTTCGTGATTCATTGGCATATCACGGTGTCTTGCTATTTCTGGGTGGATAGGACGCCTTTGTTCAGGCGGAATGCCTCTGTTTTCTTCTCTTACATTGTTTCTTGCATATTGGTTTCTCCTTTTTCCATTTCTATCTCTTTCTTCAGAAGAATGTATATATTCTACTTCATCTATTATTGGTTCAGGTCTTCTATTGATTTCTTTCTTAGAATGTACCGGACAATCAGGATTGATTGTTTGCCTTTGTTTGGTGCTAAGGTGATCTTCGCCATCATGATTTGGCTTTCTTCTTCCTTCAAAATCATCGTGATATTTCCTTCTCGGACCTTCCCTTTTTGCTTCATTGCGTTTTGGTGGTTTGACTTGCTCTATTTCTGGGTTAAGCAACTCCGGTGGTAAAATAAAGTAGTTGTTAACAACAGTTGGTGTAGGATTAGGGGTATTTCCAACATTTTGATTCCTGTTCAGACCATTATTTACTTGGGGATATTCTTGTCCTAAATGGAACGGCATATTTTGATCCATAAGCGTTTGAATGGTCGGATTTGAAAGAATTTTATTCATGTACATTTGACTTAGTTGGTTGACTATTGGATTTTTGATTTGGCTGTCTGGAATGGCCACTGCCATTTGATTTTGTAACGCATTTTGTTGTTGATATAGTTGGTTATTGCTTGATTGTTGCAATATAGGAACTGCATTTTGCTGTAGAATTTGTTGAGTTGGATTCGGTTGTTGTATGACAAGGGGGATATTTAAGTTATTCTGATTTGGGATTTGATAATTTTGATACTGACAGGTATTTGGGTTTTGATAGGCATTCGGATTTTGATAGATATTTGGATTTTGATAGTTATTCTGATTGCAATTGTTTGAGCATGTTTGTTGTTGAAGTGCTGGTAATATCTGGGCCAGGGGATTTCCTGATACCTGTAAAAGAAAAAAATAAGTATAACTAAATTATATTAGAGCCGGACTTTGTATGTAAAAGAAATTTATATTTGCATCATCAGAACATGATCAAAAATACTGCGTTTATATCTTATGTTGAGAAAAGGTAAAACCGGGTTCTCAATGTTTCACCATGAAGTTTATTTTTCCGACTGATGTACAAAAACAATTATTTGACGTATTATAAAAACACTAGAATTTTGAATAAGGAAATCCAAAACAAGAAGGTATAATTGGTGATACTGGTCACCAACATCTAGTGGATACTTCTAATATAAGAAATTTTAAATTTTGTGATTTTATCCACATTTTATACCACGAGAAATTAATGTACAGAATTGTTTAACAAAGGTTTTAAATAATTTTATTATTATGGACATTTATTCCACAGTTCTTATATATTATCAACCTAAAACAATAATAATAATAAATATTCTTTATTGCACAAAAAGGGACACAACAAAACATTAAAACAGACGATCACAAGTACAATATTGGCGGGCTTATCGCTGGAAGTGATTTCTTCCAGACAACCTTTGGACAATAATAATATTTATTACGGATCGTATTTAAAAAATATAAAAAACAACAATGCAAAAAGATTCTAAATAACACATTCTACTTAGAACCTCACTAAATTGATGATAAACAAAAACAAAAATTGCTTACCATGAACCTGCTAGCGACTACACAAAACAGTACTATAACTTTTTTCATTTTGTCATTGTTAATCAAAAAATATTCATCAGAGACAATAACTTGTATCAAAACCTTTTTATTAACTACGTGAGAGTTTTATATAGTTGTCTTTATATTCTGTGATAATATTAGA
The DNA here is from genome assembly GCA_963584085.1 of Pyrausta aurata. NCBI lineage: Eukaryota > Metazoa > Arthropoda > Insecta > Lepidoptera > Crambidae > Pyrausta > Pyrausta aurata. The sequence continues at coordinate 5,293,278 of OY757279.1, forward strand.
TTTGTGATAATATCTTTAGAAAGAAAGATTAGTCACGGAGATGAAAGATAGTGTTCTGCATTTGAGATTACGAAGCAAGGGGATGTTGCACCATCGACAAATAATCAAACCAACAAATAACTCAAACATGGGACGTCATTTCGTATGAAGTAGTTGCCATAAATAAAAAATAAAAATGAAATAATTTAATACTATTTTTATTATAATACTAGTGGTCCCAGCGAACTTTGTTTCGCCCAGGCCCCGTCCCGCCCCAGCCCCGGCCCCGTTGAACGGGATAAAAAGGATCCTATGTCCTTTTCCAGGTTCTAAGCTACCTCCCCACTGTTTCGCTCCGGCCCCATCCCACCCCAGCCCCGGCCCCGTCTAACGGGATAAAAAGTATTTTATGCTCTTCTTCTGGCTCTAAACTACCTCCCTGCCAATTTTCAGCTAAATCGGTTCAGCCGTTCTTGAGTTATAAGCGGAGTAACTAACACGACTTTTTTTAAATATATAGATTTTTCCCATAGGTATTCATTTAGCTCGTCCTTTTTTACACCTTGTATAATTAAGCCCCGATTTTCTATTAGCGTGTCTAAGGTTAAAAGGTATCTCAACCAACTCAACCAATGGAGAATTTCTTATATGTTGGGTTGCTTGAAAATAGCTTGTACATATAATAGTGATTGTATTGACACATTTATTTTAACATTAGCAGTACTACGTGTGTAAATGTGGTCTAAGTGCTAAAAAGCATTCTCAACCAGATTCAATTGATTGGGATTTGAGTGACAGACAGACAGACGGACAGACGTGAAAGTCTTAGTATTAAGTTTTTTTTATTTTTTTTATTTTATGTAGTATGGGTTTGCTCTTGACTCCAGACCAGGTTCCCGTCTTTGGGTACGGAACCGTAAAAACTAACACCTTCTTACATAGTCACAGTTTTTTTTTAATGGGCAAAGGTTATTTTAAAACAAAACACCAAAAGACTCTTTACACCTTGTATAATTAAACCCCGATTTTCTATTAGCGTATCTAAGTTAAAAGGTATTCTCAACCAGTCAACCAATGGAGAATTCAACGAATGCAACACAACGTGTGTAAATGTGGTCTTAGTGCTTAAGAGCATTCTCAATCAGATTCAACTGATTGGGATTTGAGATACAACCTGGTAACAGACAGACGGATGGACAGACATGGAAGTCTTAGTAATAGAGTCCCGTTTTTACCCTTTGAGTACGGAACCCTAAAAACTAACTTACCTTCTTACATAGTCACAGTTATTTTTAGGGTTCCGTAGCCGAATGGCAAAAACGGAACCCTCTGTCCGTCCGTATGTCACAGCCACTTTGTTCAAAAAATATTAGCATCACACAGCTGAAACTTGGTGAGTAGATGTATATTGTTCACCGCTTTCCGATTTATGTACTAAAAGTTTAAAAAAAGATATTTAAGGGAACCATACATGAAACTAAAACCTAAAAAAATTTTTTTACCCTAACCTATACATGTGGGGTGTCTATGGATAGGTCTTTTAAAATGACATTGAGGTTCCTAAAATTATTTTTTCTAAAAGTCTAACGTTTGAGATATAGACGCTTCCAAAGTGGTAAAATGGGCGTCCCCCCCCCCCCATCTAGTACTAAGGAAGTAAAAAATATGTGATGTAGATCTCAACAAAAACTTTCAACGAAAATTGGTTTGAGCGAAATCGAACTAGTAGTTTTTGAGATATAGCACATTTTTATCAACCGCAAATATAACTTTGTCTTTCATACAAACACTATGAAAAACAAAGTTATATTTGCGGTCAACAAAATATTGTGGTATTTTGGCTAAGTGGAAGTAAGAATCCCTAATTCAGTTAAAGTTGGCACGGAACCCTCAGTGCGCGAGTCCGACTCGCACTTGGCCGGTTTTTTAAAGGGCAAAGGTTATTTTAAAACAAACCACCGAAAAAATCTCCAATAAACTTTATTTACAAACGAATCAACAATAGCCTATTCATCCTAATAATAGCTTGTCCAGCTCAATCACGACCCCTGTGATTAGCTTGATCAGTGCACTAAGAAGACCGGTTCCATCAGAAAGACCAGTTAGCAAACTCAATACCAAGTTAAGGACTTGAGAGACCAGACCCATTAGTAAACCAGGAGCTGCCAACACATTTGATCTGAACAGAGATATTAACACACTAATGTACAAGAATAATACTGACGCAAGATCTGTCAATGTAGCGTAAAGTAACGGCAGAGTGCAGCCGAAATACGGCAGCAAGGCTGGTGTTAAATTCTGCACAATGTTAGACAAATTGTTCAAATTGTTTATCAAGTTGATGAGGAAGGGAATCAATAAGCAGGCTAGCTGGTTGGCTATCGGCAAGATGGCGGCAATCTCGTCGAATGCGAGACGCAGCGCGGATACGGAATAGGCGGGGATCATGGCGTCGCTTTTTGGCACCTGTCAAAAAAGTTAGGTTAGTTTTGGCGGGAAAAAAGCATAAACTTTTTTAGGAATAGACACTGCTTTTAGTGTGGAGGATTCGTTGCATCATGTTACTACTTATAGTAATATTCACGTAAAAAATGTATTTTGTATAGTAGAGTTTGATAAGTTTTTGATAGCTAGCTAGTTTTGACTCTATTTGAGTAAATACTATCGAGGTCACTACCGCGTTACCACTTTAAGAGCCAAAATCGCTTGCACCTCTTGAGTAATTAACGCTCGTTTTTGTGTTTTAAAATGGCAAGACATCAGAGACCTCAACCGAACTATAAATTTTACTTTTTGTTCATCAATAACTTAATTAAATTAATTTAAAACAGTTTAAGTCCCCTTAGTCATTACTATCATAAGATTTTAAGTAACTGTTTCTTGGTTTACTTGAATCCAACCCAAAAACAACGAAAATGCATTATAAGATTTTTTTACAATAAATAAATACTTACAACTTTCTCGTTAAAGTGCAAAACAGAATTGTTGGTATTGTCATTTAATTTTGTATTTATAAACAACACTTATCGTTAACTACAGAAAATTATTGTGTAAATAGTATTTTAAAATTCACTATACTTATCTATCTTGACCAATAAACTAGTAACATAATAAGTAGTTTTAGCGATAAACAATTTTGTAAAGTTATGATAAAATACTTTCACATTCTATAGTAGATACTGAAAAAGAAAAATGTTTATCAAACCTACCGGAATTTGAAGTCAATACTAAGAAAATGCACACACTTATTAAACTATTTATACATAGTATTTCTTATTTTTAGCCCATGTCTCTTCTTCCTTTTCAATTTCAGTCATGTATAAAAATTGCTTCATAATTAAATTCTGTTACGGCAAATAATAAAGCTGGCTGGTTCCTAGCTCAAAGGATTAGCATAGCTATCCAACGCGGCAACCCGATATTCAACATACTCTATGGCGGCAACGCAGCCAGCTTCATAGCCTCCTTTTCCCAAGGAAACGGTTTCGTTTTTAATAGGTAGTTTTTAAATTTATTTTTTATGATGCATGTCTCAGTTTTAATCATGCAAAACAGTGTGAAATCAAACAGATATGATACAAACAAGGTATTTTGCACAATTTGAGTTTACATTTTCGATTTATGTAACTTGCTTCACATTCTTGACATTGACCCACTTTAAGACTGCAGGTTAGTGTAAAACGCAGCGTTGCAATTTCGAAGTATTTGCATTGCATTTGAAATTGTCGCACAGTAAAGGTTTTTAACACTACCTAAGTTCCCCGCGACGTCATGTGGGTTAATGTCTGATTTTCCATATAAAATTCTTGTCCACAATTTTTGGTTGGAAAGGATTAATCTCTAAGCATTCTGTGAGATCTCATACAAAAATATAGGTCATTCCGTTTCCGCTGTTAGTACAGTCGCCGGCACATCAGGTTACCCACTTTTGTTGCAAACTAGCCCTAATTACAACTGCGTAAGTTGCCTTAGTGTTTACCTTGACGTGCTGTTGTACGTACGTTCAAAAATATGTAGAGTCACTTTTTAAGATCAACTAGACCAAAATATAATAGAAATAAAAAGCAATGGTTTTGATTACAAATACCAAGCTTTCTCTATGACTCTAATAATTATGTACACATTTATCCCTACTCAATTACAATGAAAGAGAAATAAGTCTTGTCTGTGTGTATGTTACTTTCTCACACAAACCACTGAACTAATTTATATTGAAAGGTATTTATTTGGTCAAATTTAAAAGTCGGTATCTTGTCGGTGGCTTCCCTCTTGCCTTATAAACCGCAGTTTACGAACCGGGGGTTCTCTGCCTCTTAATGCCCTGTCCAAAGCCTTTTCTGATATACTTTATCTTCAGCCTTGTACCAGTACTGATGCTGCTGCTACTCAACACCAGGGGAACGCTTATTTATGGCGGCGTATACTCGTCATGCTGTAACTGCCTCGGTGGCGCAGCGGTGAGAGGGCCGCATTTTAAAGCGACGGCTGCGCCAGAGGTCCCGGGTTCAATTCCCGGGTCGGGCCAAAAAAATATATACCTGGGTTTTTCTGTTTAGAATTTCTCAGGGTAGCCCGAAGTTTGGAAGTTGGCGGTGGTTCACCCCCGTGCCTCGGAAAGCACGTAAAGCCGTTGGTCCTGCGCCTGATCTCTCTCCGGTCGTGCCAGATTAGTAGGGGATTATTGGGCATTCTAAAACAGTTTTTTTACATCATCGATCTCACTGTCGTTCGATCAATAATGTAAAAAAACTTTTTTAGAATGCCCAATAACCACTTCGCCAATCGCATACTTACTGTATTATTAGATTTCATTGTGCTTTATTATTTTCTATATTGACAATTTTCACTGCTAAGCTTAAAACAAGTTTTTAATTTATTAACACTTCTGTCTTTAAATCATTTTGTCAAAATCCTTCAACGAAGACGGTCGAGTAAAAAAATCAGAATGCGATTTGTGAAACAAAAAGAATCCTTAGAATTGAAATGTATTTGCCCTGTAACAACAAATGAGGAACGGCGTCATGGAAATTTATTGCCAAATACTATACGAAGCATTGTTTGTGGACCATCAAATTGTGGAAAGACCAATTTAATAATAAGTCTATTGCTACATCAGGATGGACCACGTTTTCGCAACTTATATGTGTACTCGAAGTCTTTGTATCAACCTAAATATGTTTTTTTAGAGAAAGTTTTGGAGAAAGTTCCAGACACATCATACAACAAATACAGCCACAATAGTGACATTTTAAGCCCACACGAAGCTTTGCCTGATTCTATTATAATATTTGACGACGTGGCATGTGAAAATCAAAACAATATACGTGATTATTTTGCAATGGGTCGTCATAAGAACATTGATTGTTTTTATATTAATCAAACTTACACTAAGGTACCTAAGCAGTTAGTGAGAGATAATGCTAACCTCATCATATTATTTAAACAAGACGATATTAATCTAAGACATGTTTACGATGAACATGTAGGGTCTGACATGACGTGGTCTCAGTTTCGAGAAATGTGTTCAACTCTATGGAGCAAACAGTATAGCTATCTCGTCATCAATAAGGATTGTGATCGAAACAAAGGCTGTTACAGACTGAAATTTGATACATTTATAGTATTGGATTAAAGTTTTATATAGCTGTTACATACATCCCTTCAAATCAGTTAACTTTGAGAAGTTAAACAGTGTGGAATCTCTACAATGGAGCGGAACCTCAAGGAAGAAATCGGTAAGTCTGCGTCTGCTGTAAAAAGAAAGGTAGAAATGATAAAAAATTTAAGAAACAGAAATGATAAAGCGCTAGAAACAATATTTAAACCTATTATGAACCCAATTAAATTATTAACTAATAAAATTGGCGAAAACGAAGAGCAGAATAAATTAGTTAAAAAAAGTAGACATTCGGAAAGCGAGTCGTCAAATACTTCTGCAGAGGATTTTAATTACTTAAAATCAGCGGTTGACGATGAAAGGAATTCAGATAATGAAGAAAATGCAGATGTTTGTAAGACATCTAACGACACCCTCACCACATCATCCTGTGAGGATCAGGATGATCATGAAAACTCATTTAAATCTCTTCAGTCATCACCAAGCATTAACAATGATACTTTATCGTGGTCGATGTCCTCTGAAGTAATGAAAGGAAATATACCTTATGGTGTAAGAAATGTAAAGGGAAAACTTATGCTCGGCAATACCCGTGTTTATGACGATGATCGTATTGTGAAAATTGGAAACCGAAGCTTAAAAAAAACTCCTGGCATCAAAGAATTGTTGTATAAAAAAATACCAAATTTAGATGTTATAACAGAAGAGGACTTGCTAAATTATAAATTGATACTCATGGATACTAATGCACACAAACGTAGTTGCGATCCATCCAAACCATTAAACAGTAACAAAGGATTTAAATATATGCATGTAATCAAACCGTTGTTTAAGTTCTCTAGAAGTCATACAAGCAGTGTTGAAAGTGTCCCACGAGGTGAAGGAATTGATATTTTAAAAGAAGTTAAGAAAGATACAGATTTGGTTTATTGGGATGATCCAAACGAGTTAGTGGAAAGATTAAAATTGCTACTTGGATCATGGGCAGCTGGTAACACTGGAGTGCATAATGAAATTTATGCAATAATCGAAGAACTGCATGAAGCAGGCATCATAAAAGACATTAAATATATAAAGCTGCCGTCGGGAAGAACGGGCAGTATCATTAAGCTACAGAAGCAAACAAGACGGTAATGAACATAGACAAATTTGGTCATCATGTTCATAAGCGTTTACGACTGTCTGAATTCACTGATATTCTTACTGACGCATTAGTAAGGTCGGATGTAGGTGATTTTGATTTGAAATCATCCCGATTGAAAGGATTACAATTACCGGAAAAAGAAGATGAAGCTGTGAATAAAGAATACGTAGACAATTGTGTCAAGGATCTGCAAAACGAATTGAAAACTATTCAAAGCCATATCAAGAATTACCTTAATAATTTAGAAAAACTAACTACTAATAATTTGAGTACATTGTATTACACAAAAAAAGAAATCGATCGCATGATAGCACCCAAACCTGCTAAGAATGAGTAAACAAGATATAGTGAACGAGCTTCACAAAGCAGCTAGAAGAAATTTTTCACGTCGTCATACCATCATAAAAGGAATAGATGATTTATGGCAAGCTGATCTTATAGATTTTCAAAAATTTTCTTCGATTAATAAAGGACATAAGTATGTTTTAGTAGTGATAGATACTTTATCAAAATATGTATGGGTTAGACCGTTAAAATGTAAATCTAAATCATGTGTTACGAATGCAATGCATAGTATATTATCTGAATCAAAAAGAAAGCCGAAAAATTTACAAACAGATTTAGGTACAGAATTTTATAATGATTCATTTAAACAGTTAATGAAAAGTAACAATATAAACCATTATTCCACATATTCTGTTAAAAAAGCATCCATAGTAGAAAGAGTTATAAGAACAATAAAAACCCATCTTTACAAGAGATTTAGTCTATGCGGTCAATATCAGTGGTTTCAAAATAATTTAAACTCTGTTGTGCATCACTATAACAACACGTTGCACCGCATTACTAAGTTCAAACCAATCAATGTTAATCGATCGAATGAGGATCTAGTTAAGTCTAACATTATGAAAACCCAAAAGCCCTACAATATGAAGGTTCGAAAAAGTTCAACCTTTCAAGTTGGTGATTTTGTTCGTATTACTAAATATAAAGGTGATTTTTATAAAGGTTATACACCTAATTGGTCTACGGAAATATTTCGCATTGTAAAAATTAATCGAACATGTCCCCTAACATATCAAATAGAAGACAAACACAATCAAAATATTCTAGGCTCTTTTTACGGATACGAGCTTCAAAAAACAAATTTTCCAGACCATTATCTAATTGAAAAAGTAATAAAGAGAAAAGGAAACAAACTATTTGTAAAATGGTTAGGACTAAGTGATCAAGAGAATAGTTGGATAAAAACAAGTGAATTACTGATGTAAATTGATATATAAATAACATATAATAATTTTATGTTCACATTAAATGCCTATCAATGAAAGAGGGCGGTGGTTTTATTAATAGCTTGATAGATCATTTACCGTTTGAGTTACATTTACCTGGATACCAATTTTGTGGCCCCGGAACAAAACTTCAAAAACGGATTCTAAAAGGCGATCGAGGGGTTAACGAATTGGATAAAGCTTGCATGCACCACGATATCGCCTACACTAATAAAGATTCCGCAGCTCGACGCAAAGCTGACTTAGAACTTTTAAGTATGGCTAAAAGAAGGTTGAAATCGAAAGATGCTGGTAAAGGAGAAAAAATTGCTTCGTGGATAGTAAAAAATGCTATGAAGGCAAAAATTAGGGCAGGCAGTGGTATGAAATCATTTAAGAAAGGTATAAAAAAAATACAGTCCCAATTGAAAAAACTAAAATCAAAAGACCACAAATCTGCTATAAAGTATGCCTATGCAGCTGCAAAGAAACTATTTAATAACAAGAAAGGAATATCATTACCGCGGTTTATTCCTCTTCCAAAGTGTGGGGGTCTTTTACCACTTATTCCCATATTTGCGGGATTGTCTGCGTTAGGTTCACTAGCAGGCGGTGCAGCAGGTATAGCCAAAGCTGTGAATGATTCTAGAGCTGCACAGAAAAGTCTTCAGGAATCTGAGAGACACAACAGAACGATGGAAGCGGTAGCTCTTGGAAAAGGGCTATATATTAAGCCTCATAAAAATGGAGCAGGTCTATATCTGAACCCATCAAAAAACTAATTAAGCGGCTACCTAGACGTGCGCTCACAAACCTCGATATATTAGAACATGCTAGTGATATTCCTTACTTTCGAGGTGTTTACATGAGAGATTCATTACCTTTGAAACCTAAAAAGATAGAGTGTGGAATATTGAATTTGGATAGCAATATAAATCCTGGTACACATTGGGTAGCCTTTGTAAAGCAAAACAATTACGTAGAATATTATGATAGTTTCGGTAATTTAAAACCACCTTTAGAGTTTATGAAATATATGCATAACTTACCTATAAACTACAATTATGTGAGACACCAAGCTTACGGCAGTACTAACTGCGGTCATTTGTGTATACGTTTTTTAAAAAAGTATTGGAAAAAATATTTATATAATAAACAAAATGAATAAATGTGTCAGTTCTAAAATGTCTTTCACTGTGTCTATAACTGGGAGAGGAGCCTCTTTAACAACAAACCATTCTCCAACGTTGGAACTCTCAGGAGAATATGAATGTGGTCTTTTGTATTTCTCAACTTTCAATTCTATTCCTAATATCGATGAACGAAACAATAAGTTTTACTATGGTGAAAATGATGTAATAGAAATTCCTGAAGGATCTTATGAGCTTCAAGATATTTGCGATTATTTAAAAAGCAACATAAAAAACACTGCATTAAAACTATCATGCAATAATAACACATTGAAAACCAAGATTTTTTGCTCAAAAGATGTTCATTTTAATAAAAGTGCTTCACTGGGTAAAATTTTAGGTTTTGGATTAGAAACAATAAATGCAAATATAAGTACGGATTCCCAGTATCCTGTTAGCATTCTATCAACAACCATCGTGCGAATCGAATGCGATATAGTTAGTGGTTCATTTGTAAACGGAAAAGCCAGCCATATAATTTATGAATTTGTTCCTAATGTTCCACCTGGTTATCGAATAATTGAGATACCTAAGAACTTGATTTATTTTCCTGTTAATCAAAGTTCTATAAGTGCTATTAATATAAGGCTATTAGACGCTGATAACAAAGAAATAAATTTACGAGGTGAAGAAGTGCAACTGTATTTGCATTTTAGGAAAAAATGATAAATTTTAATAAAAGTCCATCTACATCGTGTACTCAAGTCAGTTCTAAAAGATCAGCTCACAAAGACACACCCCTTCAGATAAAAAAGAAGCTAACAAAGACCAACAAAGAGTTTCTCAAGCTGATCGGCTTAATAAAATGAATATTTTAAATATATCTCAACAAACATCATACGACAATAGCATTGAAAGTTTCGAGTATCATTCATACAAACCATACGTGACAAGTTTTAACAAGAATGATGAAATAAGAATCCCTATCAATCAGCAAGACCTGTACGTGCTGCCCTCACTTAGTAGTTTGTATATCGAGGGAAAAGTTAATTTGTACAATAGCGCTACTAAAGAAAAAGTATCGAATGTACATTTCGTTAATAACCCAGCATTATTTCTTTTTCAAGATATTCGATATGAATTGAATGGAGTGGAAATTGATAAAATTAAAAATGCAGGTGTTACTACAACAATAAAATCATACCTATCCTTAAACGAGAATGAATCAAAATACGCTCGAGTTTGGGGCTGGTCAACGGAAGGAACAAATAATGTTAGTGGGGGAGCATTTTCCGTGTCCATTCCATTAAACAAAATATTAGGTTTTGCGGAAGATTATGAAAAAATTATCATTAACTGTAAACACGAGTTAGTATTACTTAGAAGCAATACGAATCTTAATGCGGTCAAGTTAAATGCAGGACAAGTTGTAGATGATATTACAATAAGTAAAATTATTTGGAGAGTGCCACACATCAAAGTATCTGATCGTGAAAGAATAAATTTACTGAAGTATTTAGAGAAAGATCGAGCTATTCCATTAGTATTTCGTAATTGGGATCTGTATGAATATCCGTTACTACCTAAAACACGTAAGCATACTTGGTCTATAAAAACTTCGTCCCAAATAGAGAAACCACGGTTTGTTGTAATCGCCTTACAAACCAACCGCAAAAACAACGGTCTGTCGTCAATGGCTGAGTTTGATCATTGTCATGTACGTGATGTTAGAGTATTTTTAAATTCGACGTATTATCCGTATGAAGGATTAAATGTTAGTTTTTCAGAAGACAAATTTACTTTATTATACGAACAATATACAAGATTTCAACAGTCGTATCACGGACGTCGGTCAGAACCGTTGATGAGTATAAAAGAATTCAGAGACGTTGCTCCTTTATTTGTTATCGATTGTTCGCGACAGCACGAAACCTTAAAGGGATCGATCGACGTGAGGGTTGAAATCGAAACAGATCAAGAAATACCTGATCAGACAGCTGCTTATTGTTTGATTTTAAACGATTGTGTATTTGAGTATAAACCTTTGAGCAATATTGTGAAGAAACTATCATGAATAACAATCCAATAATTGTAGATCTCCAAGGATTCAAAAATGACAAAAATGAATTTATAGTTAAAGAGTTTGCCATGGCTTCTAAAGAGCATACTCACACGTTTTTAGTTAAACCTCCGTATCCATTTACTTCATTATCTCTTGATGAGAAAAAACAGGTTCGCTGGATCGAAAAAAACAGAGGCTACAGGTGGAGTGAAGGTTATGTTGACTATAGAGAATTTCAAAGAATTATTAAGCCTTATCTAAAAGGCAGAAAGATTTTTATAAAAGGTGATGAAAAGATTAAATGGATACAAGTTCTATGTGATGACGTTAATGATATTGTAGACATAGGTTCTTTAGGTTCACCGAATTTAAATACTCTTTGTAAACTTTATTGTGTAGATAATCCTACATTATATAATTGTTTTATTCATAAGACAATTTGTGCGTTAAAAAATGTAATAATCATAAGGAAATGGTGTACTGAAAATAAAGTTATTGTATGATTTTTGATAAATAAAAATTGATTACAAATAAAAACACTTTGCTTTTGGATTTCTTATACCAGTAAAACAAAATTTTATCGTAAAATATATATTTAATAAATCATTGATAAGAAAATTACAAAATCTTTATACTAACAAAAACACAAATGAAAAATATTTAAAATAAATGTCTTCTCTGTAGGTCATGCATGACTAAATAATTATGTCATGCATAATCACCTGAGAATATTAATGTTTAAGTTATTTGACTACAAGTTATTAAATTAGAAACCGTAGCTGTAACCACATACTTTTTTTGAAATGCAGTTAATTACATTTTCTGTCTGATCCAATATTGGATCGATGTTTTCGGTCACGACGTACTGTGCACGTACGACACTTTCATCTTCGCCACTACGAAGATCGCCAGAAGCTTCCAAATCTACGATCTCTATGCGTATCAATTTCCGTCCATTCTGCGGTTTGTTTTCTACCACAAACGACTCGTTTTTGTTGATACGATGAATAATTTTCGATTTCTTCTGGTTCTCCTTTTTCTTGTGCATAGCTCGTCGGACTCTCCTTTGCAGGGATGGAAACATTTCCTCAAAATTGGCCAGTGGGTCTTGCGCATCTTGCAAATAGCTTGAAGATAGCTGATCAGCGTTGCAGGAATTGTCGACTGTTTGCGTATTCTGAAAGAACAATAAGTCAATATGAGCAAAATCGATTATAACACAGTATTTCTGAATCATAACAAAATTAATTTCACACTTATTATTTATTACAGTATTATTTTTAGGATAAATGTGAATACTTACCATTTTGATAGCTGTTGAAGGAAGTCACCCGTTGCCTATAGGTTACTGATAATGATTGAAACTAAATTAAAAGTTACCACAGTTTAATAGCTATTTATATGCAGCCTTATTGCATGTTTTGTTTGAATTTAATCAGGTCTCTACAAGTTAGAAATAAAAATGCTTATTAGTCAATAAAATTATTTATTTTCATGACAAAAAAAATTGCTGAGCACAGAAAATCTAATGGTCTGTTCACACGTAGCGAGTAAAGTAAATATTGTTGCTGTTTGCTGTTGTGCAACCGAGCGCGCTCTCGCTCATTTATGTACAAAATGAGTGAAACAAACAAACGGATCGCTAATTTACTCGCTGCGTGTGAGCGGACCATAATGCTAATAACCTAATTAATTACTAAGCCACGTCTTAAAATATTGCTACCCAATAGTATAATAAGTTATCGAATTTCACATTTACAAATATCTGATGAGTACAGCAAAACAGTTACCTAAATTTAAGTTACACAATGGTTATAGGTACGTATAGGTACTCAATACAGTTAAAAATTAGAATTTCTAACCGAGAATAACAAATTAATAATTTGAAATTCAGGATAATGTATCACAGTGTCCCCAAGACATAGTAGAAATTTGTTTTTTTAAAATGATACGTTTATCGTCATTCGCAGATAAAGCTATCTTGTTCTGTTCTTGCGTAAATATTTCATGCTTAAGAGACTTAAATATAATATTTTTCTTTCTCAAAAAAACATTTTCATTTAATATTCTATAATAATCCTTAAAATGTACATTTCTCAAAACTTGCTTCTGTATTCCTTTTGCTTTTTTATACTCTTCCTGAGTAGTTTTGATACAATATAACTTTGATCGCAAACCAACAAATTCGGAAATAAGATTACCACCTAGCTCATCTTTGAAAAGACCTGGTACCTTTTTATTCTGACTTGGAATACTGTATATGTTATTAACAGGATAATTACTAGTGTCAAAGTATTGAAGGAAATGTGAGTTTAAATCTCTGTAAAAGTCTTTACATTCTATAGAATAAAGAAAACTATCAGTATCCGTATAACAAAGTTTTAACTTTTCCTCGTAAAAAGGTTTCATGACAGAATAGTGAAAATCAAACATATGACTTTTAGATAATTCTAAAACGGAAAAACCAATATATATAGGTTTATCTAAAGTAATGGTTTCCGGTTTCATTTGAATGGCTACAAAGTTTTCTGTAAAAACTGTTGTACTGTGAAAGTTTGGTCGGGCTATTAATTGCTCAGCACAGTACATTTTCTTTGTTTTATTTCTATCATCGCTCCATTTATTGACTAACTTAACATTAACTCTTTTTTCAACGTCTTCAAGTGTCTTTCCAAAAATACTGTTATTTAAAAGTTTAAAAAAATCTTGTTCAAACGCAGACTTTGCCTTTTTACGTAATTCAGTATTCATGTCAATGTACTGTTTCAAATAGGGACTTTGTCGAAATTGAATGACTCTATGTATTTTTTTTAACAATAACCCATGTTTAAGACATGTTTGTAGGTGAACAAAATGGATGACATAAAAATATTTGTCGTATAAATTTGGAATTAATTTTGAGGTTTTAGAACCTGGTGGTGTAAATTTTTGCACACAGAATGGAAAATCGTTATGAGCATTATGCAAATGTTCAGGGTATTCCAAGTCAACCTCTAGTATATAACCTGTATCCCCGTCTGTCGGGACATTTTCGAAATCAATTCCAGTAATTTCCGAGCTATTCAATAACTTGAAATCTGAATGAGGCAAATACGCACACATTGCATAACCATAAAGGTTATTGCAATCAATATAAACTAAAAAGTTATCATTTTTTGTTGAGTCGTAAGTTTTTAAATATTTGTTGTTAGCTTTGGAATACCTTGTGGAACATAAACATATACCACCGCGAATTCCTTTTTGAATCATTCTTAATATCTCTAAGTCATTTATCAATTCTAAGGTGACTCCTGTTTTTAATAACATAGCGTCAAAACTTAAACTTGGTGCAGTTACGTAAAATGTAGGATCTAATTTATAATTTGCCTTACAGGTCCTACGGAAACTTTCGAAAACGTCTGCAAGTAAAAGCACGTCTGTCTTAAGATACAAATCAGTGTATTCTCCTAGGTTCAAGAGGTTAAATGTTTGCCAAACTTTTTTTGCATGCTCATAGTCTAAATCAGATATTTCACTATTGTGTAATTTACTAAAAAAACAATTTTGGGAAGGAAGTTCCCCTTCTTTGTACGAGCTCCAAGTAGTCATGTATTCATAAGGGTACACCCCTTTGCGTCTCAATAAATTAAAGTGTTCCTCAGAAGGAAAAAAATGTGTCAGATGTACAAAATCATTTTCGTTAAGGCTTACTACCAGTTTTTCTAAGCTAGTACCTAAAAATTTAAAAGAATCTACAAATCGCACTGGTATTATGTCCTTGTCATTAATTTGAAAAAATTTTGTAAAAGATATATAATTTTCTTTATTTTTTGCGATAACTTGTATTCTACCTGGTAATTCTCCTAATTGACGTATAAAAAGATGGCTATCATAACCAGATAAATTATGGAAAAAAATTGGAACAAATTTAGGCAAACGATATTTTATATTGCAGTAAGAATGTGCAGCACCACGATACCGCCCAGTGAGGTGACAATGATCTTTTACCCTATCGTCAAATAACAATTTATCGCACAAAAAGCAATTTTTAGCTTGAGCAAAGTTGACTTTGTCTTTATCTGTTAAAGATATTGATAACGGTGTCTGCAAAATGTTAAAAATATTTGATAAATCAACTAACAAACTTGTAAAAAACTTTTCAACACAGTCTGGTCCTCGATAAGTTACATATTTATTCTGAGAGCTATCATAAGAACATACGACATAATAAGCAAATGCTGCTGGTATATGTTTTTGCAGCGATACTGTGCAAGTTGATGGAATATTGGTTTCAATTGGTTGTAACAATGACTCGAAGTCTGCGTACAGGACAAAAGGCATATCTTGCATTCGTTCGTAATGTTCAAATCTTATTTGAGACCCTTCATTAGGTAAAATTGTTGCTACGCCACTGCAAACATGAGCATCTAATTTATCGTTGTCATCGAAAAATATCATACAATTCTCGCACAAATATATTTTTGAGTGATGTTTCGTTAATTGACTGCGAATTAATTTAGAAAAATTTTTAATAAGGCAGTAATGTGTACGACCTCCATTTTCTAGGTAAAGCAAATTTATATGATGTTTTTTTCGCAGTTCGCTTCTGTATAGAGGGCCAACAACCTTACTGTTTTGTTTAAGGCCATAAACGTTAATACTTATACGAGTATTATTCTTCTCAAAAATTCTAATGTCTTCGAAACCTACTGGAAAGGTCATACCTTTTACGTTAAGTACACTTTGAAAATGTGGATAAGCTGACGTTCGATGAGCATTATTTTTTGCAGGAAAAAGGGCAGCTACAACACACCATAAAAAGCAATAATTATCAGAATTTTGTATGTTTACACATGCACGTTTGCATTTAATAGTGTTAGGTAAATCTATATAGCTTGATGCTCTCAATGGGTTGTACTTATTTATATTCACTTCCAAATACATACTTCGCAAATAAGCCCAACCACTGTCTCGTTCTTCAAATTCTTCAATTTTTTTACATAGCACGCGTATAACGTTTGAAAACATATCTTCGAAACTATAGGTTTGATGTAAAATAATATTTTCAGTCGCAAACGATTTAATAGAAATTAAATTATTCTTATGCTGAAAAAATTCTGAAAATAACTCAAAGTTAACTTTAAGATTAGAATAAGTTTGGATTCGTGCTGATAGTAATTGATGCACGCGTGAGCGTAGGCGCGATAAAAATACAGCAGGTAGGTCCTTGTCCTGGCTGTTGTCCTCACATCGAACACGATACGAAGCGATGCGACTGCGAAAAGCGCTTTGAATTTTTTCAATGCATTCGCTTTCAACGACTGAACTATTATTCTTGTGTGCAATACTTTTTAAGTGGGCAGAAAAAACTTTGTTTTTCACGGATACGTCGCAAACTGAACAAAAAGTAGTCTTAGGCATGATTATTCTGCTTACTTTGATAACAATACAAATAATGATGTGGCTTTTAAATAAAAACTAGGTAGTAATAAGACGATGGTCAAATTAGCTAAATATTCATAATTAAAAAAAAAACCTTAAAGTTATATTATTTTTTCTTTTTCTGAGCATAAAAGACTCCCTCTTTGGTAAATTTTGATTTAGCTAATTTAACAAACTTTTTTAGTGTATTAAATTCTGGAGAATCCTCTTCGCCATGTAAGCGGACAAATACGATCGCCTTTTCACACCTCTCCAGTCCCGTTAACTCACGTACTTCCTCTGCGTTGTAAAGACGGAGTTCAGCCAACAGGTTGCCGTCTAGCTGCGCTGTCCGACGCGTAACTCCGCCAGGAACTCGACGCGTGAGACTGCTACTTGCTGCCTGCGTCGTCGTACGTTGTGGCGGTGACTCGTCATCAGACTCCGAGTCAAACAACCAGTCTGAGCCGTTGCTCGATGGTGGTTCTTTTTTCGTCTTCTGACGCTTAGACTGTTTCTTAGAGCTGAAAAGATGAAAAAATATACAAATAAACTATTTAAACAGAAAATTTTATATCTCATAAAATGAGAAATAAAATTATGAAAACTACCTTATGACTTCCTCGTCGGAATCATAGAAAAGGTTTTCACAGCTTTTCTTTGCAGACCTTTTAAGTTTCTTGCTCTCCGCCCTGCAATGAAAAAAATGCCACATCAATACATTGAAGTCAAACTAACTTTTTAACGTGTCTTTCACGGAGATATTTGTGACAAATATCAGCAAATATGGTCGAAATGATTATCCATCTACTAGCGATCGTGGCTAAAAATATACTTACGGTCTGGGTCTCTGCCGCCTAACCACTTTCAAACTAAAATTGCTTGCAGCACCACCCAAAAACGGACGTCACTTCAAACAAGAGATGACGTGAGGTGCAAGCAATTTTGCTCGGTTGATAGACGTCAAAGACCTCGTTGGTTCACATATCAAAACAAACATTTTACCAAAGTAAGTAATAAGTAAGAAAAATATTAAAACTTACGAACATTGTTTGGGCAGCGTTGATGTTCCTCTTGATTTTACTCCTGAAGATTACTCACTAGAAGAAGTCACTGTGGCGGGTGTGGCGAACTGATGCAGTACCACAAATTTTTCGAATTTTTATAGCGGAAAAGTAAGAAGTCAGCAATTATTTTGTCAGAAGTAATCAACCTTTTTATGCGTAATTTATTATATCATTTAAATTGGTACTTGTCCAAAAATTATGATACTAATGAACTAAGTTACACATTTTGTCGATCAGCTGATCAACAAAAATTGAAAAACACATATACAAAATAAATAAGTTCATTAGCATTACATGTCATTTTTATACAAACAATTGTTCTGATGAAATATCATAAAATGGCGTATTTCTAGGTAGTATTCAGGTATGTAAATTATTTTACATTGATAAAGTAGTTATATGTTATTGCTATAAGCCATTTCTTTAATTTTAACTCATAATAATCAAGGTATTGATAAACTTCGATGAAGTTTATTACTCCTGAATTTTACAAAATTCGGCAAAATTAGTACATTACCCAAACATATTTTAAAACTGCATCGCAGTCAATATTAGAATCCGCTGACTGTCATCGCTTGCAAAATAAAGCTCGGTGTACACATGTCAATTATGAGTGCACATTCCTTTTAAATTTTATTTATATGAAAATCTATCAAAATATATTCTGTTAGATTTTATTACTTGATAAACTTTATGTACAACTATAAATGAGTTTGATGGGTATAATAGTTGCACATTCAAATGAAATAATAAAGATGAAAAATACGTATAAATTAAGTACAAAATTTATTAAAAACAAAAGTTGCTGTTTGTTTATTGTAATTGTAGGTATGATAATTATTAAAACAAAAAGTACAATTGACATTTATTGATTGAACTATTTGCATAACCTACTCCAAAGTTAACTAGAAGAACATGTTTAAGGCATTAAGTCGGACATTGTATTTTAAGATAGCATTATTCAAATAATAATAATAAACACTATGAGAAATAAATTTGTAATTGAAATAATATTAATTGATCTTGTAAACTAACCTTTACATTAGCAGTAGTAGGCCACTGCTAATGTTTTGCGATATTGCAAATTATGTTATTAATTAATAAAGAAAACAAAATAGAATCTCAGCAATTTCCCAATATGTAATTTTATTGTAAATTGATATTATTGGTTTTAGAAATCAGTTTGACATGTATGAAACCTTTAGTAGCGTAGGAAAATTATGAGCTATTAGGAGTGTTGTTTCTCATAGGATAAAAAAATCTTCTTCCGACATATTTCCTTTTGATTACTTTGTATTTTAAAAATAGTTTTGTTCTTTATTATTTATATTGAAAGATAGTAATGAAGGTATGTTTATGTAGATTTATTTTTAAGTATTTTTGTATGTATATGATGAGTATATAATGAATGTAGCTTTTTATGTTCTTTTACGCCGCCTCAATCGCTTCTGCTTCCCCCAAGGGTTGACTGGTAGAGAATGCTTATGCATTAAGTCCTCCATTTGTACTTTACTTTTGTCAGGGCAATAAAAAATAACAAAATAACTCGAATCGGAAAGTTTAAGTTAACAATACTATATGTATTTTAGTTCAAACATGGAAATGATGTACGGAACATTATATTTATTTTACACACGGACTTGTTTTGCGACGCGTGACGTAGCTGAAGGCTAGCAGAAACAGTATATAATGCTTGTATTGAAACATTCTCGTTCAAATTAGAAATGTTACATCTACTTGATGTGCAACTTATTCGGGGATCCAGTTCTGGGAGACCAGAAAGCCCCATCCAGTTTAAGTTGTTCCATCTTGTAGTTGTGTTTTTGAATGGTACAGATAGATATTTTTCGGGGAACCAGTCCTGGAGGCCAGGAAGCCCCAACCAGTTAAATATCTATTCTTGCACTAAACCCATTGAAACTTGAAACAAATTTACATCAACTCGATATGCTACTTAATCGGAGATCCAGTCTTGGGAGGCCAAGAAGCTCCATCCAGTTTGAGTTGCACCATCTTATTGATGTTTTTTGAATGGTACAGACAGATATTTTTCGGGGAACCAGTCCTGCAGGTCAGGAAGCCTCAGCCAGTTTAATATCTGTTCTTGCATTTTACTTTACTAAACACATTAAAACTCAAAAACTAAATTTACATTAATTCGATACGCTGCTTAAACGGAGATCCAGTCTTGGGAGGCCAAGAAGCTCCATCCAGTTTAAGTTGACTTATTATATTTGCTCACAATGAAATAAAGTATTCGATACTTAACTCTTTCACGGACAGTGACCGCCTATAGGCGTGATAACAATAAAATTTATATTGTGTCTGGAGTACTGTCCGCAAAAATGCTAAATATGCCACAGATATTATTTGGGGAACCAGTCTTGGAGCCCAAGAAACCCCAACCAGCATAAGATTTGTATTTTTTCTACTTTACTTATCACATTAAAACTTGAAACCTAAATTTAAATAAATTCGATGTGCCACTTAATCGGAGATCCAGTCTTGGGAGGCCAAGAAGCTCCATCCAGTTTAAGTTGTATCATCTTATATTTGAATTCTATTTACTTACAATGAAACAGAGATTTTAGTTACGTTTAAAAACAAAGCTACAATCAGTTATTTAATTGTTATGTTGTTAATATGCTAAAAACATCAAAACCATTTCCATCTGTTGTAGTAAAACAAGTTACATCTATTCGATATGCTACTTAATCGGAGATCCAGTCTTGGGAGGCCAAGAAACTCCATCCAGTTTAAGTTGTATCATCTTATATTTGAATTTTATTTACTTACAATGAAACAGAGTTTTTAGTTACGTTTAAATACAAATTCTCAATCAGTTATTCAATTTTTATGTTAATATGATAAAAACATCAAAACCATTTCCACTGTTTAAGTAAAACAATTTACATCTAATCGATGTGGAACTGAATCGAGGATCCAGTCCTGAAGAACAGGAAGCCACATACAGTTGTTATTTGAATCAATTTGCTTATAATGAAACAGTTTTGCGAATTGGTTATTGGGCATTCTAAAAAAGTTTTTTTACATTATTGATCGAACGGCAGTGAGATCGATGATGTAAAAAAACTGTTTTAGAATGCCCAATAATCCCCTACTCAGATTGCTGTCCCATCGGGCTATGAGAGTGAAAGGAATAGAGAGTGCACCTGTGTTTGCGCAGACACTTGTGCACTATAACATATTATAGTGCACAAGTGTCTGGGACATATCCCGCGCAGTCGGTTAGTCGTTGTGACTGGCCACCGTAGTCGAAATCGGCTAGGGGTACTATTATTATTATTATACTCGTCATGTCACAGATTCGTTACTGAATATTGTGGCTTTTAAAGAAGCCCATCCTACTAGACTCCCCACTACATTCTAGTAATCCTACCGCTGTTTGGACGGGGAGTTAGGGCTGCGCTGTAGGCTACAAGCGGAGTCACAGGTGGCGGATAGTGAAAGGCCATCAGATTATGGTTTGAAAACCCGGGAGAAAAAAAAGCAGATTTTAATAAAGAAATCATATTTTATTGTAGATGAATGTTAATAAAAGAAGTCTCAGTTTTAGAGGTCAAAATCATAAGGAAACGCTAGTTAGGTTGCTAGGGAAAATATCATTCGCTTCAATCTAGGGACAATTGGTCCCATTTGGGCCTAAGCCTTGGGCTCTGATGGTAACATACAGATATGCATTAGAGTACCTATATCGAGGACGAAAGATTACTGTTGCTTCTCTTAAGGCACTGCTCTACCATGGAGAAAATAAATACTAAACCACAATTTTACTATGAAAAATGTTTTTGTCTAACGTAAACATAAACGTTATAAATAATAATAATAAATATTCTTTATTGCACAAAAAAGGACACAACAAAACATTAAAACAGACGATCACAAGTACAATATTGGCGGTCTTATCGCTGGAAGCGAACTCTTCCAGACAACCTTTGGGTAGAGGAAACAACGTTAAATAGGTAACGTATTTATTTTATTCAATGAAAAATAAAATAACCGTCTTTAATAAACCTCTTTATTTACCTATTGTATTGGTATATTTTTTCGTATTTTCTTAAACAAAGTTATGGGGTTTACGCAGAGGTTTTCGTCCACGAAATATAAACATAACACATTCCTTTTGTTTCATAGATAAAAATAGTACACAGCATAAATACATTGGGTAACTAGTTAGCGAAGCTATTATAAAACTTCTTATCACGATTACTGAATAATATAGGTTACACTTTTTTTTATCGAAACTAATTTAGCAATGTAAAGTATATAAAATGTTGCACATAGAAAATAAACACAAAACACAGTTGGGCATTAGAGAAATAAACATTTGTTTCGTTTAATACTTTTGAGTGGCAAAATGTCGTTAAAAATAACGGTAGCGCTATTTGCTGTGGCTGTTTGTTTAACAACGGTAAGTTATTTTAGAAAGAGACCTTTTCAAAGCTAAATAATATGAAATAAACTCACTGAAAATCCCTATTAGTCTGTAATATCTTTAGATAAATCGAGCTAAAAGTTTAGCTTTACTAATTCTACATCTTAATTCCCATAAAAAATAAAAAACATAATACCTATACAAACTAGATAATTTCAAATAACACTTTTTATATTTTTCTTTTGGCATACCTAAAAGCATCAAAGCAGGCCATGACTTTTTATTCATTTCAAAAGGATATTTTAGTGTAATTTTTTTTAGTTTCTTATCTTATTTATTTAATGAACTCAAATACTTAGCATCAGATCGGATTAGGAAAACAATAGTTTAAAAATCTCTTTTTTTCAGGCCCCTGTAGCCGCCACAAGCGTGCAGCTGCCAGCGGTATACCCATTAGTCAACGTGCTCCTACCTCTTTTGAACAATGTATACAACCTCCTTCTATCCCTCCTGTCAATCTTCGACACACTACCGCCATCTATAACCTGCATGATACCGGTAGACTTAGGCGCTCTCGAGACGTCGCTGCTCAAATTGTATTCCCAAGCACTAGCTATTGTGAACTTCTTGAGGTCTTTGCCGGAGTATGCTGCTGGTGCTAATCCGTCTTCCCCTCCTGCTAATGTGCTGAACTTGCAAGGGCTGCTGACGACGCTGATTTCTTCAATATCGGACCTGGCAGACGATCTTCTTATTAGCATCGGAGGTGGTCTATTGCCAGGTCTTCTGCAATTGGTAGTGATGGTTGTTCAGTGCTTGCTGACACTGCTTCTGTAAGTTGATATGGCTGTTGTTATGTAGTTTTAGTGTATTTAATAAAATGTGGAAATGATTGGTGTGTTTTTGTGAAGTCACTGTGTTTATTCAAACGCGATCTGCAAATTAACTAAATATATTTAACCGTATTACTTTGACTAAAACAATAGTCGGTAATGTTCAAATTTCTTCAAACTATTAACAATCAGTTAACGTTATGGTTGCGAATTAAATAGGTGAAATTGAGTCTAAAATTTTATTAGAGATACACAACAACTCAATGGCCTAAGTTACAAAATACTAGGGATTATGTTTTGTTTTAAACTCTTTAATTTATTTACAATGAAAATACATTTTAGAATCATTTTATTCAAAATACCCTTCAACAATCCTGTCAATAATTATTTAACATAAAAAAACTCGTCGCAAATTATAAAATGTTTTCATGAACATAGCTAATACACTAGGGATCTATTATTAACGATACAAAAACTAAATGAAAAGCGGTTCCGTCCAGCTACGATACCAAAGACAGACACGTTAAATTATAACATACCTCTCTTTTTGCGTCGTGAGTTAAAAACAGAGCAAATCAATCTATAGAACAGTGTGGAACAACCTTGAACCCCTAAATTTGATTACGTGCGAGGTGTGACCAAAATTACCGGCACTTTAACTAAATTGGTGCCATCAAAATATGTCGTTCGATCTAAAATACCCTTTCACCCTCTAATATGCCACCGACAAGGGTGTTGATGACACAATTCAAGGGTTATCAGTAGACCCATACCCAGACAAATGACAGCCGATATAAATGGTCCCCCTAGCCGATTTCGACTACGGTGGCCAGTCACAACGACTAACCTACTGCGCGGGACACATTATAGTGCACAAGTGTGTGCGCAAACACAGGTGCACTCTCTATTCCTTTCACTCTCATAGCCCGATGGGACAGCAATCTGACACGACTGGAGGGAGATCAGGCACAGGGTGAAACACCTCCAACTTTCAAAACCGAGGTATATATTATTATGGCCGACCTATGGCCCGACTCGGGGATAGAACCCGGGACCTCTGGCCCAGCCATCGCTTTAAAATGTAACCCTCTCACCGCTGTGTCACCGAGGCTAGAGTTAACCGATGATAAATATTTGCAAACACAAGAGCACTCTTTAGGTCTTCACTTTCATAGACTTATTCCGGGAGATATAGTTTCATGACTTTAGATCAGGACCATGATTTCATTGCATACTTTATGCATAGAGGAGTCGGGAAGTTGATGACTGCTGATGCTATAGCATAGCATCTGACTTCCTCGTTAGTGTAGCGTGTTGTTCGCCCGTCACTATCCAAGAGGTCCTGGGTTCGAATCCCGGGTCGGGTCGAAATTTGTTACTGGGTTTTTCTGTCTTGAAAATACTCGGAATCAACTCGGAGTCAGGAAGTTGGTGGTGATGACACCCGTGCCTTGGAAAGCACGTTAAGCCGTTGGTTCTGCGCCTGATCTCTCATCGGTCATGTCGGAATGCTGTCTCACCGAATTAATGAAATTGGATGGAACAAAGACTGCGTTTGAGTATCGTGCACTCATCTGGGCACTATAATACTTCCTGAGTACCTGGCCAGATCTCTGCTGAGAGGGGTCGCAATTGCCTAAAATCGGTAGAAAGTTGTATTATTTTTGTTTACTATATGGTGAAATATATGGCTCCCACTACCACCTCATAATTGAGATAGGTAAGGTCTTTGCCCTGCTTTAAAATGATTAAGATTTAAAACTACCATCAAAACAATTTCAAAGACCTACTGTTTAGATGTATATTGTGGACACCTGTCAATGGATTCCCACCCTATGACGTCACCCATTCAGTCGATACGAGCTAGGGCTAAGCTATTTTAGGAAGGCTAAAAGAATTACTTGCTGAACTGTACTTATACGAAGTTTCGCTACGTGATAAATCGACTAATGTTTGTTCATTCTTTGGATGATTGATTACTTGAAGTGTTCTTTGGGTTAGGAACATCAAAAAGTACAAAAAAATAATTATTCTCAGGTAAAAAAAGCTCGTCAAGTTAAACACTACGGCCTGCACGAAATAAGACGATTAAGTTGCTATAATGTTAAATATAAAACACTTTTTAAATATATTGTTTTAAACTTTCATGGTCACTAACATTAGAATAGTTAGATACGGGATTGCTACCATGTACCTTGTTATTTATGAGCTTCCGATATTACTTTGACTTTGTAAATGTCAAATTCTTTTCAAGGAAACTCTTATTACAGAAACTAAATAGACCCATTTTCAAGAAACTGTAATCTAGTATAAGTCTGCGAAAGAAAAATAACATAAAAATAACTGCAGTTTTCCAAGTAATTCGATTCTGCAGGGAATTTTATTTAAGATAGTACCTATTAATTTCAATAAAAAACTGATAACTGTGTCTAGCGGTGTTAATAAGGAAGCTAAAGCTCTTTGTAAGGGCGTGTTCTTGAGAAGCGATTGCGACTTTTATAAAATAAATAAATTAAATAAATATCCTTGGACATTTCACACAGCGCCATCTGGTCCTAAACTAAGCAAAGCTTGTACTATGGTAACCAGACAACGGTTATAAACATACTTAAATACTTTTTTTTTGTAAATACATACATATTATACATAGAAAACACCCAGACCACTACAAACAGACATGTTCATGCACACAAATGTTTGTAATGTGCGGGGATCGAACCCGCGACCTCTTTTGTCTTACTTAGTTTTATTTTATTGTTTTTTGTGTGTATTTTATGTTGATTTAAAATGAGACTTATATACATACTTTTTTCCTTAATTTGTCGCTAAAAACAAAACATTTGTTTTTTTCTTAAGTAAATTCCATATTTTTTTAATGTAAGGAAGGCATCTTGCCGACCAAGTGCCTTAAAAGTTAACTATCTAACTGTAATAAATTATTTTTCTTTCTTTTTCTTTGGCCCCTGCAATTTAAGGAACCATGTTTAGTGCAAAGACCGCATTGTCGTCTTATATGGTAAAAAAAACTAAATTTCATGACAAAAAGATACGTGGTGGAATAAATAAATACTATGGCTGAGTAAGTATTTAAAGCCCGAGGTCCCTACATGCTTTTCTATTTCCTAAAAAATGATGTGAGACGATCAAATAACACATTCAGATTGCATAGCAAAGATAGTAGTAAATATTGCTAATAATAGCCTAGGCAATAGTGACTTAGTAACTTGCACGTTTAGCATTTTTTTTTCTAATTAAACATTTGTCCGCGCAGTGAAAATTATGAAACTCAATTAAAAAAAATTCTGCGACAAAAAAAAAACGTTAAGTCACATCTATTCTGAATTGGCCTTAGGTTACACAACATTTTCATCCCTCCAACTTCCTGCGACTAATCGCAAGAAAATCGCAACAAAAAGTCGCAGCCTACGCACTCCATGATGCCCACGCCTTTCCATCCATGCGCACTGGAGCTGGTCGTATAGATCGCCCAGTCGTCCCCACTTCGAGCCAGGACACAGACATGTACCGGTGAGTTTACCCTACTTCTTCATTTTTAAATTTGGAACGCGGTAGCTGTTTTTTTTTTCGAAATAATGGCGCGTTTATTAACTGGCCAGTTTGAAATGTCAAAAATTGGTTGAATAAGGTTTGATGTTGTTTGTAGTTTGGTTTTCAATTAAAAGTTTGTTCAGCTATTTTTGGATGTTGTTTTTAGTAGACAAAAGCGTGGGAACAATGAGCGATATTCCTTTGCATAAGAAATAGCGTTTACAGCGTGATTTTGCTAAGAAAACTACTTAGTTTAGATAGCGAATTTCTAAACTTTGTATTTGTAACAAATTGCACACATTTTAAATAAGGGTAAGGTTAGACATGTGTGCGGTATGAAATGGCGCGTATTTTTCGTACAAAAAGCTTTTCCACATAAACTAATATTTTAAAATAGCTATATTAGGTATTTTAATAGAATGTGACTTATAACTTGAAGAAATAAAAGGTGTCAAAAAGTAGGGCTATCCGAATCAGCCCTACTATCCCATGTATTGTCGGCGATTTTTGATAGTTATCGTATATTTTTTATAATTATTTCTGTGTGAAAGCACTTTTTTAGTCACTGTAGCGCGAATAGTTATGGTACATGCCTGTTTTTTTCTCTTGTTTGTAGCTCTAATTCAACCTTTTAAAACATATTGAAAAAAAAACAAAAAAAAGTGAATAAGAATCCAAAAATTGCGCACGGGCGGGATATCAACCAATAAAAAAATATTTTATTCGTTTATTCAAACTTTATTGCGCTGTAAGTTGTAAAATTGGCAGAATTATTGCCTTATGGCATTCTCTACCAGTCACTCTACTCAAAAACAAAATCATAACTCGAAAACTATCAAAAACTGCGGAACATACACAGAAGTGATTCTCCACCTCAGGGCTTTAGCTTGTCCCAATTTTTGGGACACGTTGTATTTCCAAATACAAATACAAATTTTTCTCAGGATATTTTATAAAGCAATGGTTGCTACTTTTTATGCTACATAAAAAGCACTACGATAAAAAAAAACTAGAGCTGTTGCAAGCAATTTATACTTTTTGATCAATTTGGATTTATATTTCAGCACCTGAATGTCGATTGCATAATTTGTCACGACACCTAGTGTCTACGGATCGAACGAATTATGTATCACTTATTTTTTTATTCATAACTAGCGGTCCCAGCGAACTTCGTTTCGCCCCCGGCCCCGTCCCGCCCCGGCCCCGTTTTATGGATAATTATTATCTTCCATAACTCTACGTTTTAGTTTGAAAACGTTTGAATGGGAAAAAGAAAAGGGCTGTTTTTAGGGTGTTTCCGGAAATAATTCGAATTTTACTCGCCGTAAAAACCATCCTTGAACTTCAACCAACATTTTAAAAAAAGAATTGACCAATTTGGTCCAGGCGTTATTGAGTTATGCGCTTACCAACACATTTTGCGATTCAATTATATATTATAGAGAAGATAAACGACATCCTTGCATATTTCACCGTGACATAACATATTTTGACAGTACAACCTATTGCTTTAACCCTGACCCACTTTACTGACCTATATGACAAGAGCTAAGGATTGCAGCTTGCATTTTAGATAACCCTTTTATTGAAGGCTTCGGTAACAAGCCTTCATTTTTCAACAAGGGAATAAAGTGTCTTTACGGCACAAGCGCCATCTTAAATCACGAGCGCAACCAAAGGATCATAAATTTGACTCCCGAGCGAAGCGAGGAAGCTAATAGAAAATCCTGAGTGTAGCGAGGGTTTCAAGCTCGCCCAACTTTAACTCCACAGGATGTGAATACTCTGCTTTTCCTATTTATTTTTATATTGCATTTATACAAAATAATATTTTAATAATAGAATACTTAGGTTTGTCGTTTTAATAATAATAAATATTCTTTATTGCACAAGTACACAAGAAACAAAACATTACAAACAAAAAAATAAAATATTAGCCCTTTACAAATGGCCAAAATCTATCTTTTAGCCGACGCAAAAAATCTATTATAGTTATTTTGAAGAAGTTTTTTTTGATGTAACTTATGCCTTAAAATAGGTTTAAATATTCTTCAAATTAAAGTGAAATTACCACATGTAGCTGCTACGTTCTTCAAATAACAGTGAAATTAATACATGTAGCACTACGTTTCAGCATTGTCAATTTTCCGCTGAAAATTTTTACCTGTGAAATATTACACGCATTTTTATTTCCATTTAAGAATAACGGGTGTGTTCCATGTTCCGCGGAACACAAAACTCATTAGTTTAACTCGTTTGAGTTAATTGCCTGTGTCACTTGTGCTAGCAGGAACACTTGCAGTTACAGGTACTTAAGTACCTCTAGGGACGTTATTTTGGGGAATTTAATTAAAGCAAGTGGAGTTGATGCTTGGGATTTTAAAGCCTTACTAGGATTTTAAAACTAATTAGATGTCAAATTTATTTCAATTGTAGTTTATTGTCGTGTCGTTACTTGTGGAGAATAGTTTAACGGTTCTAAGGTAGGTAGTAGTACTATTATATATTCTGTGGTATTAAGATACCCTTCTTGGTAGATACGTGTTATACTTTTTCTTCAGACAACTCTAATGTCATAATTTAGGAGTCTGAGCTAGCATTTTGTCCATAAACAATAGACTACGCCTCAACATTGCTGTATTATGGGATTAGCAATCCTAACCGTTGGAAAAGGCTGAAAGTTCGCTTTTTTCGTTTTTACCGAATTCTAATCATAATCTTAATTATTAATTACAACAGCAACATTATGAAAATAAGGATCTACAAATTCAGAGACTATGTATTAAGAAATATGCAATATTGATTCTTAATAAATAAAAGTAATAGTATAAAAAAAAAGTAAAAGCAAAGTACGTTAAAATATATATTTTTTTAATTAAACCTACATTCATCTGCTGGGCAAAGTTCTCCCCCAATACTTTCCATTTGTCTCTGTCAGCAACCAATGACTCCCAATCTCTCGCGAAGGTGGGCAAGAAGTCGTCACACCACCTCTTTTTAGGTCTTCTCCTTCATCGGTAGCTGTATGATGGTATCCATCGCGTGTCAATTTGGGTCCATCTATAAAACCATCATCTATAAGTAAAATACGCATAATAAAAAAATAGTTGGTAAAAACTGTAAATACCCTGAGACCATATTCCAAAAGCACTAAATTGTTGATTTTTTCCACAGCATTAACAAAATGGGGATAGTCTTCCTAGTGCTGGGCTGCTTAGCCTCAGCCCACGCGTGGGGTGGACTGTTCAACCGGTTCAGCTCGGACATGCTCGCGAACCTAGGCTACGGGCGTTCGCCGTACCGACACTACCCTTACGGGCAGGTAAGCGAGCTATATTCCTTTCTGGCCACAATCTCACCTGATGGAAAGTGATGATGTGGCCTAGGATGGATCATGTCTGACAAGTATAGTCAGGAGAGAGATCAGACGCAGGACCAACGGTTTTACGTGCTTTCCGAGGTACGGGGTAAAACTGCCAACTTCCAAACTCCGGGCTACCCTGAGAATTTCTGAACAGAAAAGCCCAGGTATATATTTTTGGCTTGACCCAGGAGATTGAACCCGGTTCCTCTGGTGCAGCCGTCGCTATAAAAACGCGACCTTCGAACCGCAGTGCCACCGAGGCAGTTGGTGAATATCGCCTTAATAGTTACTGCTGGACGTCCAACGCTCGTCTTAAAGACTCGTCTGCATGGACCGCAGTACATTGTTAATTGGATGGGTCATCGCGTTAGGCAATCCATCTTTCTGGTTGGAGTCCTATGCAGCCACTATAGATAGACAGGTAACTTTTAGAGATTTTTGCCACATCTATAGGTATTCATGAATTTCATGGTGTTAAGAGGCTGATCTTGCTACGTACACACAATAAGGTCCAGTCCCCTAGTGCAGCTGTTCAGCCTCAGCCTCAGCGTCGGGTGGGACTGTTCAACCGGTTCAGCTCGGACATGCTCGCGAACCTGGGTTACTGGCGTTCGCCGTACCGACACTACCCTTACGGGCAGGTAAGCTAGGGATTTTCCTTCTAGATTGTTCTCCAAAAGTCCTATGTGTCTTAGAAAGACGAGGAAACCCCTGACAGCACACCAGTAAACCTGGTTACCAGTGTATCAAGTTGTGGTTCCCAAATATGTACCTGGGTTTTTCTGTTTAGAATTTCTCAGGGTAGGTAACCTGGAGATTGGAAGTTAACCGTATTTCACCCTCGTGCCTCGGACAGCACATAAAGCCTTTGGTTCTGGCATTTAACACGGTAACGTTATTTTTAAAGGTATTTTTAACAATAGAACCCGACATTTAACACATAACGTTATTTTTAACGATACCGTTGACACCGGTCACTAAACGTTGCCACATCAGTTGAGATGCGCTCGCATGTAAAGGTCACTGAAATGACCTATAACCTTTGCGCTATCGATCCATTTTAAAACAACCTAGCTAATTTTAATACGTTCGAATTTAAACCTGCACTTGTGAAATAAAAAAATTGAAATGGAGCGTGAAGTTCCTGCAAGAAGTTTAAGATTTTAAATGAGTTTGCATTTGAAAGTCTTCGAGATTGGATTACATTCTTGAGATTGAACTACGCACAAGTTTGTGCTTTATTAACATGTTAGATAAAATAATGAAAAGCTTGTCGACTACAGTGAACTGTTATTAACACGTTCCGGGACACTACTCCAGACACAATAGATGTTTTATTGTTTTCACGCCTGTAGGCGGGCACTGTCCCGGAACGTGTTAATAGAGAAGCTTTGCCAATCAGAATTTGAATTTCGATAATGAATCCGTTTGTATAAGTGATGATCAGTGGCGTTAATTCATGTGGCACGAGATTTGTTTGTGGTGTCAGTTCCATACCACCAGTATTTTGTGATTATCAACATCATTATCATAATTATGGTTTGATTAAATATAAGTTCATTTGTTAAACAATTATGATAAAACAAGTATCTTATACACATAACATTGCAAAAATTGGTTACGAAACATACACAAATTATTTTATACTACCATTAAAATATCCATAGCAAGCAAAAACGCGAACAAAAAAAAATACCGGTAAAACATTCGACAAACACGTGAAAAACCAGTCATTTACAATTTGTTTCCGAAACACGATCAAAGGCTCTATTTTGATACGCGCTGCTTGTTAAAAAAATAAACGGCTAAAACATATCGACATTTCGAAAAACCGGTAGAATAAACTGAACTGAAAAAAAATTATTGAATTGTAACAGAATTCCCCGTAAAGGGGTAGAATTGAAAGGTTAATATTATTTAGTATTTTATTGAGAGGGAAAAAATGGTATTTGTTTTCATAGAAAAGGGGGATTTTCTCTTGACGCCAAGCCATACGGTGCATTTACCTATAGATAGATTCTACGATTGTATTGAGTTCATCAAAAAAGTATTTAATGTAAATTCAATATTATATGCCAACTTTCAAATGAGCGTTTTTAACTAATTATAATAGCTCTTAACTATAACGTATGAAACTGTTTGTATGAGTTGATGACAAGTGGCGGCAATTAATGATGCACGAGATTTGTTCGTGATATCAGTTCCTTCAGCTAGTAATAGTAGTTCAATGATTGGACCTAACTTACTTCATCTTAACCAGGTGGAGCCTGAAGAGGTATACGCCGAAGCCCTGGAAGGGAACCGCATTGATGACGTCATAGATGAGCCAGCTCACTGCTACAGCTCGCCGTGCGCTACCAACGGTGACTGTTGCCGCGGACTGCTGTGCTTGGATACCGGTAAGCGTTATTTAATTAGTGGCCAGTGAAAATACCGTTATTCGTTAATTGGCGTCGTTGGTAGGTAATTAGTTTTTTTTTGCGGCCAGCGTTGTCCTGCATAGTAAGTGTTATAACTGACCAGTACCAAATACCGTTATTCGTTACGTGTACTTGCAATACTGTAACATTTTATTTGTGGCCAGCACCACAATACAAATCGGCTTTAAGCGTGCTTTATTCGTAAAAAGCAAAGTTATTCCAAAAGTCAGTCATTTTAGGTGTCAAAATACTGGCCACTGAGTTCCCTAATAGTATCAAGTAAAATAATAGTAAATTATTTTGTCAAATTTTTGTAGCTACAATGAACTGATTTACATATTGAAGTTATTCATGTAGGTAATTTTTTTGCACTATTTTAGTTTTGTGTAAAACCTAGTAGCTATTCGGTAAAAATATGACGTCAAACGAAACTACTATCACGTTTCGAGGTCAGCCTGAATTATTCATATTTCAAGCAAAATGACCCAAGAAAAAAAATAGTTTGATATAATTTTTCTTAGGTATAATAAAGTAGAACCGACAACCACTGGGGTAAACGAGTTATTGAGTGGAGACAGTGACTCGTCAAACGTAGTGTGGGACGCCCTCTGACCAGATGGGATGACGATCTGCGGAAGACTGCAGGCAGATGCTGGATGCGCAAAGCCGAAGACAGGGCGCTATGGCGCTCATTGGGGGAGGCCTATGTCCAGCAGTGGACTAATACAGGCTGATGATGATAAAGTAGCATGAAGTAGTCTTACGGCCTGTACAAGTTCTGATCATTAACCACTAACATTATCTGGCCATTACTTCAGACGAAATGACGTTCCATTATGTTTAAATTATTCGTTAGTGCACATTTATAATAAATATAAATATGCGCCAGACAACACACCAATTGTCTGGTTTCGTGGTAAGGAATTTTCTTCCTTGTGTTACGAAGTACTAGACAACGATTATGACGGGGGGCGTCTCCCATAAATACCTAAATACTATACGTCCATGACTTAGGTACAAATGTTCGTGCTCATCACACAAACATTTACCCCTTGCGGGATTCGAGCCCGCGACGTCCAGCGTAATAGTCAGGAGCGCTAACCAATACACCAAACGCGTCGTCAATTTGTCGATGGTGAAAAAATAGGCCAGAATTTTAATATCATTAATCATCATCATCGGTAGGCAGCTAGTGACAGTGACGTCTGAAAGGCAGACCCCGAAAGCGGTGGATCTAGACAAATATCACGAGGACTGGCAAACCCTTACTAAGAACAGGGACGCATGGAGTAGTCTGGGGAAGGCCTCTGCCTAGCAGTAGGAAAGCAACGGCTAACAAAAAAAAAACATCATCATTGTTATCAGCCAAAGGACGTCCATTGCTGAATACAGGCCTCCCCCACGGTTTTTAGTTCCACATCGACCGACAAGCTGTCTGCATCCAGTGTGATCCTGCGATCATTAATTAAATAATCATCAATTTGATATCATTAATCATAAAAAAAAAAAACATAAATTCTCACACTGCGGCACGCACTGATTGGCTGCGATATTCGTCCAAGGCTGGGAAGCATACGTATTTATCCTAGTGTTTTTTTTTTGTTTCCTCCCGTTTTAACTTTTTTGTGTTATTTATATTTTTTTCTTTGCTTGTACTTTATGTGTTATATTGTGAATGTGTGTGTTTGTGATGTTATGCCATTAAATATTTTTTCTTTCTTTCTTTCAAAATATCTAAGTAGATATCAACTTACAAGAGACGTTCAAATGTCAAAACGAATTGAATTACCCGCAAAGCAGAAGCCTTTTTAGAAAAACCTGCTGATTTTGAAAGCCCGTGTTGAAATTGTGAATATCAAGTAACATTAGCTACATTTTCAGCTCACACGCGTTCATCGTAAAAGTTGAGCACCGTATAAACATTCGCACTCAGCGTTAAGCCACAGTTAAATAATGGTATCAGTAGGTTCACTTATTCATTTATCATCGCGTATACATTTTTTTGACAGGACACAATCTTCTGTTTCACGCATACCTATTACAATAACCAAGAACGAAAATATTATTTTACAAAGTAAATAGAACATACAACACACATCATTTTAACACGTTCCGGGACAGTGAACGCCTACAGGCGTGAAAACAATAAAACATCTATTGTGTCTGGAATAGTGTCCCGGAACGTGTTAACCATGGACAAAAAAAAGGTGTGTTACAGTGAGTTGTTACTACTACGTATTATATACTACGATAAGACAATTATCTTAATTAACTTATAAAGAAGTTATACTACTGTGGTTTTCTGCCTTGTGTCGAGCCACGTCAATATATCATAAACAGAGAATGAATATGAATACTAAGACCAAGTTGAGTATTCAAGTAGGTACATTATATCTCTAAGGGACGATATTTATATTTATTTATTTATTTCAGGAAAACAAACAGTATTACAATCGATGCATGATTCAATTATTAAGTACGTTTAAACAACACCTATGAGCAGTATTCTAGTTAAATATTGCGTCATTTAAATGCTGTACTAAGGCAAATATTAAAAGAAAATGTTTGCTGATCTGACTACATGATTCATCATCAATTTGGTACTTTTTTGCCACGTTTGTGTAGCGGTTCGTTCGTTGAGAGGTTTTGGGTTTAAATCCCGGGTCAGGCCGAAGGTTTCTGGGATTTTCTGTCTTGAATATACTCGGAAACAACTCGAAATCAGGATTTAGTGGTGATGACACCCCCGTGCTTCGGAAAGCCCGTTGAACCGTTGGTCCTGCACCTTATCTCCGGTTTTGTCGGATCTGTTCTCACTGAATAATGAGAGTGAAGGAAAAGAGACTACACTTGTGTATTAACGACACGATTGGTGTATTGGTTAGCGCTCCTGACTATTATACCGGCCGTCGCGGGTTCGAATCCCGCAAGGCGCAAATGTTTGTGTGATGAGCACGAACATTGTACCTAAGTCATGGATGTTATATGTATTTTAGTATAATCGTTGTGTGGTACTTCGTAGCACAACGAAGATAATTTCCTTACCATGAAACCAGACAATTGGTGTGTTAATCTGGCGCTTATT
Organism: Pyrausta aurata; assembly: GCA_963584085.1. Lineage (NCBI taxonomy): Eukaryota > Metazoa > Arthropoda > Insecta > Lepidoptera > Crambidae > Pyrausta > Pyrausta aurata. Next base: position 5,328,595 of record OY757279.1, read on the forward strand.
TATTATTTATTTTTATTTATTATTATTATTATTGCGCACATATCTAGGCACTTTAAACCTGCTATCTCTGTTGAGAGGGTCCACATTACCAAAAGTCGGTAGGAGAATACTAGTTTAAAATTGATAGAAAGGTAGCTTAGAACCAGGAAGACATAGGTTACTTTTATCCCGTTCGACGGGGCCGGGGCTGGGGTGGGACGTGGCCGGGGCGAAAAGGTTGGGAGGTAGCTTAGAACCAGGAAGACATAGGTTACTTTTATCCCGTTCGACGAGGCCGGGCCTGGGGCGGGACGGGGCCGGGGTGAAACAAAGTTCGCTGGGAACGCTTAACTTTCAGAATTACGGGGCTGGGCGGGATGTGGCTGGGGCGGGACGGGGCTGGGGGCGAAACAAAGTTCGCTGGGTCCACTATTGTGATTAATAAAATGAATTGTCTCGTAAGTGTAGTGGAAAATATTAGCCACAAATTAATTAATAGTATATTCATTCTAGATTTTTTAGCGGCAAAATTTATAATTTTAATTTGTTGCTGCTGTGTTATAGCTCCAAGTGAGTACATTATAGAACACAACTCTCCCACCCCCCCAACCCGCCGCTTCACCCCTCCCCCCCTTGATAAAGGTCCCAAATTTCATATTTCCTCTATTTTCAGGAAAACTATACAAGCTAAGACAAAATGGTCAAGGACTAAATTATTTGTCAATAAATTACCTACAAATAAGTACTGACATTCATTTTGATACGAGTTATAGTTTTTAAGCTATGGAGCATCAAAGAGTACTAAAAATGTGCGCTTAGCAGAAATACAACATTTAACACAAAATAAACAATATAATTTATAAATTTTCTCAAGAAATGCGTTTCTGTAGTACTTACCTATCTAAAACAAATCAGTATCGTCGTTGTTATCTTCTAAAGGTTTGTCGAAGCTACGAAGATCCCAATGTCTGCATATGGTGGAACAACGGAATGCAGCTTTGACACATCCACATACTTTTCTGTAGCCTTTTTTGCAGCTTTAAAATCTACATAATGTAGGGGAAATATACTTGGCTTAGGCCCGCATATTTCTGGAATACCAGCATACCATCTTAGCTGAGACAAAAAATGTGAAACATAATAATAAATTGTCCTGCCTTCGTCTCTGAGATTTAATTGACCATGTAGTAGGCCCTGCTACGCGTCCATTCACTCGCACACAGGTTTAGCGCAAGAAAGAGAAGGTAAAAAACTAGTATCCCTCCCTCCTTCCTGCGCCTCACAGCACTGCCAGCCGCCTGTCGCTCATTCGTGTCCGTGCGCGCGCGCCGTTCCGACGCACGCAGTAACCACAGCAAAAAAGAAAAAACCGTTAAGTTTTTTATTTCGTGCTAAACGAAAGTTACCTTATTGTGATATTCATACTGAAAAAATTAAATTGTGAACGTGAACTGAAGTTAAACGCATAACCCAGCGTGGCTGCTACATGCATGCTTTACGCTTCACGGCCGAGCTATTACGAGATACTAGCCAGTCCGCATTTTAACGCTCCGAATCAATACGCGATATTGATCTGTAGCAATTTTTTGGCCGAGCTGGCACGTGATGCCAGCCAGTCCTAATTATCTTGAATCGAGACGTATGGTATGCGTTGCTTTCAATAAACCTACCCTTATTTTCATTGCGTTTCGACAAATGAAAAAAGTGAACTAATGGGGCCACAAAGGCATTTCATTAAAAATGTTAAGCAGCGCTGACGACGCGCCATCAGGGCCTCTCAGTGTGAAGCGTTCCTCGCCCACACTCATCGAGCCCCAACAGGCATCATAGTGTGTCCTGCCTGTGCCAACGCGACGCCATGCGCCGTGAATTGCTTGTTTGTTACGGTGAACTACCGTCCAACAATCCTAGCTTCAACGTCTCGCGCTCGAAATCAGAATCCGACCAAATAAAGGTAAGGTCTTTTTTCATTAAAGCTAGCTAAGCTTGAAGCCGTACTACGTGTTACGGGCTACCGTATTCCATTCGTGGTAAAACCACGACCGAACACTTGACTCAGTCAATCTTTTGACATAGATTGGAATTGAGTTTAATGTGAGCTTTTACACTTACAAACAAAAGGAGCAATATAAATATAAATAATATAATAAATATGCGCCAGACAACACACCAATTGTCTGGTTTCGTGGTAAGGAATTTTCTTCCTTGTGTTACGAAGTACCAGACAACGATTATGACGGGGGCGTCTCCCATAAATACTTAAATACATATTACATCCATGACTTAGGTACAAATGTTCGTGCTCATCACACAAACATTTGCCCCTTGCGGGATTCGAACCCGTGACGGTCGGCGTAATAGTCAGAAGCGCTAACCACTACACCAAACGCGTCGTCAATAGCAATATATATGTTTTACTAAGTACTTTTTTGTAAGCACCGAAAAACAATAGTGGCAGCAGATTTATTTCAAATCTAATAAATTTATATTTATTTTGTACATTTTTACCTGAAATTTTAAAAATGAAAGACTTAAGAACACTATAACTGCCTAGACTGATAAACATAAGTACGTATAGTGCCACCTACGATGCGGTGCACGCTCCTTATTTTTTTTCCCAAAGCTCTAAAAACGGTACTGTATACATCGATACTACATAGCTCACAATATTATGGTCCTATGTCTGCAATTGATTACAACTCTTTTTTATTTATTTCTGGCTAATGGCTATAAAACTTGTCTTGCTAGACAATGCTATGGAAAACATAACATCGCTTATTAAATGAAATATTTAACATTACTTAAAATTACTTAAATATCGAAGTTTACGGATTGTATAAAAAGAAGACAATTATTATTTTTTAAGTAAGCAAGTTCTTACTTACATTTCTGTTTTCTACTCAATGCATATGGTTGGGTCCATATAAGAATTATGTAAAACTGATTTTATTTACTCATTTATTTATTGCTCACAATTTAAATAGCTATGCTAATAATATTGAGCTTTGCTCATTAACTGGCATTTGTATGATTCTGAATGGTGGAATATTTACAGTAGGTACTTATTCAGTCTTGAAATCCAACTAAGATTTGTTTCACTCCTCAGTTAATAATTCGGTACAGCTTAAATTTGATTAACCGACGTAACAACAACCAGCTGGAAAGCGTAATGTGTTTTTGGTTTATACCAATGAGTTTTCTTGTTAAATTGCGAAATCAATATAGCACTACCGTCATATTCCATTTAAATAGGTAGACGGTAATTAATTGTTTTAGATGCTATTTTATTTTTCGAAAAATATGGTGTGATATGCACTAAACTTTTCATGTATGCTTCTTAGATTAAATCGTCGCAAAGTTCGGTACTTAATGTGGAGTCTGAAAAACTAAATAAAGATCTGTGTCCATTATCTTCAGAAAAGGCGATGCCTGAGCCACCGCCAACAAAAAATTGTGACAACCATAGGTCAACTTGAATTGACTTTAGTTTTTTATGGGCTTGTTTTTTTTCTCACCATTTACCACCACAAACACCACCGAAGAATAATTCAAACATAGAATGACCTATTGTTTGAAGTACTATTATTATTCTTTATATTTTTTGGCTATATTTATTCCACTATTTACACACCTACGTTAAAGGTTGGATAAATAAAAGACATGGTCATTATTGTACAAATTACAAAAAATCGATCTTTTTAAAACAAAAGGCAGCAACGCAGCATCAAACCTAGATTGCACTACAAGCATCTAATTTGAGTTATTGGGAATATAAACTATGCATATTTTTCCCACTATATTCTGTGATTTAAGAATTAACTTTATCGAGTAAATATCTTCTATCATCATCAGTTTTTTTCCAACTAATCACATACACCCACTCCACAACCATCTCCCCAGCAAAGCCACTATGATATTAGGAAACCATTCATATGGAAACATTGCGGCATTAACTATAAAACAGATTATTTTATTTTATGAATTGTATCGTTTAATTGATGTTTAAAAGTATTGAATATACTATGTTAAATAAATTTTCAAAGGAAATCTTGTCTTAATATTCACCAATTACTTAGGTATGGTGAAACAATTGCCGACCACAAAATAATAACCAATCATGGTCTGCCAAGTTTTAACATTTTGCAAATGTTATTTTTTACGCTCGTTCTTATACTCTTGCGCCGTAAGACGTCGAGTAGTTCGACGATTTATTTATAAAACCTGAAAGTAATTTATTTATTACAAAGAATAATGCTTGAATCTTTTTATTTATCATTTATATTTGAGGGTGTTTTAATATGTATGAAAACCAGTGTTCCCTGGTGACATCGATCTATGACATACTTGTTGTAACACGACATATTCATTTACTTTTGGACTTCTTGTCACAATAGGTACCCTAATTTTGAATCATCAAGATTTATTTTACACTGCTCTTAATATTGAAACAAGTCCCATCTGAAGCCAAATAAGACACAAATACATTGGCGGCACAATAATTGCGGAAATGCACATTGCCATTACCCCCAAAAAAGAAGAATAAGTCACAAATACGAGTATTTGTCAAACTCATAGAAAATATAAACTTAAATAAAAATAAAGTATCTCATCAAAACCAAATCGATAAGATAGGATCGCATTTTTTTTTTATGTAACCCTCAGTAATTCAGACATATTTTATCCAGTCAATATTTTTGAGTATTTTTTTTTTCCGACTATGCGCCGACTATCGAATACTCGGCGAACATTCCTGTGCTGGAAGTCTGAAGCGTCATGTTTAATATTTCGCGTAGATAATTTCAATATTTTGATTTTCTACTCCATCTAATATCCTTCTAACTTACATAGCTAAATCTTTAGTAAATCTAAAAAAAAAAAAAAAAATTAAGCTTGATTAAAACATTATTCTCAATCAGTAAATACACGAAAATACCAATTTTGTCTCAGCTTTTTTCGAGCGCCAACTGGTGTTTTTTACAAGGAACTATGCTGAGACTTCCGCGCCTGGTTGATAAGTTAAATATTAGGCAAACGTCGGGTTAGGTGGTACCAAAACTTCTATCGGAGAAATCGTTTGCGCTCGTATGACCTTATAAAGCCACAACGCCCCCAGAGGTCGTTTCCAAACTTCTTTAGAAAAAAATTAAATCACTCAATCATTACCTACTTCCTTAATGCTTTCAAGTTTTGATAACGATAATATTTCAAATTCATTGAAATATCGTATTCTTATTGTAACCCAGAAAATAATAATAGCGTTGATATACACCGATGAATACATCTAAAATCTTATATACCCACAAATGAACCAACTATTTTTTTTTACCAATCATCTTACACTTATTACAACAAAACATTTTCTTTAGAATTCAAAATTCGAATAATAAGTATTTTGTTTTCGGTATACGGCTGAATATATTTCAAACAGCTGCATAAATACATAAATACCCAATACTTAAAAGTAATCGAATACCTATCATGCGTGTATTTTTTACAAATCTATGATTGTAAAATACGTTAAAACTGCAAGACAAAAAGACTCTCCAATACGCCCGTTAAGTGCATTAAAAATGATAGGGCGCTGGATGAGAAGTATTTCTGTATGTAGCTTTCGCAATCTGTCTCAACAATACGTATTTCGTATTTATTTGCAATTTTTATAACAGACCAAAAAAAAAGGGAACTAAGAAATTTTCGTCCTATTTCAGTTAAGATTACTAAAATTATTATTGTATTTACATATTCTTGGAGTTTAACATTAATAAAAAAACTAATAAATATCTTCTTTCTTTCCCATTAAAGAAATTACTTATCAATTATCATGCACCCATAACAATAGTGCATAATGCCAAACATGGTAACATAAAACATTTTTGTTATTTAAATGATCATTTTAATAATCAAAGATTACTAACTATAGAGGTGTCAACTTATTTTTGTAACAACATTGATTTACTCCGAACATCTACATGGTCAATTAAATCTCAGAGACGAAGGCAGGACAATTGGATGATCAAACGAACTTACCTGTAAGTGAAGTTCGATCCAAATTGTCCTGACTTCGTCGAAGAGATTTAAGTTCCCACCCTTCCCAATTCCCATAGGTACGTGTATTTTCTGCAAAAATTGTTGCCACCCGTACCATAAATCAATGTTGTACATCTGGAACATCGGTCTCCTTGCTCTGAAATGAATGAGCGACAGGCGGCTGGCAGTGCTGTGAGGCGCAGGAAGGAGGGAGGGATACTAGTTTTTTACCTTCTCTTTCTTGCGCTAAACCTGTGTGCGAGTGAATGGACGCGTAGCAGGGCCTACTACATGGTCAATTAAATCTCTTCGACGAAGTCAGGACAATTTGGATCGAACTTCACTTACAGGTAAGTTCGTTTGATCATCCAAATATAAACACACCATATTAAAAACATCACTTTAAAAAAATACGCATACGAGTACAAATTGGTCCGTTCGTCCTCATTTGTGTCGGGTGGGGGTTAAAAAAATACGTAAGCATATTTGGGTATTATTTTTTCCATGCTTTTCAAAGCACGATAAGACTCTATCTCACACTTTAAGATACATTTATTAAGATACGAGTATACATTTTTGGCTACGTATCATATTAAATTACGTACTCCACATTTACTACCAATTATGTCCTAAAATATTGCTCTAGATAAGTCCCTGTTTTTATCGCTATCATATTCTTTGTCATTTGCCATTTTTCCGTAAGAATTTTTCATGTATTTATAGTTATGGCATGTTTCATGTAAGATCTCAAAAAAAATCTTTTTTTTTTAAACTCATACTTGAAGGCCAGCTGTTACATTACATTTACAGGCTAACTTTACTTTGATTTTCATTTTTAACTTTTCATTAACTTAGGCCCAGTATTTTCATTGATAGTAATGGTAAAGTTACGTTACCAGCGGTTGATTATTTACGATTGTGTGTGTTTTGAAGAAAAACTACTTTAACCAAATGTCAGAATGGCTATGTTAATGACCATTTGTTATGGTATTTTTTGTGACTGCCTCGGTGGCGCAGCGGTGAGAGGGTCGCATTTTAAAGCGACGGCTGCGCTGAAGGTCCCGGGTTCGATTCCCGGGTCGGGCCAAAAAATGTTTACCTGGATTTTTCTGTTCAGAAATTCTCAGGGTAGCTCGGAGTTTGGAAGTTGGCGGTGTTTCACTCCCGTGCATCGGAAACGTTAAGCCGTTGGTCCTGCGCCTGATCTCTCTCCGGTCGTGTCAGATTGCTGTCCCATCGGGCTATGAGAGTGAAAGGAATAGAGAGTGCACCTGTGTTTGCGCACACACTTGTGCACTAAAATATGTCCCGCGCAGTCGGTTAGTCGTTGTGACTGGCCACCGTAGTCGAAATCGGCTAGGGGGACTATTATTAAGGTATTTTTTCTTCAAAACACACAGTCGTAAATATTCAACCGCTGGTAACGTGACTTTACCATTACTTGGGATCTAAAAATTGGCCCTTAGCCCAAGTTGCGAGATTTATAGTTAACTCAACCAATAGTTAAAGTTGTTACCATTGGTTGAATATTTACGATTGTGCGTGTTTTGAAGTTAAAATACCATAATCAAATGTCAGAATGGCTATTTTAATGACCATTGGATAAAGGCCCGGTTAGCTAGAGGTTGCAGGTTCGAGTCCCGCCCATGCGCAATTATTTGGTTTCTTATTTGATCTTGTAGGATTATATTTCACATGGACAGTGAACGCCTACAGGCGTGAAAACAATAAAACATTTATTGTGTCTGGATGGAATAGTGTCCCGGAACGTGTTAAGTAAGTACGTGCCTATCTCATGTTCCTACTTTTATGTGAACTTTAAGGTGATGAATTAAACCCTTCGTATGTTCCACCTCACTCACACTTGACAGTTTTATGTTAGCAACTGCCCGTGGAAATACACGTGTAACCAAAACTGGTACGCCCACCTTAATTGATTTACCTTGATTACCGAGCTGAAAGCATCCGTAGGTAGTTTGGGTGTGACGCCAATTGAGAAATAGTACCTACAATAAATAGATCAAATTGTTTTAAGTGATAATATTTTAACAGTGTCTTTGTAAACATCATAGAAACAAAACACTTTCATTATTTTTTGGAAAATCGAGATTTCATATTTTTTTTCTAGCAAAGACAATATCATTTTTTACAAAACAGCACCCTGACAAATTAAAAAGTTATCTACTTCATTGGCTTTGCCTCTCTCAATTCAATGCCTAAACCTTCTTTTTCTCTAAGCTTAACCTTAATTGATAAAAAAAATAGAATCTGAAAAAAAATATAACTTTAGTCTCCAATTTTCTCAAAAACTATCGGATAAAACCCCAAAGTGTTTTCTACAAAAAATGATTAATTTATTGAGCTGAATCAGCCCTTTAAATATTATCACTTAAAACGAGGTACCCTATAAAACTCGTATACCGAAGCACAGATAATATAAACCGAAGTATTGACGGCGCGTTTGGTGTTTTGGTTAACGCCGCGCTCCTGAATACTGAGCCAGCGGTCGCGGGTTGGAGTCCCGCAAGGGGCAAATGTTTCTGTGATGAGCACGGACAATTGTACATACATCATGGATGTTATATATATTTAAGTCACAATCGTTGCCTGGTGCTTTGTACAATGAAGAAAATTCCTTACTTTGAAACCAAGACAATTAGTGTGTTGTCCGGCGCATATTGATTAGTTTCACGATATCTGAATAAGGTTACGTTAGCGTTTTCTGTCCATTTATTCATACGAAACGATGGTTGAATTATTCGCTAAGTTCTTATTTGTCGATGGTGAAATAAGCCCAAGTATTTTTAGATAGTTCACTTTTAAACTAGTGCCGACCTTTTACAATCTAGCGTACTAAAGGTTGACACCTTAAAAGGTCTTAAGTTATTTCAGTCTATGAAAAAGGCACTCCATTTTCTACGTGACGTCCATACTGTGCTACTCGTATTTTTGTTTTAGTACGGACGTGACGGATTTTTGTTGACCACTGTAATACTTACTTTTATGTGAAGTAGAATAGTTTTAAAAGAGTCAGTGATATAAAGGATCTTTCACTCACTCTTTCAACCGACGTAAGTGCTAAAATGGTTTCTCTAAAGTACAGTAGAGCTGTCAAAAGATTGCTATATAAGTTATTATTATTATTATTAAGAGCCTGTGGTGTCCCACTGCAGGGCAAAGGTCTTCCTACCCTTTTTCAAATCTTCACGGTTTTGGGCAGCTGTTCTCCAGTTGATGTTAAAAGTGTCTAGCTCGTCACACCATCACCTTTTTGGTTCTACCGCGTGGCCGTCTTCCATTTAAAGGGACCCACTCGGTGCAGATTTTGGCCCAGAGGTCGTTTGGCATGCGACTGACATGACCGGCCCAGTCCCACTTTAGTTGAGCAGCCTTCTGGGAGATGTCTGTGATAAGCGTCTTGGAGCGCAGGGGTGGCCATACTTAACCCCTTTATCACAAAAAAAATTGCACACCCAGCATGCTTAGCTACGGAGGTCGGCTAATATAATAGATAAGAATTCAAAAAATGACTGGTTTTATTAAAAAACAAAGAATAATTTAAAACTAAGACATGCATCATAAAAAAATCCTAAAACCTGCCTTTTTAAAAAAACGAAACCATTTCCTTGTGGCGAGGAGGCTATGATGCTGGCTGCGTTGCCGCGTTGGATAGCTATGCTAATCCTTTGAGCTAAGATTATTTCCCGTGACTGAGATGGGAGGCCTATGGCAGTGGACGTCCTTCGGCTGATAATGATGATGATGATGAGATGGAACGGGGCTAAAGTATAGGACGCTAGGTATGATGCTGGCTGCGTTTGTCGCGTTGGATAGCTATGCTAATCCTTTGAGCTAGGATTATTTCCCGTGACTGAGATGGGAGGCCTATGTTTAGTGGACGTCCTTCGGCTGATAATGATGATGATGATGATGATGAGATAGGAGGGGGCCAAAGTATCGACACAAGTTGCATCCTGAGAAGGAATGAGCGTGAGGCCATTACAACATATACAAATAAGGCGGTCGTATAGCTAAAAGCGATTTCTTTCTTCTTTCTTTGCTTATAAATTGTAACTTACTTACGGCCGTTCCCTATATACATTATATCTGTGGTTTTGCCCTACTAGAGATATAAATAGTTATCTACCTTTAGTTTTTTTGTCCTTATAAAACTTCTGGCAGTAGGAATCCTATCTTCAATCGAGGAAATGCTATCTCCAGTCGAGGATAGCTATCTACCTTTGACTATAGTTTGCATATAGGGAACTGCCGTAAGTGTTGTGCTTATAAGAGGTATACATACAGGGTGTTATTGCAAGGGGGTGCCAAATTTTTGGAGGTGAATAAGACCGTCAATATGAACAACTTTTACTATGGGGTCATGGTCAAAATCTTAAATAAAATTTCAGGTTCCCCATACAAAATCAGTCACCTACATTGACAATAATGTATGGAGAGGCAGAAAATAAAATTAATAATTGAACGATGGTCCCATAGTAAAAGTTGTTCATATTGATGGTCCCTTTCACCTCCAAAAATTTGGCACCCCCTTGCAATAACACCCTGTATTATTATTACTTTTTACCTAAACCATCAAACATTTCACAAGACTTTGTGTGAACCACCCTTCCCTAAACCAAAATGTTGTTAACAACTAATTATACTAGAAGCTTGGAAATTTCTCACTAATTATAAAGGGATAGGCGTACCCAAAACATGGAAATAATGGTTTGGGCTAAATTTAATTTGAGGTGTGATGTTTCATAAGTTCCGGGAATAAATCCTTTATTATTATGATACACATAACTTAGAGAGTATCTCTAATAAAGGATACAATATTTAATGTCGATCCTATGCCATGGCGAGCTAACACCGCTATTAAATAAGCGTTCCCTGGTGTTGGGTAGCAGCAACATCAGTACTGGCAGATGGCTGAAGATATAGTATATCAGGAGAAGCTTCTAACCAGGCATTCAAAAACGGGAAACCCGGTTCTTAGGCTGCGTTTCCACCAGAGATATGCGAGGATGCGTAGCGAGGGATGTGTTTGTAAAGAACCAATAGATTCGCTTCATTTACCTCGCCTCGGTCAGCACAGCTCTGGTGGAAACGGCTCAGCGGAGCTAGATTTTTGCGCATACAAAACAAGCGAGGAATGCGTGCGAGGGATGTATACGAGGAATGTGTGCGAGGGATGTGTACGAGGGATGTGTGTTGAGAAGGTTTGCGCATACACCGCACCCCGTCGACACATTTCACAGCTTCGCAAGGCATCCTTGCACCACACATTAATGGGCATTTTCACAGCTCCGCTACACATCTTCGTAGGCACATTTTCATCGCACAGCTTTGGTGGAAACACCCACACATTTTCACAGCACAGCTAGACATCCTCGTACGACACATTTCCATCGCACATCTCTGGTGGAAACGCAGCCTTAAACGCGCGTGGAAAGCAAGAGGGAAACCATCACACTATCATCCCCAATTTGGAGTTTTTTGAAAATCGTGAAAAAGCGACAAGAGCCTAACTCTTTTACATAAAAGCAACACAGGTCCATAGCATTTTTTTATAAAGTAGAATTATACAGGGTAAATGAATTGGCAAAACAATATCTTATATCTTCTATACTCATAAATATAAAAGAAAGTCGTGTTTGTTACAACACTTATAAGTCGAGAACGGCTTAACCGATTTGGCTGAAAGTTGGTGGGGAGGTAGCTTAGAATCAGGAAAAGGATATGGGATACTTTTTATCCCGCTAGACGGAGCCGGGGCTGGGCTAGCACGGGACCGAGGCAAAACGGTGGGGAGGTAGCTTAGTACCAGGAGAAGGACATAGGATAATTTTTATCCCGTTCGATGGGGCCGGGGCTAGGGCGGGACGGGGCCGGGGCGAAACAAAGTTCGCTGGGTCCGCTAGTTGTCTAATAAATTGCACTTGTATACAGCAGCTGTGTCAGACAAGGAATCGAACCCAGTGTCTAACGCTATCCGGGCGCGTGCCTATACCACTCGGCCGACACATTAGAAAACTTATTTAATTTCTACAGTGAATAATTGTGATTGAATATTCACACGGATATCCCACTTGCAGATGCCTGCAAAAAACGATACCTGCTTTTTACTGTAAATCAGTAAAAAAACAGGTATCGGTTTTATCATTAAACTGGACCAGACCCGCTTTTAAAATGACAATGATAGGAATATACAGCGCGCCGCTTTATCGGTAAGTGCCAGCGGGATAGACTGTTGACAGGACTCAGTTGACGGACAACTGTACCTGCATAAAACTGTTGTGTACTACACCAAAGTTTCTTGCGGGATTCAGTAATGCAGTAATCAGAACTGGACTGCCGTGAAAAACGACATGCCCTATGGCAAATGTAAGTTAGCTTTTTAATCCTAAAGAAGCTATTTTCTGCTAATCACACAAATGTGTAAACAATCAATCTTGTCCTTTCCACTTAAATAATTTTACAACATCACAGTTCAGAATTAATTACCCTAGCTTCGTAGAATTCCTAAAATGAATTAACTAGGTTTCGAATTTACATAATGTCTTGCGAGGATCAGATTGAAGTATATTTAGAACCTAATTATACTAACAAATTAGACGTAGATATAACTTGAAAGGGCAATTTTTCAACTGCCTGTTACAAATAGATAAGAGATGGTATCTAAGCGACTGAAGTGTAAGGGCACTTTCTCACGCTAGTCCAGTTCTGCGGTATCACTGCATTACTGTATCCCGCAGAAAACGTATGGTATGTTTACACGGCTGATTTTAGCAGGTACGTTTGTCCGTCAACTACGTCGATTTGACAATACCGTTACCATGAGTTTACGGCGGTTTTACTCGCTAGCGATGACGTAACTTTTTATATGGCAAATTTTAGTTCTGCACGTGACCGCTAGGGGCGCTGTGCAATTTTCCATAGACTTTTTAGGGTTCCGTAGCCGAATGGCAAAAAACGGAACCCTTATAGTTTCGTCAAGTCTGTCTGTCTGTCTGTCTGTCTGTCTGTCTGTCTGTCTGTCTGTCTGTCTGTCTGTCCGTCCGTATGTCACAGCCACTTTATTCTGAAACTATAAGCATCACATAGCTGAAACTTGGTAGGTAGGTGTATTTTGTTCACCGCTTTCCGATTCAGATACAAAAAATTAGAAAAAATAATATTTAAGGGGGGGCTCCCATACATGAAACTAAAACCTAAAAATTTTTTTTTACTCAAACCTATGCGTGTGGGGTGTCTATGGATAGGTCTTTTAAAATGATGTTGAGGTTTCTAAAACCATTTTTTCTAAAAGTGTAAGGTTTGAGATATAGACGCTTCCAAAGTGGTAAAATGGGCGTCCCCCCCCCCCTCTAACTTTTGAACTAAGAAAGTGAAAATTTTGAAAAAAATATACGATGTAGATCTCAACAAAAACTTGCAACGAAAATTGGTTTGAAGGAGATCGAACCAGTAGTTTTTGAGATATTGCACATTTTTATCAACCGCAAATATAACTTTGTCTTTCATACAAACACTATGAAAAACAAAGTTATTTTTGTTGTCGCAATATATTGTGATGTTTTCGTTAAGTGAAAGTAAGTGGACCCTGAATTAAGTTAAGGGTGGCACGGAACCCTCAGTGCGCGGGTCCGACACCCACTTAACCGGTTTTTTTACGTAGTCGCTAGCGAGTAAAAGCGTCATAAACTTATGGTAGCGGTACAGTATGACACTCGGACTGTTGTCAACAGTTGTCAACAGTCCGAGTGGTATAGGCATGCGTCCGGATAGTGTAGGACACAGTACTAGTATTATAATATCTGTGACACAGGGTTCGATTTCTGATCTAACACAGTTGCTTTTTACAAGTGCAATTCAAATTCAAATTCAAAATCTTTATTTCAATTTAGGTCATTAAATGACACATAGTAAAGTAAAGTAAAGTTAGCCTGTAAGCATCCCACTGCTGGGCAAAGGCCTTACCTCAAATATGAGGTAGTATGAGCCATACTCCACCACGCGGGCTCAGTGCGGATTGGCGGAGGGGTGTTTACAAGGCAAGCGACCAACCTTGCTGTCAGATTTTATCAAGCCGCCCATAGGGCCTCTGACTAGGCTTAACGACTAATACCAATCGGTATTAGCCGGGACCAACGGCTTAACGTGCCTTCCGAAGCACGGAGATGCTCGTGATATACGTCACTTAAATGGTCGGAATGGTCACCCATCCAAACACCGACCGCGCCGTAAGTTGCTTAACTTCGGTATTACTAACCAAAGCGCTGCCACCACTGCGCTACGAGCACCTAAATGACACTTATGAAATCAAATATAAAAATTAAAATAAATGTGCGAAACATGTCTCCTTATCTTTTGGGCCCTACCAGCGCTTCGAGACAGAACACAGACAATTAGGCAAGTGCTGAGAAGAATCGCCGGAACAAACTCAGTCACCACTAGCTGCCGTAAAATCAAAATCATCAAAGGTAAGTACATCAGTTGGTGCAGGCTGGACGGACCACACATTCGTGTCGTTTTAATTTAATTTAATTTATTTTATTAAGTTTGTATTTAGTGACAAAACACTATAATAGTTTCCAAAACCAAACACCCTCTTAAAGAAAAGGGCTAACAAGTATCCTTAGCCCTAACCTTTGATCCGTGAACTACCTAATTTAACGAACTCACATTCCGAAACAGGGTAACATTACGCAGTCATTACCCTTAATTGGGGTACCTTTTGGAGTTAGGGACACGAGAGTAATTTCAGGTTAAAGTTTAGTTGTGAGGAAAAATTGGGAGCTTTTTTTACACTCTTTACGCTTATATTTTTTTCTATTTATTACCTTTCTAAGATCTTATAAACATTTTGTGTGTGCGAATTTTGAGACAGCCTTAAATCAACGTTTTAATAACTTTAAAGTACTTATATAGTATATATATATAGGATTAGTTTGTAACACGAATACTGGGGTCTGTAACACAATACATAAAAAATGGTAAGGCCAAAGGAGTGAAATTTTGTTTCAGCATATATCAAGTTACCTTAAAAAGGTAGTTTAATTTTTTTTACGGATCCACATCAACTTTTAATAGCATATAATAACTAGACGTAAAACGTCAAAAAAGTATCTAAAAAGACCCATTTAGCAAGTGCCACCTTCAATTATTATGACTGAAAACATCCCCGAAAAAATCTCATTACACTCCATATTACAGACCGGATAACAAGCTTATAGGATTACATCCCTGAAAAACGACAGTGGAATGAATAAATGAGAGTTTTTGCCCGGTTTTATTCACAAAATGGAGATACCGTTATGAAAATGCCTAGTGGTTAAATGATGAAATGTTTTTAGGGTTATGAAATGTCGTTTGGATTAGAATTGTGCGACGTTTTGTTAGTATAAATCCTGAAATATTTTTAGATTCTATTTTTGGCTATTTACCAAAAATAACGAGACAAAAAAAACAACGAATAATTCAAATATGCTTCGTAATCGCGAAACGAAAGTGTGAAAAATGGCTTTGATTTTTTTCTGGATGGAGACATAGCTCACTTGATTTTCAATTTAAATATGAATTGATAATTTATAAGAAATGACGGCCACGACTGGTACTTTCAAACATCGACAGATCACATCAATATAAATCGAAAATATATTTTGGTAAAACTTGATAATGAGAATTAGACATGATGGGTCTAAACACGAAATATAAATATTGGTTAATGAGTCAGTTGGCTCGTGACCACGGCTGTTGCAACGCAGCCGAAACGTCGAGCAGTGAGTAGCATTTACTCATATTTATATTTCGTGTTTAGACCCGTCATGTTTAATTCTCATTGTAATGCAACGCGAAAGTTTAAAATCTCATATTCGAATTATAACGTTAAAGATGTAAAACAAAAATCCAAGCGTCCTTTACAGCCTTTTATGGCTAAACGTGAGAATTTAAGAAATTTTGACACATTTTTTTTTAATAATAATGCAATGAGTTTTTTCAAGGTTTTATTGATGATCACTACTTTCGAACAAAATTAAAATGGCGCACAGCAAAGTAAACCAAAACTTCCGTAAGCATATCATATTTCATAAAGTGGATCGCAAACGACAAACAATCAGCCAGCATTTCAGTTGCGGTCGTTATTCATATTTATCTGCATAAATTACCTTAAACCTATACATTTCTCTTATTTCTTTTCCATACAAAATCACCATTCATTTAACATCTTGGCCCCGTCTGTTGAATTCATTTCCCTGAGACGTTGATCTCATACTTTCGTACAAAGATTCATGTTTACTGAATAAAATATCGCCAAGGATGAAGATTATGGCGGAATATTCGAGGCTTGAGAATTTCTCAGAAATACGACGTTCAGAAATGAAGGAAAATATTGTTACGTAGAATGAAGCGAAGTGGAAAACATCCTTAGCGATTGGTTTAGAGGGTGCGAAGTAGGAAAATCATTGAGAGTATTAGCCTATTATCACCTTTAGGGTAGCACCTACCCACATATTCAATTCTACACTAGCAGGTTTCCACCTGCGTATTTATAACTCACAAAATGTCATTCTAAATTATAGCCTTTCTTCTATTCCGTATAAGCTTTTACTGTAAAGTTTCATCAAATTCTATTCAGTAGTTTTAGCTTGAAGGGCCATACAGCATCACAATTTTTTTTTTCATTGTAACTTTGTGTTGTCGTATGTTGTGTGTGTATGTGTGTGTGTGTGTGTGTGTGTGTGTGTGTGTGTGTGTGTGTGTGTGTGTGTGTGTGTGTGTGTGTGTGTGTTCGTGCTTTCCCTTTACCAATAAATGATTTTCTGCTCTTTTTTGAATTTCTTTAATTAATGTATCCCTACTTTATTCGATCAAAAAATAATAATTAAAACTAGGACATAAAAGAATCATAAAAAATAAACGATGAACCAATATATTATTAGAAAAGTATCATAATACATTAATTTGCTGAACATTATCTTGTTTCAAACTTACCCCGCGCGATCTAAACGACACCCAACGCCATCTTTTATCCAAAAACGTGAACTAACGCAACTTTTTGTCAACAGAGGACGGAGGGCGCTGCCTGCCCGCGTTCTCCGGAAGGAAGTTCGGCGAACTGTGCAACAGAGACAACCAGTGCGATGCCGGCTTGGTCTGCGAGGAGGTGGTACCAGGTATGCTTAATTAATTAAGGCTAGATTCCACCATGTCATTTAAAACATAACCTTAGCCGTGACAAGGGCCAAAATTCTCGTGCAGTTCACATTCGTTAAAAGTTCACCAATCGAATTTTCTTTTTGAAGGCAAACCTTACTGATAACTATTACGGCGTAATTCACCATGTTCTAATAATTAAGCAGTAAGTTTATCTGGCCATCACTTTAGACAAAATGACGTTCCATATTTGAATTAATTCCATATTGAAACGGATGGTTTCACCTATCATTAGTATGAAGTACCTTATGGACAATACATAATA
This sequence comes from Pyrausta aurata, assembly GCA_963584085.1. Lineage (NCBI taxonomy): Eukaryota > Metazoa > Arthropoda > Insecta > Lepidoptera > Crambidae > Pyrausta > Pyrausta aurata. The sequence goes on from OY757279.1 coordinate 5,346,086, forward strand.
GTACACCTTTTAGTACACTGTGAAATATGCCAATGTGTTGTGTAGGGTCATGATCAAAAAACGCGCCAAAATAAAAAATCTACATCTACTCTAAAAACTTTTGTTTAAAGAATTTTGTGAGCTTATTTTTTTTACCCAAGTATAAATTAATACATAAATTAGGGTCATTTTTTCCTTTTTATTTAACTCCCACACAGAAAATTCATACGAAACATTATATTCAAATATACAATATCAGGGCACATTTGTTTTTATTTTTTTCACTGTATATTTTGACGTTCATAAGTGTCATTTCATGACCTAAATTGAAATAAAGATTTTGAATTTTGAATACAATAAATTTAACCAATATTTTCACTGAACTTGAAAAAAAAATAACGTTCTGCATGTATTTTCAGTAAAAGAAAAGAATGACAGAATTAAATAAAATGTGCCTCTGAAAAACGTTTTTCTTCGTGGATATTGTGAATGAAAAACACATAGAAGACACATGAATAAACAGTTTTTTTTTTAATTTTGAATTTTACTTCTGTAATTTCGAAATTTCATGTATCAGGCTTATTCAAAAAGTTGTTTTTAACCATTGAACTACCACTAGCAGCATGTTTTATATAAAAAAAACTTGATTCATCAAGTTTTTTTTTTAAGTTTACTTACGTCAATCAAGCACAGTAGGAGGTATAAAAAAATCACTCTTGAAAATACTATTTTGTCCCAATTTGAAGTAAAATCTTCTGACCATTTTTCTTACACCCTAAAATAAATATTAACAAGACATCGTTATTTTTTCGCTTCACTGAATAATTTTTTAGGTATACTGAAAAAGATTTATGTCGCAAAGGTTTCGGGTGACCATTAATATTATTTTGATGAGATTTCATTTCTAGAAATATTTTAGAAAAGGATTCTCTTATTTGAATTTGTTTCGGTTTCAACGGCTTTGAAGAGAAATATTCGACTTTTAACTTTAAGTAAGTAATTAATCTGCGAAACAAGATTTCAGTACCTTTATAAATATATAATATTAATTGGATTGATGTCCCGGTTTTTGCGGTTGTTTGTACCAAGTTTGATAATACTTAGAAGATAAGTTTTCTGTTGGGTACAACTTTGATAGGTTCATTCCTAAATAGTTTATGAAACAAATTTGTATTCTAAAAACTAGCGCGTTTTGAGTTTGCGCCCTCCCATTCTATCGCAGTGTTATGTTTTATAGCCTCAAAGCCTTTCCTAATAAATAAGCTATCCATCACAAAAATATTAAAATTAAACCATTAATTGTTAATTATTAAATTTAAAGCATGAATATTAAATATATTTAAATTAATATTAATGCTTTATATTTTATTTTAAATTAAATATTTTTATGTTATTTAAAATTGATGCCATAAAATTGAATTGATTTGTTTATTATTCGTACTATTATTTAAATTATATTAATTAAATAAATCGGAAAATTATAATTGTGAAAGGGGTGGATGATTTACACAGTAAAGATTGTAAAAAATTCTCGATTGTCTAGAAGAGAAAACATTACTCACCTAGTCACCTCAGATAAATGAAACCAGGGCAAGGGAATAACGATAGAATAATAGTTATATGTAAACCGTTTCGTGAGGGGTGCGGGCGGCGCGAATACACCCACCCGCGCCCCTCACGCACCGCAGGCGAGGTCTCAATTTCGCGGTATACCTATAATAATGTTTTTTCTTCTCAACTAACAGGTGAGATGCACGTCTGCCGTGCTCCCTCTCCGGGCCGTAAGCAGTACAACGAGGACTGCTCGACATCAGGCGAGTGTGACGTCACCCGCGGCCTGTGCTGCGTCATGCAACGCCGCCATAGGCAGAAGCCGAGGAAGGTTTGTAAAATTTAAATTAAATTTATTTTAAATAATTTAAATTGCTGCCGAGTGTGACGTCACCCGCGGCCTGTGCTGCGTCATGCAACGCCGCCATAGGCAGAAGCCGAGGAAGGTTTGTAAAATTTAAATTAAATTTATTTTAAATAATTTAAATTGCTGCCGAGTGTGACGTCACTCGCGGCCTGTGCTGCGTCATGCAACGCTGCCATAGGCAGAAGCCGAGAAGGTTTGTGAAATTAAAATTAAGCTTATTTTCTAACTAGCTTTTGCCCGCGACTTCGTTCGCGTGGACTTCAGGTTCGTCCCGTCTAGTAGCGCAAAAAATGTGTTTTTACGACCTAACATTAGAAACCTCAAAAATTGTAGCCTATATGTTATTCTGATGTATAAGCTATATTGTGGTAAAGTTTCATTCAAATCCATTCAGTAGTTTTCACGTGAAAGAGTAACAAACATCCATACATCCATACATCCATACTTACAAACTTTCGCCTTTATAATAGTAGTAGGATAATTTAAATTGCTGCCGAGTGTGACGTCACCCGCGGCCTGTGCTGCGGCATGCAACGCCGCCATAGCCAAGGAAGGTTTGTGAAATTTAAATTTAATTCAATTTGTTTTTACGCGCTGCCTTGTATTGTATGATATTATCGACAGCGCGACTGTCGCGCGTAGGTCGCGCTGCTGCCGCACTGCTAAAGTCGCCTAAACGTGAAAGCGCTTTAAAGGACAGTGCTAAAGGCGATTCTAGGTTTAATGCTGTCCTCTCGACCACCTCGACATTTGACATTTACATATTTCATTACGACAATCTAATTAATTAGTTAGTCCCAAACAATTTGATTGTACTCGTAATTTTAATTAATTAACAAACACAAACAAATTTGGTCTTAATTATTTAAGTTCAATTTCACTTTGATAAAAATAAATTGGTTTTCAAGAAAAGAAATATTCATTAACACTCAAGAAAAGTTAATAAGTCTTTGTTATTCAACAATAATATTATACACTTGAGAAATACAACTTTCATGTTGCACATACAGAAAATTCGGGTATTTTCTTTATCTAGATGATTCGAAGATAAAACATAAAGGTTAAACTGAGAACGGCCTTTTTTAATTCGAAAAGAAATAAGAAAAAAACACATGATCGTAAAAATAATTAACATTGAATCCTCATAAATTTAGTTTTATTTTGACTGTGAAATTGTGAACCAATTTACAAATATATATTTGATATGTGAAAATAAAATTGTGGTGATTTTACTTCAAATCTAACTGCGCTGTGTCAATGTTTATTTTGTCCAACAACTGCGCTGTGTCAATGTTTATTTCGTAACAAACGACTTTATTGTGGTAATCTTTGGAATTGTTACTGAATAATTATGAGTTTGTTTAGGATTGTTTGTCAAAACTTCGAAGTCCAAATTGATGTTTGTCAAGTTTTCATCCTGTAAATTAATCTATTTCAAATGTAAGATCATAAGTTATTTACTGTTTATATTTTGCAACCATTTACCACTCGGAAATGTTTTAAATAATTTCTAAACCATTATAGAAACATATGTTTTTAGATGCAATTGTTCACCTTTCTAAACATGCATCGAAAATATATATTCATTATTTTTTACTGTAGTTTTTCCGTTTAATACTGTTGTCCATTTTATTTCGCACAAATATTTTTTCACAGTTTATTTTTTTTTTATTTTTTGTGACATATTACAAAATTGATGTATTTTTTTAATTTAAACTCAAAAATATTGCCTTTATTTATTTTTATTTCAAATTCAACTTCTTTCACAGAGCTGCGGCTACTTCAAGGAGCCTCTAGTCTGCATCGGACCAGTAGCCCTGGACCAAGTCCGCGAATCCCCACAGCACACCGCTGGTGAGAAGAGAGTGGGCCTTTTCCGTCTACACTAAACAGTCACACAACACCGTAAACTGAGCAAGTTTGAAATTAAATTAATTTAATGTTAAATTATTTTAAAATTAAAAATTAATTTATTTTAATTAGTATTTTTAAAATAATGTGGAGAAACGTAAGGTAAGAAGATTCATGATGGGTACGTAAGATAAAGGCCAGAAAAACCTTATTCAAAAACTTTTATTTCCTGAGATATGAGGCTGGAGTTTTTACAATATTTTGAAGGTTAATTGGTTTCGTGTTTATATAAAACTTAATTTTGATATTTTTATGACGATTAAAGGCTGGCGTTTTTGATATTTTGGATAGAAACATGTCCTTACTATGAAAAAAAGAATGTAAGTACGCAATCTTGCTTAGTTTACGTGGTGTATAAAACACTATTTATTGATAAAAACTGCACTAACTACATGGAGATAACAACTGAAAATGTGTGCATGTCTTTATCAATGAAAAAACTAGGAAAAAATGTTAAAAGCTTAAAAAAAACGACAGCCATTCGTTGCTTGAAGTACAAATTTAAAATGCTTTTAACATTTTTTTCTCACAATTTTGATTTAATGCTCTTTAAAATTCCTATCTTTTTTGACACCTCGACTTCTTGTTGATACATTATCAAAATCCCGGACACTAAATAAAACTTACTAATGTACTAATTTAGAAAAATAAAGATGTTATATTTAATGAGCATTAAATCAAATTAAAAATCGATAAATCAAAATGGGCATTTGCTTTCGAAAACGGTTAACTGATTGCTATTTTTTTTTTAATAAAGAAAAGCTACACAAAAATCTCAAAAAGACGTATAATAAATAGCAAATGAGACATATCATTCATTTTAGTTCATACTTTACTTATACCGTACGTAGTTCTTAGAATAATAATAATTATAAATGTTTAAAATTAATCCGTACTTATGAACGTTAAATTAAATTAATGTTTATCGTGACGTTCCGAGTCGCATCTTATTATTAGAACATATTTTAAATGTGTTTAATCTTTAACATTAAATTTAAATTATAAATAGAATTAAATATGAAATAAATTAATAAGTCTTCAAAGATTGAAACAAATACATATCCTGCTGGCTGAGGCATTTATATAGTTTTTAATGATATTGATGTTAATCTATATTTAAAACTAATATTATTGAAACATATCATACACTAGTTGTAAGCTACTCTTTGACATAAGTGTATAATAAACATTATTTGACGCTTATTGTTTTCTAAATTAGGTAAATACTCAAGCAAACTATGCTAGGTGCCTAGGTAAAACATATCATTAAATTTAATAAACTTTTTTATTTAATTTAAATCTAACTTATAAATTAAAAACCACTTATCTTTGTTTTTTTTTATATTTTTTTAGATTAGCCTAAGGACTGTGATGACGAGATATTTTCTGAAAATATATCTATTTGAATATGAATAAAATATTTTTCTGCCAAAGATCTAAATGCCGTTAAAGATATATAATATCTTCTTTGAAATCTTTTCTAAAGTTTATATCTGTAGTTTTAATTGTTTTTTTTCTTAAGATGGCCTAAATTAAGTATTTGGCTTGATAGTGGAAATAGTTGCAAGATTTTGCCGATATTATATTACACACTATATGTTGTTAGACATTATAATAACATGTTGTACGTATGATGTAACTTGTGTACCTATTTAATATATTATGTGTTAATTATATAAATTATGTCAGCAATGTCGTTATTATTTCAATCTCCCTTATATTATCCCTGCTGATTGTATGTAAAATTTAAAAAATATATAGGTTTTTTCTTTTTTTTTTATTTATTTACCAATCAAAAAAACATCATCACATTATGCCCAAGAGATTAAATTAGTTAAAAACGAAAATTAAATAATGTTACTCAATCAATTTTTACGTGGGAAATTAAAAGGGGAACCCTAGTAATAATAATACAAATGAAACCACATATAAAAAAAAAAATAGAGATGTGCCGACTATGACTTTGGCCGACTAGCCGACTAGTCGACTAGTCGGCAGCAAAATGGCCGACTAGTCGGCCGACTAGTCGGCTAGGCCGATCATTTCGAGATTGAATAACTTGGGTTCCCCAAGTGAAAAAATAGGAACTCTTCCTTCCATGCATCCCCAAGTTGGGGATGTCAAAGGAAGAGTTCCTATTTTTAATGTTATAATTGAACCTACTTATTACCAATAATTATTTGCTTTAACCTATATAAGGTCAAATCATTTTAAGTGATAATATTTTAACAGTGGCTTTGTATACATCATAGAAACAGGACACTGTCATTCTTTTTTGGAAAATCGAGATTTTAATTTTAATTATTTTCTTTAACTTAGACATTATCATTTTTTTTAAACCGCATCCTGACAATTTAAAAATTCATCTACGTCATCGGCTTCACTTCTCTTAATTCAATGCCCAAACCTTCTTTTTCTCTAATCCTAGCCTTAATTAATAAAAAATAAAATCTGAAAAAAAATATTACCTTTGTCTCCATTTTTTTCAAAAACTAGCGTATAAAAACACAAAGTGTTTTCTACAAAAAATGATAAATTTATTGTGCTGAATCGGACCTTAAAATATTATCACTTAAAACGAGGTGACCTTATATTATGTTATTTTATAAAAGACTAAAGGAAGAGTTCCTATTTAAATTTTCTACCAATTATTAAATTGTATTGTAAACTGAAACTGTGATTCTTATAATAAAAAATAACAAGAGTAAAGATACAGTTTCATTTCAATCACTCTATTTTTTAAGCATATTAACATGAGTGAGAAGCGGGCCGACTAGTCGGCGGATTTAGCCGACTAGTCGCCGTCTAATCGCCGACTAGAAAAATGGCCGACTAGTCGGCTTTACCGACTAGTCGGCGACTAGTCGGTACATCTCTAAAAAAAAACAATAGGTGTTTTGAAAAAAAAGGTAGGTAATACATTCCAGTTAGTAAAACATTCAGAAAAATATCACAATCCACTTTCTATTTATTTGTATAATACAAATAATCAAAGTCAATGTAAAGATATACAATAGACAAAAAAATAAAAGAATTTTTTTTTATCAAACATTAAAAAACCTTATACTTATTTTACGAAAACATAAAAAAATAGTCACATTTAAGAGCCTTTTTCACAATGTCCAAGTAATTTTCGAATAGTCACTCATTAGTGCTAGTGAGTATCTGCCAGATACTTTATATGAAATGACGTTCTTTATTTGAAATTTTCGTTAGATATATATTGCGAAACAAGCCTTCAAAGATATAAACATAGTGTATTCAATTTATCCATAAAACAGATAAGGGGGAGGGGGGTACCCGTAAATAGGGGGCGGGGGTCTGTAGTACCCATAACCCCCGTAGCCCCCATAACCTCCGATCACCCTGAAACCGCCCCCGTAAATGACACGGGGTCTGCCCCATCCCCAACCATAGCCGTAGTGGCCATTGATTACCTGAAACAAAAAAAGCTAAAAATATATTTCCTATTTTATAATAGGCTAGCCTTACAAAAATGTTAACATCCCACTGCTGAGCAAAAGCCTTACCTCAACTATGAGGTAGCATGAGCCATACTCCACCACGCGGGCTCAGTGCGGATTGGCGGAGGGGTGTTTGCAAGGCAAGCGACCAACCTTGCTGTCAGATGTTTATTACCAAGCCGCCCATAGGGCCTCTGTCTAGGCTTAACTACTCAACCGATATTAGCCGGGACCAACTGCTTAACGTGGCTTCCGAAGCACGGAGATGCTCGTGATATGTCACTTATATGGTTGGAATGGTCACCCATCCAAATACGTCCGTGCCGTTAGTTACCTAACTTCGGTATCACTACCAAGGCAGTGCTACCACTACGCTACGAGCACCACCAAGGCTAGCCTTATCGCTAGACAAATATTTCAGGTAGGTATTTCTTTTTAACCGATTTCAAAAAGAGTAGGACGCCAAATGATTTTGTTTCTCTTCTTTTCGATAGTCAAAAAATAATAATTTATAGTAAAATACAGTCATCATTATCAGCCAAAGGACGACCACCGCTGAATATAGGCCTCCCCACGGTTTTCCACAGCAACCGGTTGTGAGCGGGATCCAGTGGGATCCTGCGATCTTTACAAGGTCGTCCGTCCATTTTGTCGGTGGACGTCCTACGCTGCGCCTTTACCTAGTCATTCTAGTTATGAGGTGTTTTTTTGTAGGTTATATTTCAGAACTAAGACATTAAGTGCTCAAAATGCATTTTATAATATACTACTAAAGTAATGTTAAGAACATACCTGCACCAAGAAACACAAAGCAATCAAAACAATAACTAACTTCGATACTGACTCCATTTTGTTTTTTAAACACTTCAAATAGACGTTATATCACGTCGCTTTTCTTATGTTCATTAAAATGGCACTGCAAATACTTCTGTCTTTATAAAGCGCTATTACTTATTACTTTATCATAATTATTATGATTTTGGTTCCTACATCTTAGACATTATAGTCTATAGTCCAAACTACCATTTTACTAAAATTAGCAGGTACTGCTTATCGAGATCGACATCGCATTGTAATCGTATGTCGACAAAACAGTGTTTTTTTTCATAAAATGTGCTATTAAATTAGTAGTATTCATATTGCCACTTTTTGCGCGCAGAAAGTTTAATTGCCATTGACTCGAAAAGAAGAAGAAGTAGTACCTAATTTTTCTTTTTTGCCTGGTCCTTTCCCATTTTATTTGGGGTCGGCCCTCTGTGTCACGCGTCTCCAGGCAGCTCGGTCCTGGGTCTCGTCTCCTGGGTAACTTGGGCTTGGACTAGCACTTGTCAGCGCTGATGAAAAATCTCGAAGAAGCGTTGTATCTGCTATTAACCATATTATACTAATTTACTGCCTCGGTGGCGCAGCGATGAGAGGGTCGCATTTTAAAGCGACGGCTGCGCCGGAGGTCCCAGGTTCAATTCCCGGGTCGGCCCAAAAATATGCACCGGAGTTTTTCTGTTCAGAAATTCTCAGGGTAATATATTGTTTTAAACTTTCTTGGTCACTAACATTAGAATAGTTAGATACGGGATTGCTACCATATACCTTATTATTTATGAGCTTCCGATATTTCGGCACTGTTGCAAGCGCCATGATCACGGAGTAATTACTCCGATCATGATCATGGCGCTTGCAACAGTGCCGACGAAGTACACAGACGAAGTAAACAGTGCCGACGGAGTAATTACTCCGTGATCATGGCGCTTGCAACAGTGCCGAAATATCGGAAGCTCATAAATAATAAGGTACATGGTAGCAATCCCGTATCTAACTATTCTCAGGGTAGCCCGGAGTTTGGAAGTTGGCGGTGTTTCACCCCCGTGCCTCGGAAAGCACGTTAAGCCGTTGGTCCTGCGCCTGATCTCTCTCCGGTCGTGTCAGATTGCTGTCCCATCGGGCTATGAGAGTGAAAGGAATAGAGAGTGCACCTGTGTTTGCGCACACACTTGTGCACTATAATATGTCCCGCGCAGCCGGTTGGTCGTTGTGACTGGCCACCGTAGTCGAAATCGGCTTGGGGGACTATAAATAATTCCATTGACTATAAATACTTACCTGCAACAGCTATAAAGCCCACTTATGCATGATGATTTATATCAGGATTTAGAAATCCTGGATGAAATCTTATTATGTCTCGAGCAACGTCAAATAAACTAACAGAGACAGAACGATGATTTAATCCGGGATTAGCGTAATCCAGGGTTAAATTATTATGCGCAAGAGGGCCTAAGAGTTTACTCCGTTACGTCCGTACACATAGTTATCAATTATCATCATCATCAATGGGAATTAGACATGACGGGTCTAAACACGAAATATTAATATAATTGAGTTGGCTCGTGACCACGGCTGTTGCAACGCAGCCGAAACGTCGAGCAGTGAGTAGCATTTACTCATATTAATATTTCGTGTTTAGACCCGTCTTCGACCCGATGTCTAATTCTCATTGTAATGCAACGCGAAAGTTTAAAATCTCATATCATCATCATCATCAGCCAAAGGACGTCCACTGCTGAATATAGGCCTTCCCCATAGCTTTCCACAGCGACCGATCACAAGCGAAGCGATAGCGCGAAGAACTGATGGCCGTTGGGGCAGAAAGGTTCTGGATTGGAGACCCTTTGACCAAAGACGCAGCGTAGGACGTCCACCGACAAGATGGACAGACGACCTTTCAGGATTGCAGGATCAAACTGGATGCAGTTTTCAGTCGCTATCACCGAATTCAAGTTACGTAGTAGGTACACCTGCAGAAAATACTAGAATGACGTGCAAATTAGCGAATGTATGAAAATCAATAGCTAAATGAATCGTCACATTAATGTAAATAAGTCATATGGAAGTTATGACGGTAAGTTCAAGGTACAAAATACCACTTAAATCAAGATACACTTCTGTTTTTCTAGATATCTACTAGAACTTTTTGCCGCGATTCGATTAAGAATAGCCTATAAGTATTCAAAGATAAATACAATATCTACTTTTAATATTAGTGCTGGTTGCTTATGATTTCATAAGAGTGTAAAAACAGTTGCCTACCTTATTTAATTTTATTTGTTTGTTTTTTGTTACTTGAGTCAATCTACTAGACCGATTTTCATGAAACATGGAGGTGAAATATATGGGTTGAGTTATCAAAACCAACAAATAAATAAAAAGAAGTAATTGCAAATGATTCGATGGTACGTGATACTTTTGCTATGTATATATGACGCCTCCGTGGTGTAGTGGCTAAGCACGCTGGGTTTCAAGGCGTCGCCGCTCCGAGGTCCCGGGTTCGATTCCCGGTCGGGTCAATGTAGAAATCAACATTTTCTAAATTGTCCCGGGTCTGGGTGTTGTGGTACCACCGTGTTGTGTCTGATTTCCATAACACAAGTGCATTATCTACTTACCTTGGGATCAGAGCAATGTATGTGATTGGTGTCCAATATTTATTTAATATTTATTTATTTATATTTATTATGTTGTGATGTTTACTTAAATGCAGCTATGTCCCGGTTAAAGTAAATAAGTTAATAAGCGATATGACTGCAATCATTAATATTACAAGAATATTGCATCACCAATATTGAGTATTGCATCGGGGTGCTCATAGCGCAGTGGTGGCAGCGCTTTGGTAGTAATATCGAAGTTAAGCAACTTACGGCGCGGTCGGTGTTTGGATGGGTGATTCCGACCATTTATGTGGCGTATATCACGAGCATCTCCGTGCTTCGGAAGGCACTTAAGCCGTCCCGGCTAACATCGATTGGTATTAGTCGTCAAGCCTAGTCAAAGACCCAAGGCGGCTTGATAAAATCTGGTGGGGCACAAACACCCCTCTGCCAATCCGCGCTGAGCCCGCGTGGTGGAGTATGGCTCATACTACGTCACATTTGAGGTAAGGCCTTTGCTCAGCAGTGGGATGCTTACAGGCTAACTTTACGTTTTTAGGGTTCCGTAGCCGAATGGCAAAAAACGGAACCCTTATAGTTTCGTCAAGTCTGTCTGTCTGTCAGTCTGTCCGTCCGTATGCCACAGCCACTTTATTCTAAAACTATTAGCATTACACCGTTGAAACTTGGTAGGTAAATGTATTCTGTTAAATGCTTTTTGTTTTGATAGAAAAAATAATAATATTTAATTTCCCATACATGAAACTAAAACCTAAAAATATTTTTTTGGTCAAACCTATGCGTATGGGGTGTCTATGGATAGGTCTTTTAAAATGACATAGAGGTTACTAAAACCATTTTCTCTAAAAATGACACGTTTGAGGGATAGGCGCTTCCAAAGCCGTAAAATGGGCGTCCCCCCCCCCCCCCATCTAACTTTTAACCTAAGCGAGTGTAAATTTTGAAAATAATACGTAATGACAAAAACCTTAACAAAAACTTTCAACGAAGTTCAAGTTTGAGCGAAATCGAACTAGTAATTTTTGAGATATAGCACATTTTCAACAACCGCAAACATAACTTTGTTCTTCATACAAATACTATGAAAAACAAAGTTATATTTGCGGTCAACAAAATATTGTCAAAATATTAGCTAAGTGGAAGTAAAAATCCCTAATTCAGTTAAAGTTGGCACGGAACCCTCAGTGCGCGAGTCCGACTCGCACTTGGCCGGTTTTTTTTATTATTACATCACCACCTTTTTCACTATGACCAGTAGAATAAAAATTTGAAACGCCTTAAAAAAGACATAACTCTAATAAAATAAACAAATTCATTTGAAATCGGTACATTGTACTTGCGTAGACTGTTGCTGTCCATTTAGGTGACATCATGCACCAATGCATGAAAAAATGTTATTGAAACCTTTTTCTGAATGTTACAAACACTTTTCTGAAAACCGCATCAAAATCGGTTCAGCCAAACGCTAGAGCTTCCTTTTTTTGAAGTTGGGTAAATAGTAAATATATTTTGTACGTTAGGCCTACACATACAAGTTAACAAGAATTTACAAAGAAATTACCATAATTAAAACAGGCAAAAACAATTAGGTACATAAAATGGACTTTACAGTCTAGAGATACGAAAAAATCAGAGTCAACATTTCAAGCGGGTTTTAAACATTTATCAATATCGGTAGAGCTCTAACGTAACTTCAAAACTATAGCAATGCGGTTGATTGTGTGTCATCTAAGCTGACTACTTGACAGCGCTGTCAAAAGCCGACCGAATGACGACCTCCGTGGTGTAGTGGCTAAGCACGCCAGGTTTCAAGGCGTCGCCGCTCAGAGGTCCCGGGTTCGATTCTCGGTCGGGTCAATATAGAATTAAAAATCGGGTCAATATATAATTATTTTTTTTCTATATTGTCCTGGGTCTGGGTGTTGTGGTACCACCGTTGTGACTGATTTCCATAACACAAGTGCATTAGCTACTTACTTTGGGGTCAGAGCAGTGTATGTGATTGGTGTCCAACAACAAAAGTAAAAGCAATACTTATTAAACACGGTCATGACATCACCAACAATAGGTTATGACACCACAAGTTGTTGACAAACTTTTTAATGCTGTCAAAATGCTGCACTATCATAGTTAAAATATATATTAGGTCTTCGATGTTACGTGCCGTTTGTGTCGCGTTGGTGCCACGACGGAACTCATATTCCATAATTACACGAATTTTTAAAGTATCCATTATAACGAAAAATGTTTAAATGTAATGAAAATACAACACTTATCAATAAACAAAAGACTGAGTTTGTACGAAGAATGTCATGTTTTTAAAACAAAATTAATTTGAATTTAGAATACAAAGCCATTCCAAACTTTTATTCTATTTGAAATGACCAGTACTGAAGAACGGCAATTTCATAGGTAAAGACCTATTATTAAAACAATGACGCCACAGCGTGTTAGCTCCTCAACTAACATAAGATATAAGTAGTTCGATGTTGGATTGCTGATGTACTACTATGTAAACTATGTTACCATTAGTGTAATTGAAGTGGAACAATAAACGTTTATTTATTTTAAAAAGAGTCAGTTTAAAAACATAAAAATAATATACCTATCGGAAGAGAAGAACAAGTAAGAGCTGTCAAACGAAACCGATTTTAGATGACAGTAACTAACTTAGGTAAGTAACATTTGTAACTTAAAATGAGCCAGACCCTGTTTGGTATTTGTTTAAGATCTCTTACAGAGCCCTTAAAAAAATATGTGCTACTTACTATGAACCTAGCACGAGACCCGCCATCAAATATCAATATTTTACAACAATTTCCGTATTTTCCTTAATAAATAGGTACATTCAACTTAAACAATCGCTCAAAAAATTTACCAAAAAAATTGAACGTGTTTCTGTCAAAATATGAAAGTCACTGCATAATTATTGACTGTTTCGGCATATAAATAGGAAAATTTGCCAAATATTTTACTATACATAGAGCAATCGACTAAGCAGCATAATAAACTATTCCAAAATCATCAGCTAAAATGGCAGTTTCAGTCGTTCACTTTTTGATTGTTTTGGTGCTGATTTGTTGTTTAGCGCAGGTAAGAATTTCCTCATATTTTTAGTAGTATCAATTTACTTTAACTCGTCAAGTATGTGTGAACGAGACACAATAGAAATTCCATTATTATGCGACTCCCGGCAGTCGTTTGATACCTATGACTGATTACGCTAACGTAAAAATCTGTTATCACAGTTTATTGATTATTAAAGTAAGTTATCATTAAGTTTAATAATCTTACTAACAAATTGAGTCCTGGTCACTTGAATAAATATTTTTTATTATTATTAAAGGATTTATTATTTAAAAACTAACAACGCACATTGTAGTATTTAAGCTGATAGAATCGGACAATTATCTGATGCGTTTGATAATATTTATTCGATTTAAACATTTTTTAAACTAAAAATTAGTTTATTTGGAGTAGCCTTAGTTTTTTCTCATTACAATCTTGGTCTATTTCAAATAATCTACAAACAATATGTCTCGTAAAAATCATGATTATTAGTATAAATCGGAACAAAGTTCCAGGTTTGAATCCCGAAAAGATTTTCTAGTGACCGAAAACTTCACTCCTTATGATTTAACAGCTAGGAGATCCCTGTGACTTTTTTATTAATAACAAACAAGAAAAAATTTAAACTAAGACATGCAACATAAAAAAATAAGACTAGCCTATTCAAAAACGAAACCGTTTCCTTGTGGCAAGGAGGCTATAATGCTGGCTGCGTTGCCGCGTTGGATAGCTATGCTAATCCTTTGAGCTAGAAACCAGCCAGCTTTACTATCGGCCGTAACAGAATTTACTTTTGGCGAAATTTTTCTAAACAGCAATTTAGCCGAAGGGACTTGATTACTTTTTGATATCATTTTCTGAATTTGCCCTATGTTTTGATTAACTAGTTTAAAACTCTTACTTTTAAAATTTAACCTTAAGAGTAAAAAAATATTGGATAATCTCTAGTCGATAACTAGTACGAAGTAAGTACCAAGCTAGCTTTTTTCATTTTTTTTTGTTTTTTTTTCAGTCCATCAGCGCCTACTACCATCGCTTGGGGCCAATCTACTACGGATTCAAACATCCTTTTGCCCCTGGAAACTTGGCGTCCGTGGATATGTATGCTGGAGTTGGTATACCTAGACCATCGGTTGTGTTGTAATCTATCTACCTTCCACCTTGAAACTCTACTGACCAAACTTTACAGGTCGACCGCAAAACTGAGACGTTTCTGACGTCACTTTTATCACCTTTATTTTCATTTCCCTCACAATTAATGTACTCCTCATCATGACTATAAATTAAACGATCTTTATTTTACCTTGAAGAAGAACAATTCATAATAAAAAATATGGAGTACATTATTTGGGAGAAAAATACAACAAAAGTGACGTCAGAGACGTCCCAGTTTCGCGGTTAACCTATAATCGTCAAATTCGACGTAACCTTGTTTGTATCCTTTAAGTATCCTTCAATTGTCATCTTGATCTTTGCTTTGAGTTAAACGTAAGAATTGCCTTCAGTACTCCTGTTTCGCCTTGGTTAGGTGGTCATTGGAAGACTTCAATAAGATAGTAATTCTTAGCTGGACAGTACTTTCTAATACTATCTGTGACTGTATGAGTTTAATTAATTTATCCTAGCGTTTACAGTCAATCGCAAATAAAATGAGATTAATTCCGTCTTCTTTGTCAGAGTAAGTGAAGGCTTCTGGGTGAACTTGGCTTACTCTAGAATCTCCTTTAAAAAAAAATGGCTAACGTTTAGAATGGTACAGATTAAAACGCGACTCACAAAAAGCCAAAAGATAAACTGCTGTCTCGTTCGCTTCTCGTCAACTTTCATAATGCGCACAGCAAAAGAGTGGAACTCTCTACCCGCATCTGTGTTTCCATCGGTCTATAACCCTGTTATTTTCAAAAAGAGAGTGAATAGGCTTCTTCTGGGTGAGCTCGCTTCATCCTCGTCCCTGTCTATGCCTTCGGTATAGTCTAGAGCAGGGATGCACAGACCGCGGCCCGCGGGCCGCTTGCGGCCCGCCGGTCGAATACTGGTGGCCCGCCGACAGCAAAAATAATACTCTCGTACATTCGAAAAATATTGAATTCTATTCCAGAATAAAACCAAAAAAAATATGTTCGAAAAGTAATTTGAATCTCGCGCGCGCGCTCTTAAGTGCACGAATTCCCGATTGCTCGCGTAGGTAGATACACGAAGCTTCCAGAGTCGGTTTCGAGATTTCTCCAGACAGTTTTCGACTCTATACGCGCGGTATAAAAGCCACGCTAACCGCAGCGACCGATAGTTCGGTTTTAATTTGAGTGAAGTGTCAATAGTTCTAGTGTAGATTTTAACTCGACTAGCCGGTGTCATATATTTTGATCCACATTCAACGTAGATTTCCAAGTACAAGTAAATTTGAGCCAAATATAAAAAAGATTGTAAGCACTATGCAGTGCCACGCTTCAAATTAATAAATTCTTTTTCAATTTTAATACATAATTATCAATTCTTTATTGTCTTTAATTACCTATACTTCTGGCGGCCCGCCATCAGTTCATAATTTGCCCGAGTGGCCCCTAGTCTTAATAAGTCTGTGCATCCCTGGTCTAGAGACAAGAGCAAACCTAAAAAAAAAGATGGCGATAAACATATAAAAAAAAGATGGCGTTTTTTTTATCTGTCAAATAATTTTTGTTCCAATTTCCGCCATCTCTTTCTATTGATATATCAGAAGCGTTACTTGATGGCTTTATGTTGGTTTCTGAGATACGAGTAACAACATAATGTTGGTATTTAAATATTTTATAGATGCCTCCAGCCTATATTTTATTGCAGAAACTGACATTGTTTACCGGAATATGTATTTTTGAAATGTATTGTATTATTTTTGTAAAAGTTTGTAAGGGTAGCCACAAACATTTTACCTGAATAGTAAAATACAGGTAGTATTAGCATTAAATATAGGTAGACCTTGTACATAAAAATGGACTTACAGAATAGTGATAATAATTTACTTATATTTTATTCCCATTTAGACTTTAGGCTCGTAATAATAATAAACGTTAGTGAATTTAGCAAAGTTATGGTTTAATTTTGTTACCTTTTTAGCTGTTAAAGTACCCTTTTCCAGTATTTTGAAAACAAATATACAGGGTGTGGTGTTAAATTCAATCCAAGCAGTACTGACAGAGGTGATTCTATACCATAAACCGACCACGTCTTATGAGTTTTTTTATTAATATTTTCCACAATTTCAAATTATGAAAAAAAGTAAATACCGATATTTATTTATTATTATTACAAAAAATTTACACATATTGCCTTAAATAATAGTATCTTAAAGCCTATTGCAGGTTTGTCTAGATACTATGATGTTCTAAAGATTGGTTAGTTAAGCAAACTTAAAACAATACACAAAAATGTTATACACTTTAATAAAATAACTATTACTAAAAGATCAATAACAAATGCATGCACGTGAGCACACATGTGAGTGTATGAATACAAGCTCCATTATGATTGAGCGGGCGCGCACATCGAACCACATCGAACTTGACGCATAGATCTACAAAAAACACAAAATACACTTAACGAGTCTTAAATAAACTCTTGAAAGGCCTCCATTTTAGGCAAACCATTTCTTTTTGAAGTCGGTGCCCAGGAGCCCTATTTTTGAATCACTCCCGTCAAGATGGCGAGTGATATTCAATGATTAAAGTCGAATTTTGGATTGAAAACCAGTTGTAATCTACACAATAAGGATTTGAAAAATCATTGCTCAATTTTGTGAGTACTCACGTCTAGATTTTGAGTGATTTCCGTTGATTTTTTATGTGTTTTCGAACGAAAATCACACGCCGTATCCAAGCGAGTGATTCAAAAATAGGGGCCCAGATAGATGACGCTTGAGATGGTGCTTTAGTTAGCCAATGCGATGGCACCGACTCCAAAAACAAATGGTTTGCCTTAAATGGAGTCCTTTCAAGAGTTTATTTAAGACTACTTAGTGTATTTTGTTGTCCGTATTTACAGACTTAATTAAATATGTCTTTTTTAATGATTTGTGGTCAGCTTAAGGTATAGAATCACCTCTGTAAGCACTGCTCGGATTGAAATCAACACCCTGTATAGTAAGCATTAAAAGATGCTGAAAAGATGGCGTGGCAGCGCCAACAGCATCCTGACGGCCCTAGCTGACCGCTGGGACAGCCCCCTCTTGGCTCATCTGAGCAGGTTACATGTACCTGCACCCTGACCTTTCGGCCTGCCTTCATTGTATTGTACTGCAATTAATTGTATTGTAATTGTATTGTAATGTAAATGTAATCAGCACTAACACTAGTTTTTAAGAATCATTGTTACTAACTGCTCTGGGCTATGCCTGAAATAAACTTATTTATTATTATTATTATTATATTGTTTGAAGACATTGTCTTTCTCCATCGTGGGATGGGTGTTACACTCTGACGCGGGCCTCAACCAAGCGTCAGGGGGTGAAGTGCTGTTGAACCGGAGTTCAAGAACTTGCGGGTGATTCGGCAAGTGTTAAGAATGGTGGCTTTTTGGAGTAAGGTGATTATTTTGTGAGGGATATCCAGAGCTTCCAGGCTTTGTTTCAGCAGTTTAGGAACCACTCCTGTAGACGAAATTACAATTGGTATTACATGTACGGTCTGAGCCTTCCATTGCGTTTTTAGTTGGATTGCTAAGTCGTGGTATTTTGATATTTTTTCAGATATAGTTGCTTGTATATTGTGTGTATTAGGTATTGCAATGTCTATTAAGTATATGGTTTTGTGAATTTTATCATGTAGTGTTATGTCGGGCCTATTGAAATGGATTGTTTTATCTGTTAATAATGTTCTGTCCCAGTATAATTTGTAATTGTGGTTTTCGAAAACTGTTGTTGGTGAATATTTGTAGTATGGTATCTTCTCTGTGACAAATTTCAGTTTGTACGCAAGGTGCTGGTGTATTATTGCGGCAACTTGATCGTGGCGGTGTTTATAATCAGTCTGAACTAATGTCTTACAAGCCCCGGTGATATGCTGTATTGTTTCAGGTCCGCTATTGCAATGACGGCAGGAGTCTACTTGTATTTCTTTGGTGATGTGTTTTCTATAATTTCGCGTTGCTACTATTTGATCTTGGATGGCTAGCAGAAAAGCCTCAGTTTCAGGAAACAGCTCACCTTTCTTAAGCCACTCGTTCGACGCGTCCATGTCGACATAGTTATGGCAAAGGTCAGCTCGGTGTCTCCCATGAAGCGCTTTCTGTGACCATTCTTCAATCTTCTGCTTGTTTTCTAAAATGCTTTCGTTTTTCTGTGAGTTTGTGTCGCGTAAATTAAGTGGTGTTAGTTTATTGTCAGAGAGCGATGCGCATCTATGTAGGGGAGAATCTATTGATTTTTCATGAAAATACTGCCTGAGTGATTTTATCTGTCTATTGTGTAAATTAGTTATGTCTATAAGGCCTCTTCCTCCTTCTTTACGAGGTAAAGTTAATCGCTGGGTACAAGTTTTAGGGTGATGTTTTCTGTGTAGTGTAAGATGTGTGTTAATTATTCTTTGCAAGGATTTTAAATCTGACTGTGACCAATTAATAATTCCAAACGAGTATGTTAAAATTGGGATAGCATAGGCGTTAATAGCTTTAATCATGTTTCTAGAGTTAAGTTGTGTTCTGAGAATCATCTTTAATCTGTGTTTGAATTTGTTTTTTAATGAGATTTTGGTCTGTTTTTGTTGTATCTGTCTGGATTGCTGAAAACCTAAATATTTGTAAGTGGACTTTTCATCCATAGGCATGATTTCTTCTCCCGTGTTAAGTGTAAAACTATTATTTTGCAGCTTACCTTTTTGTACTGAATTAATTTTACATTTATCTACTCCAAACTGCATGCAAATGTCTTCTGAGAACCGTTGCGTGACATCTGCTAGCTCAAACAATTCTTCTTTATTCGACGCGTAGAGTTTTATATCATCCATGTACATGAGGTGGGATAGAACATGTTTTTCGTCATTTTGTTTAAAGGTGTACCCTACTTGAGTTTTATTTAGAAGCAGCGAGAGTGGATTCAGCGCTAAACAAAACCACAACGGACTTAGTGCATCTCCTTGAAATATCCCACGTTGTATGTGAATCGGTTCTGTGACAATGGACGTTTCCCTGTCGCATTTGATTTTGAGTGCAGTTTCCCAATTCGGCATCAGAGATCCTAAAAATGATATTATTGTTGGATGTATTTTGTATTTTTTGAGTACATATATAAGCCAGCTATGTGGAACGGAATCAAATGCTTTTCGGTAATCTATAAACATTGTGTGTATGTTTTTCCTTTTTCTCATTGCTTCTCTCATAGCTATCGAATCTATTGTAAGTTGTTCTTTGCATCCTTGACTGTATTTTCTGCAGCCCTTTTGTTCTTCGGCCAGTATGTCATTTGTTGAAAGATGTTGATATATAATTTCCGATATGCAAGCTGTAATTATTTTATATATAGTCTGTAAACAGGTTATTGGTCGGTATTTGGATGGGTTTTTTGTGTCATTATCTTTCGGGATCATGTATGTAATACCTTGGGTTATGTATTTAGGAATTGTGTTTGGTGATTATTATTAAGCAATTCTCCATTCGAGTCCTATAAGGCTTTATTCGTAAGCAAGTGACCTGAAAGATTAGATTTTACTAGAGAAAATGCCCTTTTTTTATGAAAATGACAATTGCAAATTAAGGGCATGACATTGAAAACGTGATGCATATTTTTTAATGCTTTTAGTTTACCAATTGCGTTTAAACTTTACACAGCAAAACCAAAAGTTTTAAAAAAATAGTGCGTTCCATCAAAGAAATGAACAAACAAAATCCTCAGCTTTATAATATTAGCAAAAAGGTTCAACTAATTTCCAGCTCAGACATCTCTTCGTGTGACATTGTAATAATTATGGTTTCAACTAATCTATCTCAGGGGTCTACAAAGGCGGCCTTGCTACCTACATAAAGTAGGCTAAGTCAATATCTCCTAATTGAAAAGGAAACTTTTGAGGATAAAGACTTAAGGTTATATTTAGGGAAATGAAAATTCAAACATGGTATTCTCAGGACTGAGACTCGACAGTAAAAAAAAGTAAAGTTAGCCTGTAGACATCAAACCCAAGGGCCAATAAAGCTTCATCAACCAATATTAGCCGGGACCGCTTGCTTACATCTTTTAGAATATAATAAAAATCATTCATTTATATTATATATACATATCTTTAGTAACATTTATCGACTCAGCCTTGTAGTGTAATTTAAATAATATTTGAATATCCTAGAATAACATATATTCCCTGATGAAGGCAGCTTGCAAGCCTGGAGCGACCTGCATCGATTTCCGCGCTGCAGATGCGCTGTTTGCCGCTAGTGTTGTTATAGGTCGATATGATGCCTTATCGATAAGGGAGGAACGTCTAACATGGATGCACCAATTATAGGTAAACCGCTACATTGAGACTTCGCCAGCGGGGCGTCGGGGCGCGGGAGGAGGCGAGAGCGCGGTTCGTGAGAGGCGCAGGCGGGTGTAACCGCGCTGCCCGCACCCCTCACGCAACCCGCCCCCGCGTATTTTTGTCGTCTACTTTTGGAATACAGTAGTCATTCTGTAGTGCTATTGTAGCACATCGTGTGAGTCATTGAAAGGTAACACGCCGCCGTCAGAATAGCGAGTTATATCAATAATCTCAGTGACGACTCAATTAGCGGAATTAAGGCCCCGCTCTCGCCTCCCCGCACGCCTCTGTGCCCCGCAGGTGAGGTCTCAATCTCGCAGTCTACCTATAGCAATTCTCCGTGCAGCAATTGTGTACGTAATACTGCATGGAGAATTGCTAATACGCCACACGAAGAAACTTAGACAAGAGTCAAACACACTACAATTAAGAGAGTTTGCGGTATGATAAACAAAAGTTTTGTAGTACTTACGCACTTACTTTTATACAGAACTAGCGATCCCGGCGAACTTCGTTTCGTAGCTCTCGGCAGCCCCGTCCCCGTTTCCTATATTTTGAACCGTTTAAACCTTCATTGGACTTCCACAAATATTTCAAGACCAAAATCATCTAAATCGGTTCAGCCGTTTTCGATTTTTAGCGAGACTAATACAAATAGCAGTTCATTTTTATTTTATTATATGTATTTAAATGAAGTGAGCCTATCAAAGCAGCAACTATGATTATAACAGAAGAGTGTCCATCTCTCTCTCTCTTTCTGTCTTCACTTTCAGTCCAATCATTTTCACAGTAGAGCGAGGCGGCTCCGACATGAACAGGGAAAGATAAATCCCACCAAAAACATAAATATGAAAAATAACAGCAAAGTTCGATACTAAGAATGTTTGGTTGTGAACTACACCGAAAAAAGTATTAAAGAAAGAAAGAAAATACATTTATTCGACTCACAAACACATATAAAATACACTGACTCGTAAACACCTAAAAAATAAACAGACACACACTTATTTAACATTAACATCGAGAATGAGTCGAAAAGGCACCCTCTCAGCATTAATCAGCATAAATAAATATAAATATGCACCAGACAACACACCAATTATCTGGTTTCGTGGTAAGGAATATTCTTCCTTGTGTTACGAAGTACCAGACAACGATTGCCAAGATTATGATAATGAGCGCCAAGTTCCTCAAGCGCCTCTGTGCAGGCGAAGTCTCAATATATACCTATACCTATAGTTGGTTGTTGGTTTACCTATAGTTGGTGCATCCATGGTGAACGTTCCTACCTTATCGATAAGCCACCATATCGACCTATAACAACACTAGCACCAAACAGCGCATCTGCAGCAATTAAATAATATTTGCTATCGATAAAACTACCCAAACAGCGAAAATAAAATCTCTGTCCCATCCCTAGCAGTCCTGCTTTCGTTTACGTCACAATCGTTCTTGACCCGTACAAGTTGCATCACGATCATCCCCAATGTAAAACTACCCTACATCCCTCCCAATAGAGTTCAAATTACCTTTATAAAAGCGTCTACTGATGCTTTTAATTATTAACTAAGGTTTAACCCGCCAGTTTAATATAGACAACAAGTTGAAGCTAAATTAGAAGCCTTAGTGAGTTTTGGAATATTTAACGCAATTTCCGATGTGGTTTAGTTAAAGGGAGAGCTATTATTCTGAAACATGATAATAAGTAAGATAAATTTTAGGTTATCTTTTGGTAAGAAATAATTAATAAATATCTAGCGATCCCGGTGAACTTCGTTACGTTGCCCTCAGCGTCCCCGTTTCCTATATTTTGAACCGTTTTACCAAAATCATCAAAATCGGTTAAGCCGTTCTCGAGTTATAGCGAGACTAACACAAATAGCAATTCATTTTTTTATATAGATATATCCATAATACCATCATCATACAGAAATAAAATATACATCTTGCATAATTTAGGGTTTGACCTGTAACTCAAATGGCTTTAATTCATGAATTCAATGTAAATTATTGTTGTTATTTTCTAACAAAAGAAATCGAACTATCAATGTACTGCAAACAAATGTGCCCACTCATAGACGTTGTCATAAACAACGAGTTCGAGATAGCGATTTTAATATACATCGATTAGGGGTTGTAACTTTAGATTACTACTTATATCTCTGAGTTAAATCATTTTAGAACACTATGACCAGATCAAGTTAACTACAAATACTCTGTAGAATCATTGATTTATAATGCTCCTATTACAGTCCACACGCTGTATTATCACAGAAAATAAAATAGTACTTGTAGTATTAAGCAATACATTAAATTTAAGTACCTCACCGCAAACTCCTTACTGATTTACATGAGCAAACTCGCGGATAGAAGCTTTAATGCTAGCAACATGTAACAGGCGTTGTAATTTTTTAGTAGTAATTTTTTCGTTTAGAGTAGGCGGGGTAAAAATATTTATTTACGCAGAAAAAAAAAATTCGTTCGCAAATAAAGGAATGTACGACAGATACTGAATTCTTTCAAAAGGATAGTTCCTTAGTAGTCCAATGTTGTTGGGAAGAAATCGCTTATTATAAGCATCACCGCCTAAATTGTACATTTCCTTAACAACAATTTGTAACTGTCCTTTATGATTTGAAATAAATAGATGTCTTTTAAGAGTTATTATACAGTGTCACAGAAGATATAATAGTAGTACCACTATGCACGAACAAGTCAGGAAGTTGGTGGAGATGACACCCGGGCATCCGTGTCTCGGGAAGCACGTTAAGCCGTTGGTTCTGCGCTTGGGCCCCTATTTTTGAATCACTCGCTTGGATATGGCGTGTGATTTTCGTTCGAAAACACTTTAAAAATCAACGGAAATCACTCAAAATCTAGACGTGAGTAGTCATAAAATTGAACAATGATTTTTCAAATCCTTTTTGTGGAGATTACAACTGGTTTTCATTCCAAAATTCGACTTTAAACATTGAATATCACACGCCATCTTGACGCGAGTGATTAAAAAATAGAGGCCCAGGAGCTCTATTTTTAAAAAATCATAGCTCAATTTTGTGAGTACTTACGTCTAGATCTTGAGTGATTTCAGTTGATTTTTTATGTGTTTTCGAAAGTAAATCACACGCCATATCCAAACGAGTGATTCAAAAATAGAGGCCCTGGGCCCCTATTTTTGAATCACTCGCTTGGATATTGCGAGTGATTTTCGTTCGAAAACGATTTTTTTTCTATGACTTTTGACATTACGTCGAACGAAAATCACTCGCCATCTTGACGCGAGTGATTCAAAAATAGAGGCCCTGATCTCTCACCGGTCATGTCGGAGCCGTCTCACCGAATCAATGAGAGTGCAGGAACAGAGAGTGCACTTGTGTATTGCGCACACATCTGGGCACTATAATATATCCTGTGTACCTGGCCTATCTCTGTTGAGAGAGGCCGCTTTTACCGAAAATCGGTAGAATAATATATTTTTTAATGGTACTACGTAAATTTATTGCATAGAACTTTTATTGTCACTTACATGACAATAGTTAAATCTAGTGTGGGCACTGGACAGAGCATCGTTGCAGGGCAAAAAATGATGTGCGTGATTATACTCCATCAAGTTGAATGAAATTCAGCGCCCCTATTTTTGAATCACTCGCTTGGATATGGCGAGTGATTTTCGTTCGAAAACGATTTTGTTTCTATGACTTTCGACACTACGTCGAACGAAAATCACTCGCCATATCCAAGCGAGTGATTCAAAAATAGAGGCCCAGAGTTTCTTAACTTAGGAGGATAAAAACGGTCTAAGTATTAATTAATTAACATGGACGCATCGCCCGGTTTTGACGGTTCACTGACCGAATACAGGTTTCGGTGGACAGACAGACAAATGTAAATAAAGTTAACTATAGGTGTCTTGATTCGAGGTAGTCACTGACTGGGAGAATTTTAAACAGAATTAAATGATTTTAAATACCCGATTACGAATTAAACATTTTTGTGCTTAGAATGCTGTCTTCTTTCTTTTGATACCTCACTCATTATGACTGCAAACCACTTTTTTTACAATAATAACATTAACATTTGAATTGAAATTAATAGAAATTGAGTGCTGACTTCGATAAATGTTTATGCACATACAGAGTTCTTCTGCAGAACATTGGTAAATAAAATCTCTGTTGTAAAAAAAAACACTTGGACTGATATTTTAAAGAATGTCAGCTCAGCACTTATTTATAAGTTAGGTAATGAAGAGTCGACGTCTTTCGCGCCTAACCACTTTTCAACGAAAACCGCTTGCACACACGACACGAAAACGGACGTCCAAAAAGTGACGCGAGGTGCAAGCTATTTTGGCCTGAGGTGGTTAGGCGTGAGAAACCTCGACCCGTATTCATAAGATGCTTTATTAGAAAACACAGTATTACACTTATACAGCGTATGGCCTGTAATAGGAGCAAAAATGTTAACCAATAATTCTACAGAGTATACGTAGTTACCTTGTCATTCATAGTCATAGTGATTTTAAAGCTTTAACTTAGATATTATAGTAACCCAAAGTTATAATCCCTAATCAATGTATATCAAAACCGTTAACTCGATGTAGTAAATGAAAAATGACAATGTCATGTTCTATGAATTAATTTTGTAATTGTGTTCTAAATTTGCATGCTTAAATATAATTAGGCAAAACATATCTTAGAGCTTAATAATATTAACAAAATGTAACACCATGTTTTAATGCAAATAAAGATTTTTGATTTGATTTGATTTGACTAGACACATTTTGTATGCAATCAATACCTACATTGCTGGTTCGTTTCGTTTGTTGAAAAAAAAAACAATTAATTAAAACCGTTTAGAATTGACTAGGTACTGTTAAAGGATTATGTTTTTTAATTTTGCTCCAATTACAGGCCACACCCTGTATACTATACATGACCTTAAAATAATAGAACTGTAATAAACTGTCAGTCGTATAAAAATATACATGCCAGAAACTAGACTATCTAATCTACATTCTAGAGTCGATTTTCCAAGAGTTTAGAATAGAGATGTACCGATACCAATAAAACTTTTCTTTTTCAATTAGACTTTGGCGTTAGAGTCAAAATCGGCGGAAACTCGAAATGGCAAACCGATCGTTCAAAGCAAAAGATATAGTTTACGCATCTCTTAAGCAATTTCCTGTTGTATGTATACAGGGTGTCATGTTCGTTTCTGAATGCATTGTGGTGGTGGTTAAGACGTTTTTCCGTTGAAATGCCGAAGGCAACGCAGCCTTCAAAGCTCTCACTTAGTGAGTAACTTGTTGTAAAGGTGTGTACATATTGGAGGAGGTTGTTTTTTAAGTAGGTAAACTCATTCTTTTTCTTTTCTTTTTCATTTAAAAGCTATGCTCTTGTCGGTGGAGTTTTCTCCATTCATCTCTATTCAGAGCCATCTCCTTGATCTCTTGGTACGACTCGACGTCCAACTTTTCCTTTATTTGGGTCAAATAAAGGTAAACTCATAAAAAAACATAAATATTATGTCGGCTAAAATCTTTCAAAAAAATGGCTGAACAAGAAAAATTCAAATAAAAATTACAGTCATAAATAGTTTATGCATACAGCACTTGATTAATCCCAAGTCGAAAAACGGCTAGGGGGACTATTAATACGAGTACAACACAAACCTTTTAAATCAAACAATGTTTCGTCTCTCCAAAAATATACAGGGTGTAACAATATATTTCTCATTCCGTCGTCAAAAAAAGATTATTTAATTTAATATTTTTAAATTTCAAACTCATTCATTAGTTTCTTGGGTTTATAAAAAACTAATGTTCATAAATCACTGTACTGAAAAAAACTCATTTTACTATAGCTTTACCATAGCATTTGGCAAGCATGTTCAGGAGCATACAATAGTATATGCTAAAACACGCAAAAGCGCCGGCGTATACGCAGCCTAACCGCATAAGGTATTCCAAGCAAGTCACCAGCCAGTCAGTCGGTCTGCACCGCAAGACGCACACGTCATCTCAAAAAACAAAAATCGCGACAAAAAAACAAAAGAATACACAAAAAAGTGTAAAAACTCTCTAAAACTGTGTAAAAAGGATTTTTGACGAAACAAAAAAAGTAGTTTTAAGTGGTTTTTAGTAAAAAATAAACAGATTTTTGTGAATGCAGTGACATGCTTGTAGGTTGTATGTGAGGTAAGCCTTTTTCGTTATGTTGGTAATAAGTTATTGGTTACAGATTAAAAAAGGATGTTGAAACCTTTTTGGTCATTCTTATGCATTTTTCAAAGTTTATGTGACTGACTTCTCAAAACTCTATTAGATTTTGAGGTTATGTCAGTGTGTTTGTGTATTTTTTTATGTGTTTGTGTCAGAAATTGTTATGTAACACCTAAAAATGACGGTCACTTAATTGTTAATAAAGTTGAAGGCCATGAAACTGCAATAATGATGTCATTTCACTACTTAACCTTTAAATGGCGTCTCTACAATAGATTTATTTGAATAGTATTGTCTTATGAACTCTATTCTTAATTGAAAAGATATGTTTTTCCAAACATGTTATAGTAAGAAACTAAATCTACTGTCTTAAATGTTAAATAACTTTTTTTTTTAAATCTGCCAGCTCTAAACTAATAAATTAATATAAGCCTTATTATTTATTATTTTTGTTTCTTTTTATTTTGTCATCTTGAATGCTGGTATTTTATTTTATTTATTTTTATTAATAGCCTGTGGTGTCCTACTTTAGGTCAAATATAATTTATTCTATCTTTTTTTTTGGTCGAATAAATGGTATGTTTTATTTTTATGCAAACATTTTTTCATTTCAAAATTATATTTTTTTTTTGGTTTTTAGTAAAAAACATAAGTATTATATTATTTTTCTTAATGTTTTTCAAATAAATAATCCCATTTTGGTTCTGACTTCTGTTTGACTTTTTAACTTGAAGTTATCTCCTGATCCTACAGTTCCACGATAAAAAAGTAAAATGATTCACTATGAACACTGTAGGCGTAAAAACTTGTCTATGCCATATTTTATGCAAATCAAAGAATACTCTGCTTCCTCATGGGAATCCAGTTAGTAATATAGTTAAGTATGCTAAACTATACTTCATTAAGTGAACCTGCATTCGCGTGTTTATTACTTTACAATGTCTACCTACTGTCTATGTTTCTCCTACGATATCTTAAATTTAGGGTTATGGATATACAGGGTGACTATAAAAAACTTTGTTTAAAAGATCATCTTAAAAATTATATAAAAAAATAACAAAATAACTTATATATCATATAAAATAAAATGACTTAAAAGCTAAAACCGGTTTCACAAATGTATTTCTAAGCGATGATAACTTCTAAATAAATAGTAATATAAAATAACTTGTTACTTTTTTTAAAACACTTTTTTACAACTGAACGTTTATTTTTGCTGCCTACTTAAAAACAGCGCGCAAAAATTATGGAAACGTTTAATAGAAAATGTACCATCTGATAAAATCTAAAATCAATGTTGCAATACTTACTACAGTCAAGCAATAACCCAATCAATCTGTTAATTAATATTCCTAAACCTTGTATTTTTATATTTTTTTTTTTATATATTTAATGACTGAAAAAAGGCTTGACCGAAGGCAGACCGTGCGCTGTGGAAAAACAAAAAAAAAACTTTCCTGTGTTCCGTCCCTCGTTACAAGCTTTTAATGAGCAATTACCGTTGAAGCAAAAAGTATCAACGATTATTTTTATTTTATTTTAAATACATTCAAAATTGTTTTATGTTCAGTGAGTAAGTAAAGTTGCCTTTTGCGACCTGTTTTTTATTCCAAAGAATACAGTGTGGTGTAGGTCTAAGTTATAGATCTAAAGAGAAGAAAACAAATTGTTGTCAATATTTTTATTTGGTCATGTAGAACCTACCTACATAATGGAAGTTTTTTTTAATATATCTTTTATTTCAATAACAACAACAAACAAACTGAATCTTAGGAACAAAGTTGATAAGGGTTAAACTCAAGTAAATACAATAAAACATAACTGCAATAAAAAATACTAGCCTACTTTACAACGAATAGGATAATATTTTTTGCATCATCATCATCATCATCATCATCAGCCAAAGGACGTCCACTGCTGAACATACCTCCCCCATGAATTTCCACAGCGACCGGTTGTGAGCGGTCTGCATCCAGTGTGATCCTGCGATCTTTACAAGGTCGTCTGACCAATGACCATCTTGTCGGTGGACGTCCTATTTTTTTGCATTTTCGCTAAAAAGATTTTATGCCCTTTTTCAAGGTGAATTGTATGTAAATAAAACTATACACCAGTAAAAATACAGTTATTAAATTGAGAAACATTAATGTCTTTCATGGGCAATACAAATTGGAATAAAAGATATGTTTTATAGGACCCTTTTTATCTTCATGAATTCACAATCACACACACAAGCACACAATTTTTCTTTTTGATAGAGATCAGATTAGAGTATCACCATAAACTAATATCCATAGATAAAACTTAAGCATATCATAGATACACTGATTCCCCATTTCAACCGTATCAAAAACAACCGTACACTGAACGCTTGGCTTGCACTCACCGGTCCGTGGCCAGTTCGATTCCTGTGCGTGATCAGTAATTAATTTTATAAGGCATTGTGTTTGGTTATTGTCTAGAAAATGAGAGAAGTGGACGCTTTGTTCTGATTGCAGATAAATATTTTACGAGCGTGGAAGACACTTTTGTAATTCACTATACGCTTTGCACTCCTGAAACTTGTATGAGAGAAAAATAATACTTATTTATCACTCTTTTGTGTAGAAAAACCCTTATAATCTAAAGTAAAACATCGTTTTTTTATACATATACCTATAATGTGTGTAAATGTTTATTTATAGTAGGTATAATTAACTATGTTTAATATACCTTTAATTGATGTGTTGTCTGGCGTATATCTATTTATTTATATAAATTTATTTATTATATCTGAGCTAACATCCTGTATCTACTTTAAGAATAGAATCCCTAATTCGTTTTTTTTTTGTTTCAGACTAAGTGTTGTGCTAAGTGCAGTGAACAAAAAACTAAAATGGCGCTCGCAAAGTTTCTGCTATGTCTGTGCTTTATCCACACGGTTTGGGCCAAAGGTAAGGTTTATTTAATAATAATTTTTCGCTTTCTATTCTATTAATTTTTGAGATTTTTTCGATAAATACGATTTTTGGGACTATTGCGGGTATTAAGTATAAGATATTTTCATAAAAATATAGATTAAATAAAAATACACATCAAAAATTTACTTTCAAAGGTATACGATAAAAAAGACACAGTCATATAAAATTAATTAACGCACAAACATATGACCTCCTCATTTTTTAAATAATTCTAGGTAGAGCCTAGAAATATACTTTTATTTATTTCCATTATACATCTACCCTTACAGAAAAGATCAAAATCGATAGATGCCGAATCACATAATAAATTAAAAACTTAAGATTTGAATTCATAAAAATCAAAAAGAGTCAATAAATAAAAATACATATAATCATTAACTATAAAATTAAATTAAAAAAAATATCATAAAACGCCGACATTAAATTTTGAAATAGTTTTGTAGCATATTAAATATAATGTCACTCTCTCGAATATGTATAATGTCTATAATTAATGAAGAGTTCATTGTTTTTCTTGCACACTTTGACTTTTGAAGCGTCAGAAATCCTCGTTTACTTATCGATAAAAAAAGTTGCAGTGTAAGCAAGGTCAAACGCGAAACCTCTTATTTTTTTGAAATATAAATCGGTCAATTCACCGAAACAATAACTTTCCCGTTTCGCTTAGCAAAACGTATATTTTTCTAACAACACTGACCAACATACATTTAAATGAATCCATTTAAACTGTTTTTAGAGATCTGTACTACAAAAACAAAACGGAACCTCTGTCTATCAACGCTCCTTTACGTTATTAGGTGCACATAGCATAGAGATGACAAACTTTTTTTTTCCAACTGTGAAGTTTAATTAAAGTCATGGGCTTTGTTATAATATATGCAAACATAACTGAAATAATGCTTGGTAATAATATAAATAATTATTTATTAATTTTTGTAATTGATTTTTTATTCAATTCTGCAACTTTTTAATAATTTAATTTATATCAATGTTAAAATGGTGTATGCCATTTATATTGGCGAAACATGTGAACTATGCTATTTTGAATGTAACCACCTTCATATATACAACGTTTTTGTATGTACATCTGATTTCTGATTTCTGTAGCATATTCGTCGATCTCAAAATAGGTGTGCTTTCAAACATCTGACAAGTACTAAGTAATATACTACGAGTATACAAACTTATTAATATAAGTTCGTACGGAACCCTCAGTTCACGAGACCAACTCTATTTAGCCATTTTTATCGCATTATGAACGGCATTTAATGTCCAAATTTTACGCTCTTGATTTCGACAATAAGCACTTTGAACGAAACTGACCAACATTCTCAAATTGCTGTGAAATTGTTCTATTATTAGGATCCGTTGCACGGCGATACTATTTATAGCGTTAAATGTCAAAAATTGACACTATAAAGTACCTATTAAGGTTTCAACCTACTTCACGGTAGCATACCATGACCGTGCTAGTAGCATGTCAGGTAAAATAGAAAGAAAGAAAGAAAGAAAACATGTTTATTCAGTATCATAATTACAAATAGAGAGATACTTATATTTAAATACACATAAATAAGATACTGAAAGGGTGGGCCACTCAACATGTGTCGTAGCATTTTAGGAATGCCACGACGCTGGTCTTCCGTGGACACCCAGACGGAGAGCACTACTTCGCGCAACAATTACCTACTTAATCAATATAGGAACTTTAACATCATATATATTTAATTATTTTACATACAAGCCAACTATATAAAATAAAATTCGGCAGTTACCATACAGTTAAAACAAGTGAGTGTATAATTATTTTACTTTTATAGGTATTTATTTATTAACTCCGGCTAAACGGAAATCGGAGTGATACTGTACGATTTTTGAAATGATATTTCATAACAATTGATTTTCATTTTAATATGTGAAAGGGACTATGAATCATGAGTGTGTTCTTAGTTTATAATATTGCCAATGTTTACAAAATCACCCTGTATAATCTAATCGAATAGGTCCAAATTTATTGAATAAACGTTAGCCAACCAACAGGAAAACATCTCAAACCTACAAACCTAAAAAAAAATAAAAAAAAAATTGTAAATTAAAATGTAGATTCGTTATTGGCTGTAAGTTTAGTTTTTAAGTTTATTCATACATACTGTACTAGAGCTGTGAATCTTGTAATATAAAAAATAAAATAAAATAAACCTCTTCAAAATTTTACAACGATCTTCATAACAAACGTTTATCTATTGTGATCAGCTATTTGCCAAGCAATCAGTAAACCGTTACTTTAACCGTACCTCATTTAACATTTGAATGTTCTAGTTACATATTATTGCAATCACAAAAGGTGGGACATGCATAAAAAATTGGACGTCGCTGTGTTAGATTCGCGATTCGTTTTAGCGTGTGGGCTATTTAGTTCTGATTTTAGATTACCTATAGCGATTTTGGCAAGACAAAAACGTATGGAATTGTGTAAAACAATCGTATTCATTTGACAGTGCAAAACGTACGATATGAACTGTCAAACGGCAAAGAACAAAGGGTTTGACAGATCATATCGTACGTTATGAACTGTTAAATGAATACGATTGCTTTACACAATTACCCCTCTGATCTGGAGCTCTATTTTTGAATCACTCACGTCAAGATGGCGTGTGATATTCCATGTTTAAAGTCGAATTTGGGAATGAAAACCAGTTGTAATCTACTTAAAAAGTATTTGAAAAATCAATGCTCAATTTTGTGACTACTTACGTCTAGTGATTTCCGTTGATTTTTTATGTGTTTTCGAACGAAAATCACACGCCATATCCAAGCGACTGATTCAAAAATAGGGGCCCTGGCTCCTTGGTATGAGCACTAAAAAAAAATCCTGCCCTAAATTGAAACTATGTAATTACTAATTAGAATTTTTGGATGTTGGAGTTTTTTTTATGTAGCGAATGAGATTTTGAGGTTGATAATTGACAAGATTCCAGCGCCTGAGCATTTTAAGAGGCTTATTCCCTGTGTAAGTGGTGGGGGAACCCGCATCGATGTCAGCGCTCGCAGTGACCAAAAAGAACAACGTTGGCGGACGTTTGCCGCCATTTCTCTAGTAATTTTAGAACAAAATTTACGTAACCGTGCATTATATTTTACTAGTAAGTAAAATCGATACAAAAGATTAAAGTAATAAGATATAATAGATGTATATTGCATTGAAATAACTTTGGTTTAATTACTTTGCGTGATGACAGCCAGCCATTTGTCCATCCATTTTAACACGTTCCGGGACAGTGAACGCCTACAGGCGTGAAAACAATAAAACATCTATTGTGTCTGAAATAGTGTCCCGGAACGTGTTAACGTCCCCCAATGTCACTGTTGTCGGTCACGGTCCCATTTTTTTTTTTATATTGGACACCAATCCCATACATTGTTTTGATCGCAGCAAGCCAGCAAGTAAGTAGCTAATGCAATTGTGTTATGGAAATCAGACACAACGGTGGTACCACAACACCCAGACCCGGGATAATATAGAAAATTTTGATTTCTACATTGATCCGACCGGGAATCGAACCCGGGACCTCGGAGCGACGACGCCTTGAAACCCAGCGTGGTTAGCCACTACACCACGGAGATCGTCTGAAGATATTTCATTGCTATAGATGTTTCATTGCTTCCTGTTACATGCCCATAATAATATCTGTATCTTCTGTCAATGAACCGACGTCAAAATGATTCACCAACAAAAACATTTCTAATTGGTTGCATTGCAAAAAATAACTTATTATTCGTCCTTATTTCAATGGTATACGGTTCTTTGTGTGTGGGTTGAGAAAAAAACGTTTGAATGACGGACATTTTGATTTAACGGAATGAAAAAGGTGAAAGATTTATTGGAGTACAAAAAAAACAATCAGTTCTTTTGATATAAGAATCGGTTAAAATGTTTTTAAGGTAAAGGTATTTAAAACGATTAATATGACACACCTACCTACTAAGTTTTAACTGTTTAATTAATGCTATTAACTAATCAGTTTTAGAATAAAGTGGCTGTAACATACAGACGGACAGACTTGACGAATGTAACAAAGTGTAAAGAAGTTAGTCGTTGACGAGCGTACGGCGCAGACGTGTCGAAAGTTTAATTTAATTTTGTAAACCTATGTCGGTCGGAATTGAACACTGTTTCCTACATAATAAATCACATTTTTATCTGGGCGCAAGAGTGTGTGTTGTGACAATCTTCACCCGAGTATCTAGCGCCGTCCGGTATCGCCGACTACGCACCCCCGCGAGTGAACGAGACGGGCTTATTACCTTATCGGACTGCGTTTGCAACGACAAGGATTAACAATGAGCGTGCAGCGGTCCCCGACTGGATGTGGCAACAGTGCTAAACTCAGCAGCTCTCAACCAAACTTGGCTGATATGTCTACTAATGAAACTCCAATCAACATTACCCATCGTAAAAGAAAGGAACCTGATGACAGTGCATGGATTCGCTCGGAACTCTCAGAGTTAAAGAACCAAATGTCATTATTGATGGAATTGATGAAATCAACCAGCACTACTCAAGCAGAAAATATTAACAGAATCAGTGATGACATCACCTCAATAAAGCATCAAGTGAGTGATATTAATACCTCTATCGCAAATATAGTATCAGAACAGAATTCTATGAAAATAAGGGTAAATAATCTTCAAAATTCAACTGATAATATAAATAAAAAAGTTAATGTTCTGGAGGCGGACTTAGTCAATCTTAAGGATACTTTACCGATATCAGCTTCCAGTGTACAATCGCTCCTGAACTGCGAAGAGATATTGATTGAGATGAATGACCGAGACAACCGATCCAAAAACATAGTGGTTGTAGGAATACCTGAGGCGGAAATAACTACTGACTGTAACGCTTACAATAAAGATGAGATTAACAAAATCCTAAAAATTACTAACTGTGAACATCCAGAACCCCTCAAAGTCTTTCGGCTTGGAAAATTCAA
This sequence comes from Pyrausta aurata, assembly GCA_963584085.1. NCBI lineage: Eukaryota > Metazoa > Arthropoda > Insecta > Lepidoptera > Crambidae > Pyrausta > Pyrausta aurata. The sequence goes on from OY757279.1 coordinate 5,381,519, forward strand.
ACCTGGTCATACCCGTCCTATCAAAGTTTGTTTCCCTACCAAAGAAGCTGCCGTCAATGTTCTCCGAAATAGAAGCTCTGTAAAACAAAACCACATTAAGATATTCTCTGACCAAACACCGAAACAAAAACAACTCATGCAAAAGCTGAAAGATGAACTCGAGAGACGTTCTGCCAAAGGGGAAAAGAACTTAATTATTAAATACATAAAAGGTGTTCCCCAAATTATTAAAGTAGTTGAAGAAAAAAATAAACTGAGCCAACCGACGACGTCAAAAAACTAACAGCCTCCACTGGGAAATTAACTCACATGACCGCTTGCAACTACAATAATATTACAATGCACAAAAAGTCACTCAAATTTATTTATTTAAATGCCTGCAGTCTTGTTAAGCCTGGCAAATTTGACGAGTTACAATGCATTGCCGTCTCTTTGCAGGTGCATATAATTGTGGTAACGGAAACCTGGATAAAAAGCGACATTGATCTCCAAATACTCCAAATCCCGAACTATACCCATTACTACAGTCACAGAAAAGGTAGAAAAGGAGGAGGAGTCTCAATTTTTGTACATAATAACCTTCAGCACAGCCAGATAGAAGAAAACTGTATTGATAATGATATCCACTTCCTTTGGATTCACCTGTCTAGACAAAATTTGGATATTGGTGCCATATATAATCCCAATAGAAAAAAGGTGGATACTTTTCTTGAGGCCTACTCATTATATCTAGATGCAAGAAAGAGAGCAGTTATTTTCGGTGATTTCAACTTCGATCTACTGACACCAGATAGAGACACCCGTAAATACAAAGACACAATTAAAGAAGCAGGCTATAGAATTCTAAATAAAGTCCATCGAAAGCACTGTACTCGCGTAACTGAAACCAAGAAATCTATTATTGACCACGTATGTACAAATCTAAGAGAGAATAACTTCAACCTCTGTATAATAGAGTCAGATATGTCTGATCATAAGCAGATATTTCTCGAGCTCGAAAACTACCAACCAGCACCCCTCGTCAAAGTCACGTATACTGCAATCAATTATGACAGACTATATAATAGCTTAGAAACCCCAATGAAAATAGTTGTTGAAAACGCTGTATTTGATTATAACATGCTTGAACAAGAAATCTTAAACAGCGTATCGAAAAGTAAAATTACCAAAACTAAAATTCAGAACCCGCCTCGGCAAGATTGGATAAATAAAGAAATCATAGGCCATATCAATATGCGGAATGAATTATGGCAGAGACATAAAAATAACATGGCGGATAAAACACTTGAAGCAAAATACAAAGTAACAAGATCCAAAGTGCATAAAAAGATTCAAGATACAAAAAAGGCATACTATTTCAATTACTTCCAAAAACACGTAAAGAATCCCAGATCAATGTGGCAAGGTATCAATAACCTTGCAAGAAATGAAACAACAAATACAACGGGGCCGCATAAGATTATTATGGACTCAAACACAATCACTGAAGTCAGAGATATCTGCGAATGCTTCAACAAGTATTTTGCAACTATAGGTGAAGTTTTAGCAAGTAAAATTCCAAATGTTCACTTAAAACGCCAAAGTTTGTTAGTTCCTAAACCGCCTGTTTCTAACATTCTGTCAAAATTTGAGCCTGCTACCACGGATGAAATTGCGAAAATAATCGATGAACTTGACCCTAATACGGCCTGTGGGATTGATGGCGTAAGTGCCAAATCGATTAAATCCATTAAACGGCTAATCACTAACCCACTCGCAAAATGTATTAATGACTGCTTGAACCAAGGAATCTTCCCAGACTCATTAAAGATCGCAAAGGTCAAACCAATTTTCAAATCAGGAAATAAATCAGACCCATGTAATTACCGCCCAATTTCGATCTTGCCGATCCTGTCAAAAGTATTTGAAAAAGTAATCTACTCACGATTAGAAAAACACCTGAAAAGTACTAACTTCTTATACAACAAACAATACGGCTTTAGACCAAGGTCTAACACACTCGCAGCCACAGCTGACCTCGTGACCAAGATGAGGAACAAGATCGATGAAAAACACCTAGTCTTGGGTGTTTTCATCGATCTTAAAAAAGCTTTTGACACCATCAGTCATAAAATCCTTCTGAAGAAGCTGTCTGATGCTGGCGTCTCGGGTTCTGCCTATGCCATACTAAAATCGTACCTCGAAAATCGCAAACAGGTGGTTGTAATCGGTCAAAGTCAAAGCTCTGCTCGCCCAGTTAACTTTGGTGTCCCTCAGGGCTCAATTTTAGGGCCACTTTTATTTTTGATCTACATAAATAATATACAACACGTAGGCCTTACTGCCGATATAACTCTTTACGCAGACGACACAAGCTTGTTTTACTTCGGTCACTCGATCAAAGCTATGACAACAAAAGCACAAGGCGATTTGGATCTTCTCAATAGCTGGTTTCTATCGAACTCTCTCACCATTAACTCGGAAAAAACAAACTTTGTTCTCTATGCAGCAAGAAACAAAAAAATCGATGGTAAAGTCAAACTTCATATAAACAACGAAGAACTTAACGAAAAAACACACGAAAAATACCTAGGGCTTATACTCGATCACCAACTAAACTGGAAAGTTCACATCAAAAAAGTTAGAACAAAACTTACATCACTCACTGGTACAATTCGTGGCATTTCTAAGTTTCTTCCATTCAAATTAAAATATGTTATTTATAACTCTCTAATCAAGCCCCACTTAGACTACTTAATTGAAATCTGGGGATCAGCCGCCAAATCAAACTTAAAACCATTACAAATAGCCCAGAATAAATTGATAAAGTCCCTCTTTCACTACGACTTTCGCACACCGACGGAAAGAATTTATCATGAAACCAAAATTATGAACATAAGCCAAATTTACATGTACTACACATGTATATTGATTTACAAAATTCTAAACAACCACATTCATACATCCTTATCATTCCACAAGAAAGCCCGTATACAAAAAATTAAATTAAGAAATGCTAATAATCTAATCGCACGCCCACCTCGAACAAAATACGGTTCTAAAAATATTGAATTTGAAGGAGTTAAATTGTACAATAAATTACCTAATATAATAAAAGAGGCAAAATCATTACCCACTTTTAAAAAAAAATTAAAATTATACGTGCTTACAGAGATGTAAACTTATCATAAATACAAGTAAAATGAAAAACCTATAGGTATTAAAAAGACAATATTGAGTACATAAATAATAATAATAACGTAAATTAAATAATAACAACAAAATGCAAATAATCTAATTTAAAAGTACAGTTAAATATAATTAAATACTATTAATATGCAAAATAGGCTACAAATACCTTACAACATGCCACATCCATAAAGCAAGTACGCTCAGTGCGATTTACATCCGTGGTCGACAGACGTGTTTTGTTTGTCACTCGCTCGGGTTCTTCTGGCTCGATGTTTTTGCAAGCTACCCGACATAGTTTATTAAACTATGTTCGTAGTAATAACGTAATTAAATACATTAAAGTTGTTGTAACTAATTTAAGTACGCTCGTTATGTTTAATTATCCATGTAATTGTAATTTCTCAGTGAGTGAATTATCTGTAACTAGCTATTGCCGGCGACTTCGTCCGCGTGGAATAGTGACTTCTTTCTCCCGTTTTTTACACATTTACCACTATATCTTTGCTCCTATTGGTTGTAGCGTGATGTTATATAGCCTATAGCCTTCCTCGATAACTGGACTATCCAACACAAAAAGAATTATTCAATTCGAACCAGTAGTTTCGGAGATTAGCGCGTTCAAACAAACAAACAAACAAACAAACAAACAAACAAACAAACAAACAAACTCTTCAGCTTTATAATATTAGTATAGATTCTTTTGAGAAATAAAGTTCTTAAACCGTAAGTTATCGTTCTCAGATATTCGGCTTCGGAACCCTAAACAGCACCTATGTTACCCTGTATTTTTGTTCTGTTTAATCAAAATCAGTACGAACCAAGTAAATTAATACCAGTACATTGTGTCATGTCAGCAAAAATTACACACACTCAAACTGATCTGTAGGTAGAGTCATCGTAGGCGTAACAACAACCGACTTGCTTGTAACCAGTGCAAAATGAGCCTTATCACTTTGAAATGAGATTGAAAATCGTATGAGTTGTCAACAAAAGGTTGTCATTACCATTTTCGGCAGACAAAGGTCATTCCTTTGCGTGGGAGCTCGTGAATAATCTTAGGATTTCAAATCTCGTTTCCTTTGCCATTGTGACGTGTGAATTTTGAAAAGAATGACAGAAGACAGCCTTATTGCAACCAAGTACTGATATTAATACATGTTAATAAGTACTTTTGGTTTCTATACAAGTTGTTTTAACACTACTCGTAAAAATGAAGTGAGCTTTGAAAGGTTAAATTTAGAAGAAAATTTTTGTTTTAAATTCGCGGGTGAAATCTGTTATTTTTCTAGCTTATAGCCTGCTCTTAATTTCTCTAGGAAACACTGGTGGTGTCGAAATATGCTAAAATAAATTTGACTCTTCATAAACTAGACGGTTCACGTGACTGGTTGGTATGTAAAGTATTTTTTTTATGAAATTCCGACCTATTCTAGGATAAAGTTGATTAGTAACTGATTCCGAGTAGCTTACTTCATTTCTAACAGGTAGCTCTAAAACACCTTGTATAGTGTCTTCAAAAAACGCATTGCAATGCATTTCTTTATTTCGGATAATTATATCACTAACTTCCATTTTTGGCGTTTTTAAAATGGCACATGGAATTTGTGAATTATTTTTTTACAAAAAAAACAATAAATTTTAGCTTACTAATTTGCATACCTAGTCATAAAAATATTAACTCAAACTTAATATCTATATAACATTAGTCAACAAATATTATGTTTACAATACTAGGTAGTTCTTTCAAACAGTTGTTCAAATAAATCATTTTGTAATACCTAAGTATTAAGTAGGTAACGTAAACATTGTAACAGAAACATTTGTTAAATGCACTGACTGAATTATTTCAAGGCTATACCTTGATTAAATATTTATTTGAACAAACTTTTTGTTTCACCATAGACTAGACATCTGTCTGAAAAAACACTAACTGCCTTACCACAAATAATTAAACAAGGTTTCGAACACTGTTTAAGGGCCAGATATTCCATTTTTACGATGTTTCGATTGAGTTTAAACATGGAAACACTAATTATTTAAATCTCGAATCTATATATGTTATAGAAGAAGATTACTAGAAAGCTGGATTGTGGTTGGAAACACGATTGTAATTACTTTGCTCGATAATAATTGCCTCAGAAGTGGGCCCCTTTTTTTTCGTATTTTCTATGTAGTTTTCAAATTATTGGACTTATATTTATGAAAATCACATATTTTAGTAGGTAATTCCATTCTACACATATACATGTTAAAATGATTTCAAAATGTTTGTTATTTAGATCAGAATAACGAAATATCTAAAAACACTTTATTTGACCTATTTCGACTTTTTTGATCTTGATTTGCTCAAGCTACACAGATGTGAGGAACAGAGGATTATAAGAATATACATTTTGACCACATAAGTGAGATCTCAGCTATGAATCAAATGATTTTTTTTTAGTTTTTATCGGTGTTATGTTCAGGCAAAGAAAGGTCCATTTTTTTCATTAGTCTGTATTCTTTCTTACAAACAGCAAATTCTTCCAATTGTCTTTTTAAGATTACTTTAGACACCAAAGATGTTTAGGGCGTCCAATCGTTTTTTTCCAGTTTTATTAACATTTTCATTCATAAAACACTGATTTAGTGATTCTCACACTTGTGACGATGGTGATTCGCGCAACGACTTTGACGCAACAGTTGATCGTCGTGTCATCTCTGTTCTATACATGCAAGCAGAAATAGCGCTATCTTTTTATTCAAATGACAAGCACGAGATACCATTTCCTCATTCCCCTTGACGCCACTGCGAACGCTGGACCTATGTCAATTTTTGCAATTTTATTTGCGTACTTAATTACGTAAAACACCTAAGAACTAATAATAGCTAATTTCGCCGCGCCGCGTCACGCTCAGTTGGATCAGCACCAGTCTTATACTAATCAAAGGTCGCGAGTTCAAATCGGGGGTATCATGAATATTTTTCTACATAGTCACAATATTTTTTTAGAAAACGAAATAAGTATTTATTTTAATTTTTGGACATTTTAACATTTAAAATAAAAAAAATTAAAATTAAAAACTAATTAAATTTTTAGGTTTTTTTTTAAAGTAGCAAATCCTATTAAAAAAACTACATAACAATGAAAATAAATTTCAAAAAGAAAATTAGTATCAAAAACATCATCACCATGCGGATAAATCTCCTCAATGCCATGAGGATGGAACCCCCAACCTCTACGTGTTAAGCAAAATAAAAAGAGAAAGGCTGTAGCGACATATATAATTGTTGTGAATAAATGAACTATATTTTTGTACCAATCGTAGAGATGAATCCGTTTCTATAGTAACAATATAAACAAAAAGCATAAAACACTCATGTCAAATTATTGTAGTTTTGAACATTTTCTCTATTTGGAAAAATCAGAGCTAAACCATAACTGTAGGTTTAGCAGTAATCTCAAATGCTAAAGCTGTGCCCTGGTGACTCTAGTATATTGGAGACGAGAAAATATTATATGAATTTGAGGGAGGGAGAAAATTATTAGGTGATAGGTCTATATTAATTTTATTTATTTATTTACATCTAGACTCCTGTGACAAAATACAAACATTGGAGGTTAAGTTAAGGTCGGTCTAGCTCTCTTCGTGTATGGAACTCAGGTTTCCATGTTATTTACGTACGTACGTACACATTTTCTGAATCGTGTAGTAATAATGCATTGACTATCTATCTCTTATTTGGTGACATGGACTTGAGCGACGAACATGGAGATTACTCAGTATAATCCAGTTATATTTGCATTCAGAAATGTCAAATCTGAATAATTTTTTCAATTTTGTTCTGTCGAAAATGTGTGGAGACTGTCTTAATTTTATTTTTATAACCGTTCCTCAAATTGCTGTTACTGAATATCCAAAACAACTTTGGTGTTTGTGACACATAATAATTCTATTAATCTTGTAGTTAGCGCCAAATGGCGCTTCGGGGTCACGAAGGGTTCCGTACCATTATCTATGAAAATGGCATAAACATCATATCTGTTGTCAGGGAGTCCCATACAAAAGATATGAAGTCCTAATAATGGGGCAGCCCCTCATTATTATCATTATCAGAGTAGATAAGTTGTATGAGAGCAACCTGAAAAAAAAACTGTTTTTTAAGTTTTTGTTTTTTCAACGGCAACATGAATACATCCTTCCTGAAAATTTCAACTGTCTTACTATCACGATTCATGAGATAAACCCTGGTGTTGCCCTTTCGGTGTAGGAACTCATGCTCATCATAATTCATTCCTTGTAGGGAGGTGTCTCAAAAATATTTTAAAATACATATTTTAGGCGGTGTGATTAGGATATAAAGAAACCCATGCCAAATTACAGTTTTATAGTAAAAAAGGTCTATAAGCTAGACTACAAAAAGTCAAACATGGCAAAACCATTTATGGTTTATCAAAGTAATTGTGTGGGTGCGGTGCTCTAATTAACAAACCTAGACAGTTGAAATATGGCATCTAGCTAGGTAATAATGTGTAAGCGAAGGAAAAAATCTGAAAACAAAAGAAAGTTTTTTAATTGTAGGGTCTGAAACCGTTATAATTAAGTGGATGGAAGCTTGCACAAAATATGTATTAATGATTTATGAATAAGCAAATAAATATTTCTATAAAAAGTTATGATATCCCAACAAAAACATCAATGTGAAAAATGATAGCCAAGTTCAATGCTCAGTATATTTGATAGTGAACTTCGCCGAAAAAAGTATTGCATCTAAATGAGAGATTACTACTAACTACTTTTGCCTTACTATTTTCTTACTTTCTAACACATGATAGTCAAGTCATTTTTATAGTTCAGGCTGATATTAAGCGAGTATTTTAAGCGTGGTGTGGGTGATTAATTTACTTGAACCATTTCACGGGACATCCAAAATATACGCGGGCGACGTCGCGGGAGACGACTAGTAAATAAAAAACTTTGATATTATTAAAGGATTACTGAAACGATAAAGAAACCTTTGTCTTTAATTTAGCTTTCCATATTTGTAATGTTAAACGGAAGCGTGAAACATACTGCGCAGACCCTAGATAAACTGGGAACAGGGCAAGAGAATGATGATGATGATTTGAAATGTTATGAATTCAGTGTGTAAAAAAAACCATGACAAAATTCTCGTGATGGGTGAACTTTGACTTATATACCTACTGGTTTGTACGGAACCCTAAATTTGAAGTGCCATATCTGTAATGGTCTTCAGTCATCATCAATTGGAAGACTGATGGAAGATAGTAGTGAGACTATAACTGTGTCGACAAAAAGGATCTTAATATAAACCACCTAAATGTTATTACATTACATTTCCTACACCTATGGGTTGGCTGGAAGAGGTATCTTTTAGGGATAAGCCCACCTTTGTTCACATTGTGACTTCTTGTACCTATTTTCTGTACATCTTATAAGTGCAATAAAGAATATAATAAATGTTATCGGATATTCTTTCTTGTTTTTATAATGGTTACAGGTTGCTGGCATAAAGTGCTGACCAGTCGTGTGAGAATGAAATGCCACTCTTTGCGTTCCTTGTTCTTTCGATAAACGTTTAGACTAAAAAGCATGTATGGTGTACTAAAGAAACCATTTTGTAAAAGTTCTTAGGGGTTCTGCTAGATGGCGTGGGTATGTTACTTACAAAAGCGCATGAAGTATCTTATTCAAGAAAATTTTGTTCCTTAAATAAACACTAGATGGCTTAATTATACACGAGATTTGTAAGACAAAGTTGACAGAAAAAGTTTTGTGCGGGGGTGCTGGTGGGGGAAGCGCCCCGCACTTTTAACAAGGGGGCGGGGCTTATGAGATAATTTGACGGAATAAGACGGCCTTAATCAGTCAGGTATCAAACGAATGCCGAGAGTCGCATAACAATGGAATTTTTATTGTGTCTCGTTTACACATACTTGACGAGTTAAATATATTATGGCTAGTATAAAATCAACGTCAATCAAGTCAAATGACATAAGGGTGACATACATTTTATTTTAGCCGCATAACAACACACACACACACACACACACACACACACACACACACACACACACACACACACACGCTTACATACACACTCACATACGCTTCATCATTCATTCATCCTTTACACATTTATTAAGCATCCGTCGCAATCCTGTAAGAACCATCGGGTGCCCACGACACAGGACTTTCCTAGTGTGGGACCCATAGTTAATTGCTCCATGTATTGTTGTTGGCATAACATGATTTGCATTGTGTAATATCTACCAATTACTAAATTATGTGTTCTGGAATATGTAATATTAAGTAACAATATGTAACAATAATCTTGTTGTCAATAAATATTTGTATTTGTATTTGTATTGTAAACCTCTTAGTTGATTTTTGTTTTTATAGTGTTTTGTCACTATACAAACTTAATATCTAATATAAATTTCACTTGTAAAAAGCAACCGCGACTCTGTGACAGACGAAGTATGGAAATGATGAGGTCACGCAGCTTACGCGTTAAAAAGCACTTGCAAAATCCAACAGGCTTGTTAATGTGACGGTGGCCGAGTGGTATAGGCATACGCCCGGATAGCGTAAGACACGGGGTTCGATTGCTCGTCTGTTACAGAGTCACGGTTGCTTTTTACAAGTGCAATTTATTTACTAAACCTCTACTTTAACTTTAAGACTAACATTAACCGACATTTTTTATTATCTTTATTGAACGTACAATTTGAGCCTCCATCTTTTTAAAAACAGAACCCTAAGAATGTGTGCTTTAAACCCCTTATATTTCACCGTGTAAATAAACCATAAATATCATAAAACTTTTTTTTATTTCGAAAACACTCTCCACTAAATACTAAATTGATATCATAAAGGCACTAGCATTTACAGAACTGTTAACTCGTGCTGTAAATTAAAAGGGAGCATGGCAGTAAAACGCCAAGTTGAAAAATAGTTCGCGTGAAGAATAAATTCTTTGAATTATAAGTTAACTGCTTCTGAAGTTCTGTTTTTTTACCGACTTCAAAAAAGGAGGTATTCATTTCAACATGCACGTTTGTGATAATAATATTGTTGAAATTAGATAATATTCGAGTATGATGATCAATAAGCTTCCAAACACGTCGAATGCCAATTTTCGTAATTGTATGTTTGTTTGCTGTTGGGGCAGAAAAGTACTAGATTGGAGACCCTTCGACCAAAGGCGCAGCGTAGGACGTCCACCGACAAGTTGGACAGACGACCTCCTTAAGATTGCAGGATCACACTGGATGCAGACCGCTTGTGACCGGTCGATGTGGAAAACTGTGGGAAAGGCCTATGTTCCATTGGCTGATAGAAAATGATGATGATGCTGATGTACGTTTGTATACGGATTTCTCGAAAACGATAAATGATATCGAGATGATTAATTCTTAATTCAGTCGGGTATATTCCAAATTAGGGAATAATACAGTAATTAATATTAATATTAGTAGTAGTTTTTGAGATATGGGTAATAAAGGAAGGAGTGAAAAGTATTTTATAATCGTCTTCAATATTAATATAATACTAGGAATAAGTTACCTTGCTATTTCACAATACAGGCTTCGAAAGGTTGGTAATTCTTTGGGGAAATGTATAAAGTTTTTCAATAAACTACCAGAATACATTGTTGACCTACCGATAATAAAAAACTGTTATTAAGGAAACCCTAATGACGAAAGGGGAATATAAAATAGATGATTATTTAAAAGATAATAATGTATGGACTTGCATGATCACCAAAAGCATTGTAAAACTTTTGAAAAGAGGCATTGACAATAGTGACAGAGTTTGTTGCGCAGCTTCTTCTCAGCACTAGCCCACAATTGTCCCGAAGCTGTGGTAGGGCCTATGTTGGGACGTGTCACAGAATAAATAATAGTACTACATACGTTGTTTACTAAATTAAAGTAAATTATTTACGTTGTTTAGGTATCTGTTTATTTAAGTGAAAATAGCTATGACCGGTGCGGTATAACGGACTTTGTCAACCCTTATGGCACGCACACAAACGCAGCGTCTGTGCAACACGCCGTCTGTCAATGTATGGCCAAAATGAAAAGTTTCTTCCGAGTGTCCGGGCTGTGGACGTGTATAAGTGCCCCCAGTGGGTCTATTATGCAAAGATAAACGACTTTTATGACTTTTATCAAAAAAATCACTGAAAAGCTTAAGAGTTCGCTGGGACCAGTAGTTTGTTTGCTCTCTCAAATCGTTTTATTTTCAAATTGAATTAAGAATGAATGTTCTTTCAACGTCGATTTTAAAGGCACATGTCCATATAGTAAGGTTTCATTGCAAAGTGACCCACATGAGTCAATGGCTTTATATGTCCAGCAAACGTGTGTAATACGCCTTATTTGGAGTATGTAGGAGGTTTGGAAAGCAAGAGCTTATGTTTTAAGATTTAAGGCTGCAAAACTGATGTTTTTTTTTATTTATAGCAACATCTATAAGCCTCATCGTAAAATTTATTAATATTGTTATTCAGATTCAGATTTATTTATTTACATAGAAGTATGGTCACAGTATAATTAAGATCCAGCGTAAAATTAAGATGATTTAGAATGTTTTTTTTTAACACTCACAGTGTCATATTTTAAATATTAAACGATGAAATAAGAACCCAATATTTACGGGTGGGACTCGAACCAGCATCTTTCTGGCTTACCGGGCCAACTGACCTTCCAATTGAGCTACCGTGCTGTTGGTCCGACCGCGCGAAATTCCGACAGCGCGGTAGCTTAATTGGAAGAGCAGTTGGCCCGGTAAGCCAGAAAGATGCTGGTTCGAGTCCCGCCCGTGTGCAATTTTTGGTTTCTTATTTCATCTTTTAAGAATAATTGTGTTTTCAAATTATTTTAATGTGTCAGAAATTAACTAATTTACTTCGACTATCTATATAACCCAAAAAAAAATGTCTAATAAAAATTTTGCCAAATTTTAGTAGCCAAAATCACCCATAAAACAATGTACTGTATATTTCATTGTTTATCCAATTTGTAGCAAGTTCAATTCGCAAATTAATCTTTCAAGCCACACAAGTAAGGGTTCCAACAAACAATTAAATTAACCCATACAAACCAAAGCGTAACAATTAACCTATTCCGATGCGTTACTTCATTAGTGACGATTCACAGTCACAGCGATATTATTTCGTGACTGCTACCGGTCACGTCACACATAATAGGTTCCAGTGAAGGATGTATTGGTTAAGTCAATTAAATCGTGGATATGATAATTATTGAGTGGAAGAAATATAGATGAGGATTTAAAATGATTTTTAATAATAAGCAAATTTATTTTTATTCATCGGAATTTTGACACTTTTTAACATAAGTAGGCTTCTTTTTATTTTCTTAGCATTCTTGAACTTAGAGAAGGCAGCTAAATAACCTTTAGTCTTATTATTTCTATATTTCACATACATAACAGGTTCCAGTGAAGGATTTATTGGTTGAGTCAATTAAATCGTAGATATGATAATTATTGAGTGGGGGAAACCGAGATGAGGATTTGAAAATTTATCATTTAGATAGATAGATAGATACCTCTTTATTGCACTCAACATTAGTGAATTTACGAAATGTACAATTTAGGCGGTCTTATCGCTATAAGCGATCTCTTCCAGACAACATTTAGGTAAAGAAATTATCGGTTTATAGGAAGGGGTATTTTGTGCGTTGTAAATGAAAAGCTAAGTGAAATTTAATCATCATTTATTGCAAAAAATACACAGTAGTTAGATAGTTGATTACTTATAAAATTAACATCGCCCGCTACATGTGCACACCCGGTATGGAATTGTGTAAATCAATCGTATTCATTTGACAGTTCAAAACGCACGATATGATCTGTCAAACGGCGAAGAACAAAAGGTTTGACAGTTCATATCGTACGTTTTGGACTGTCAAATGAATACGATTGCTTTACACAATTACCCCTCCGGTTAGGGTACAGCAAAGTGAAACCTATTTGATTTGTAATTAATAATTATGTAATTGATGTTTTATTCATCAGATCGTTGACACTTTCAAACATAAGCAGACTTTTTTTTAATTTTCTTAGCATTCTTAAACTCTTAAAAGGCTCAGTTGTGTTGTGTCACTTTTCTTTAACCTTATCTAAATAACCTTCAGTCTTCTTAAAGATGAAATAAGAAACCAAAAATTGCGCACGGGTGGGCAATTTTTGGTTTCTTATTTCATCTTTAAGAATATAAATATGACACTGTGAGTGTTTAAAAAAAACATTCTAACCCATCCTTCAGTCTTATTATTTCTATATTAAACACTACATCTCTTTGATGTCTGGCTCATGGTTTCAAAGAGTTCATCAATAATCCTGACCGTGCAGCAATAAATCAAAATACTTAATCTCCGCTTTGACAGTGTATTGCAATCCGCCATTTTGTTTTGAGGTTGATTTTAAAATGGCGGCCCAACAGCATCAAAGGGAGTGATCATTTTTATTTTTAAAGTTTTTTCTTGCATATCATGACTCTTTTGCGGAAAAGATAATCATTATTGATGTTATCTTTCCACTTCACCGCCCAGTGTTGCAAATATTTTACCGTTAGGTAGCGACATCTTCGTTTAAATGCATTTCATTTTAAAGGCTATTTAATTTTATAGCCTATACGTCGTGTAACTTAATAGTGTGACTTTATTTTCTCGCTAACGTGAGTTCTTTGCTAAGGGTATCGTTGACCATGATTATTATTGAGTTAAACAAAGCTGTTATTGGATTTTTTGTCAATTGTGTGTTTTCATTGTTTTATTTACGTGTATTATTTTGCTCTTACTCTAAAAAAGTTACAATTTCCGTAAGTTTCAGAAAACAGGTAAAAAAAATCAAAATCTTTATTTCAAAAATATACAGTGAAAAAAATAAAATAAAAGGGCCGAAACATATATTATCTCCTTATTTTTTGGACCCTACCAGCGCTTCGAGACAGAACACAGACAATTAGGCAAGTGCTGAGAAGAAACGCCGGAACAAACTCAGTCACCACTAGCTGCCGTAAAATCAAAATCATCAAAGGTAAGTACATCAGTCGGTCCAGGCTGGACGGACCATACATTCGTGTTTCATAAAACAATTTTTGTAAGAAGTAGAAAAATCTAGGTTTCTCTCGCAATATAAATATTTTGTATGGTCTTACCTATTTTAATTTTTGTTTTTTGTAGGATTCCTGATTTTTATAAACAGATTTCATTAGAATATTAAAAAATCGATTAAAACAACAATTGAATGAATATGAAACTTTCGATTATTAAGGACCAACACTATTTTTAAATTGCGAAAAAGTGGCCACCCACCAAATGTCATTTTGGTCTATCTAATTAAAAATCAGAGTATAAGTACTACTTACCCTATTATTAGATCAGGCAATTACCAAGTTAATTAAATGTGTAATTACGTAGAGTTAAAAGTGGGTTAAAAAAGGTAATTCTTAGTTTCACTAGCTTAGGCTCACTAGAGGGAGATATTTGACATAGCTTAAGTGTGGTCTTAATTAAAGCGGTTTTAGAAGCGGTAGCGATTGGACAAAACATTTACGGTCCGTATTGTACTATTTTATAGCCATTAAAACTACGTTTATTGACGTAACATGAGTAAGATTCTGTAGATTTTTTACAATTGCAAATATTTAGGCGTTTTTCTTTTCATCGCCAAAATAATTTAGCATGTTAGACCCGACAGTAACCGTTTTTGTTATTAAATACGAAAGCATGGTATTTTAATGAATAAAGTCTCTATGATAAAGAAAGGAAGATGCGATCAGTGACTTCTAGTACGTATAAAGAAGCTATGCCTAGCAAAAATGATTCGCAATTCGATGACAAAATGGTGACGTATTCCTTCAAATTTAAATGGTGAATTTGAAACCGTTGATGCCAAGTGGTGTCAAATCATAGCGCAAGAACTTTGTTCTTGGTGTCCGTTACATACGCTACTAATAGTAGTTAAATGAAAGTAATCTACATAACACTATGGACAATATTTTCTATTTGAAAAGGGCTTGTTATTGACTTTACACCAAGTGACATTTCTTTAAGAATTCAAAGATCTGCGCTTTCTTTGTAATTTTTAATCAACATTTTATCCAGCTACAATAGCAAAGAGGAGCATGCACGTCAATTAGCCGCGTGTAAAAATAAAAAAAAAGTAAAAGCTGGCAACCCTAAAGCCTCTTTAATTACGAGGCGGCAACAAAGAAGATTCCGTGAATCACTGGCTACACGCACGGAGTTGTGATCATACACAGCTTGTATAATACAGCCAGTTAACTGCCTCGGTGGCGCAGCGGTGAGAGGGTCGCATTTTAAAGCGACGGCTGCGCCGGAGGTCCCAGGTTCAATTCCCGGGTCGGGCCAAAAATATGTAACGGAGTTCTTCTGTTCAGAAATTCTCGGAAGCCCGGAGTTTGGAAGTTGGCGGTGTTTCACCCCCGTGCCTCGGAAAGCACGTTAAGCCGTCGGTCCTGCGCCTGATCTCTCTCCGGTCGTGTCAGATTGCTGTCCCATCGGGCTATGAGAGTGAAAGGAATAGAGAGTGCACCTGTTTTTGCGCACACACTTGTGCACTATAATATGTCCCGCGCAGTCGGTTAGTCGTTGTGACTGGCCACCGTAGTCGAAATCGGCTAGGGGGACTATTAATACATCCAGTCTTTTCAGTATTTCGTATGGATGTAGTATCGCCAGCGCATCAGGGGCCTATTTTTGAATCACTCATGTCAATATCACGAGTGATATTCGTTTGAAAAGTAATTCACTCTAAAATAGTACTAAAACGAGACTATTGACATACCTTTTTTTATTACTTAAAAGTATTTTAACTAAATATCAAATTGATGTAGCAATCACCGTTTTTGGTGTATTACTTCGAGAGTTATTAACGATTAAAAAGACTCCTTTACCTACTCATATTTACGTCAAATGGCCTTAGTATTTTTTGATACATATTGATCACGCAGCTAAATTAATATTAATTGCACAGTTTGGCAGAATTATGCAAATAAATATGTTTTTTTTTGTAGTTGTTATTATTTTTTATAGTTTAATCGTTAATAACTCTTGAAGTAATAGACTGAAAGCGGTGCTACATCAATTTTATAAGTAACTCGAATATTTTTAAGTAAATAAAAAAAATATGTCCAAAAAAGGATTTTATTACTTTTTTAAAGCAATATTTTTACGACGATGTGATGATTAATGAAAAAATGTGCTGGCTGTAAAATGTTATCTATGTCACAAGCCAGCGTTGTTTGACCGCATCCGACCGATGTAAGCCGATAAAATATTTGATAATCCGCCCTAATGGCAAGAACTTGGAACCACTGGTATTGTCACTGCGATAATATCATGCGATATTCAATATCTGTTCAGCCCTGTCAAACTGAGGTAAGTATTTGTTGATTGTGGATAAATGATAAAGAGATAATGTGGAAGTTGCTCATTGTTTTCGTAAAGCAGATTACCTACATTAGAGTGAAACTTTAAAACATTATCATATAATCATTGTGAAAATCAATAAGCATAGAATGGATCAGATAACTTAATATGAATTTATGTATATTCGTATCGTATAGATATTTGCTTATACCTTACCCTTATGTACTCGAACTCCGTAATAATAGGTCTTAAGGTAAACAGTGCCTATAATTATTTTTTTTCAATTCATTAACAGACTAGAAAAACAAATCCACCTTCTTTTTGAATTTTCAGTCTAGTCTTTAATTGATTTAATCTTTTAGGTTTAAATTACCACAACATTGTACCTGCAACATTCGATCAAAAAATATTGACCAAAAAGTATCTACTATCATTTATTTAAACATTCCCTCTTGATAAATTATAATCACAAAAAACACGGTGTCGGAAAGACTAATAATATCTCCACTGCTATTTTCTCGCAAATAGCAATCAAATGACAAGAAACGCAGTGATTATTGCTACTACGGTGACAAGTATCGATATCTGAGTAATCACAGTATCATTAAACGCGTCCTGGCTGGTTAGAAAAAAGTTTTATGAGTAAATTAAAATAGAATAGTGCATAGTTTTTTTTTTTTCATAAATCCAATCAATGATGTTTTAGTGGTCGGCACATGGTAACGAAACTAGACTTTAAAAAATACAATCTTACTTTTATGAGGAATCAAATAACTGTAAATCAAATTCAATATTATGCTTCTTCGAATAGCAAAACATAAACCGGACAGTAACGGATATGAATAACGTTAAACAATACATTAAAAAAAGTTTTTGAAGTGACATAATAACTTACCTACCAAAAATAATTCACATTTAATTATTTTGACATTGTCACCTTAGCTATCATAGATAAATTAAGTAACACTAAAACCACAGCTTAAAAATAAAATGGCCGGTGCGTCGCCATTTTTTCCCGGTTCACATTAATATTTTCCCGCGTTTTACCCGCAATTTTTCTTTTTGCGTTCCCAACTTCTCAGCCCATTAAAGGAGTATAAATAATAGCAAAAAATGCAGTGCAGTTGGGGTGGCCGTTTCTTCTAAATTTTACAGGACAAAATGACTAAGTATCTACATCGGGCAATTTTACTAACTATTTGTTACACATTTGCCAAAAAAAACATGTTAAGCAAGGATATGATAACTTTTCTAAATTAATGGACTGCAAAAAATGATTTATAATTTGCACTTGTATAAATAAACTGTTTCAGACAAGGAATCTAACCCGGTGTCTTACGCTATCCGGGCGCATGCCTCAATTAAGTTTAATATTATTACGTTGGCGTAGTGACAAAACCCTATTAAAACAAAAATGATAAAAATAAGGTTGTTCTGAAATCAAATTTTACAACACAATCACACATTTATATTTAAAAACAAGTTTAATGGATATAATAACCTTCTTAATAGTTTGCCGGAAGACATTCGTCGAGAAAGAGACAAGAATAAATTTAAACGTAATTTAAAGAAATATTACCTTAGCATACTGGATACATAAATATTACCTGTAAATAACTTTAAATGAGACTCACTTAATCCTACAGACAAACTGTGTAAATAGTTTTGTAGAACTTTGTTTACAAAAATGTACCATGTTGTTTTCTTAATAAATAATAAAAAAAGGAAGCGAGGAAGACCAAGAATAAGTGTGTCGGTGGCCGAGTGGTATAGGCATGTGACGAACAGGGTTTGATTCCTTGTTTGACGCAGTTGCCTTTTACAAGTGCAATTTATATTAATAATAGCGGAAAATCCTAGAATTGTCCTAACATACTACCAAAATGTGGTCACCCTAGGTGTAGCTATCTACCAGCGATCATGCGGTCGGCATTATTCTACCCGCTTAAAGCTTATTTATGGATGAACCTCTAAAAATAGTTCAGCCTTGCGCAAACCCTTTATTTACGGCAAAAAAATGTGTATCACTCATTTGTTTTATGCGAAAGATAGTATTAACTGCCTCGGTGGCGCAGCGGTGAGAGGGTCACATTTTAAAGCGACGGCTGTGCCAGAGGTCCCGGGTTCAATTCCCGGGTCGGGCCAAAAATATGTACCTGGATTTTTCTGTTCAGAAATTCTCAGGGTAGCCCGGAGTTTGGAAGTTGGCGGTGTTTCACCCCCGTGCCTCGGAAAGCACGTTAAGCCGTTGGTCCTGCGCCTGATCTCTCTCCGGTCTTGTCAGATTGCTGTCCCATCGGGCTATGAGAGTGAAAGGAGTGCACCTGTGTTTGCGCAGATACTTGTGCACTATAATATGTCCCGCGCAGTCGGTTAGTCGTTGTGACTGGCCACCGTAGTCGAAATCGGCTAGGAGGACTATTAGTATTTAGCTGTCAGGTTTCGAACGTAACGACCACGTTAGTCGCGTTCCATGTTTTTTTAAACAATACATTTTTGTATGAGTGATCATCATCATCTTGTCGGTGGACGTCCTACAATATGGACAGACGACCCTGTAAAGATCGCAGGATCGCACTGGATGCAGACCGCTTATAACCGGTCGTTGTGGAAAGCCGTAGGGGAGGCCCATGTTCAGCAGTGGACGTCCTTTGGCTGATAATGATGATGATCATCGCCAAGAGCTAGCTCTTGTCGGTGGAGTTTTTTACATATAAACGTCAAATTAGAGAAGATAGTATGGTGGTTTGCCTCTTGTCTTCTACATCGCAATTTAAGAACCGGTGGCTTTTCTTGATGTACTTAATGTTCAGCCATCTGCCAGTACTGATGCTGCTGCTACCACACCAGGGGAACGCTTATGCTTATTTGACAGCGGCGTTTATTCGCCATGTCACAGGATCGTCACTAAATATTGTAGCTAATAATAGAAAAGCCCATCCCATACTAGTTACTAGTTATAATACAAAAGATTTCAAGAAAAACGTTGCTTTAAATCTAAACTATAACTAATTCCTTGTGAACTTGAAAAATTATCGCCAATTTCCCCGCGTCATATTACACAGATAACATCCAGATTGTTACCACAGATTATAAATCTCCCACCGTCCTCTATCATGAGAGTTGTCTTTGCCTCGTTAAACAAAATTGTGGTATAAAAATAATCTTATTTTTTGATAAAATCTAGCCTTTGTTTATGAGAAAGTCTAGGTTTGTTTGTTTGGAGAAAGTTTCCCATGAACTTATGAAGTTTTGTGGAAATTGTCTCTTATTTTCCGTCCCCCAATTACGACTTCAAACAAGGCGAGTTCTTATGAACTTAAACCTGTGAAGAGTTTGTTTGTTTTAATGAACTAACTTCCAAAAGAATGTTAGTACGTACTTTAGAGTCTATGAATACAATATATTCTGTAAAATGTATGCTTAAGCTTAAATTTGCTACATCGATTTATTGACCTCAACTATCTGATGAGTGATGATGGCATACTTAATAGTTTATTTACTTTTGTAAAAAAATAGTATGGACAGACGACCTTGTAAGGATCGCAGGATTAAACTGGATGCAGACCGCTAGTGATTGGTCGCTGTGGAAAGTCGTGGGGGAGGCCTATGTTCAGCAGTGGACGTCCTTTGGCTGATTAAGATGATGATGATGATGAAAAAAATAGTAAGTCAAGCAAAATGGATAATGTAGCCATGACTTGAAAACTACTTTCCTCACTTCAATTGACGTTGTTTCCTCTACATATGGCTGTCTGTAAGAGATCGCTCCCAGCGTTAAGCCCGAATGGTTTAAAATAACGTATGATTTGTTTATTTTAAATGTTGTATTTCTTGGGCAATATTTTTGGTTTTATGGTGTTTTGTAACGATACAAACTCAATAATATAAATTGCACTTGTTAAAACAGTCAGACAAGAAAACGAACCCTGTGTCTTACGCTATCCGGGCGCATGCCTATACCACTCGGACACCGACACATTGACAAGTGCTTTCTTCAACGCTCGGTGTTTCTCTACGAGATCGAATCAGAAATAAGGAGATACGTAGAAGAACTAAAGTAACGGACATAGCCCTACGAATCAGTAAGCTCAAGTGGCAGTGGGCAGGGCACATAGCGCGTAGAACTGATGACCGATGGGGCAGAAAAGTTCTAGATTGGAGACCCTTCGACTAAAAGCGCAGCGTTGGACGTCCACCGACAAGATGGACAGACGACCTTGTAAAGATCACAGGATCGCACTGGATGCAGTTCGCTCACAACCGGTCGTTGTGGAAAGCCGTGGGCGAGGCCTATGTTCAGTGGACGTCCTTTGGCTGATAATAATGATTGTGATGATGATTCTTCAACGCGGAGGCTGCGGCACCTCATCAATATTGTGAGATTGCGCTCATTTTTTTTTACACTAGATTCGTTGTCTGACTCAGTTGTTTTTTACAAGTGCAATGTACTCGTATATATCTATCTTCTTATTTAACTCTTTTTCTAAATTGCAACTATGAGTCTGACGGTCAAACTCTGACCGTTTTGCTGAAGAGAGAATCCGGGCCATGAAAAGAGTTAGGTGGTGGAATTTGACGTTTGGTTGACCAGCGGTAGGTGGAAGTAAAGTATCTCCTGTGGTTCTACAAGCACAATCTACGATACTTTTGCTTGTATGGAGAACGGTACGGTTGTACGGTCTAAAACAGGAGCAAAAAATAAATCAAATATTCTACAGAGTATACGTAGTTACGAGGTGACCTTCCTATCATTGAACTACTATTACTAGCATATAGTACTGACACCACGAACAAATTTTGTACTCCAAGAATTGACGATACGGTCATTAACTCATAGCACAGATTCATAATTCGAAATTCATATTTCAAGGAAAACGTCACAATCTTGTCGTCTTATTTGCGACACATTTTTTGCTTCGGATAGCTTCTCTATACGTAGTAATTAATAACTCAATGTTTCCTATACGATGAAATGATAGTTTAGCTGACCCACTCGATAATTTCTCACGAACTAACTTGATTGCTGATACCTATCTTCATTTATGCATCAGGGGCGAGGATGAGAAAAAGTTTAGCATTTCTATTGTCTCAAGAATCTGCCCCATAAATGTCGGTTACAGTGATTGTTATGGTTTTTATAGGCTATGGTAATGCAGTGTGCTGATTTATTAATTGTATGGAATATGAGGTCGTTGCTTGTGATGTGTCTTTAGTAATAGTGAAATAGAAGTTGATTATTGTGAAAAGATTTTATCTGTCTTGTTCTCGTTAGAAACAGTCAATCAATTTCTTATTTTTTTCGCAAATTAAGGTTTTTGTAGTAAGGTTAATATTGAAACGAAAAACTGCCTCGGTGGCGCAGCGGTTAAAGGGTCGTATTTTAAAGCGAATGCTGCGTCAGAGGTCCCGGGTTCGATTCCCGGGTCGGGCCTAAAATATTTACCTGGGTTTTTCTGTTCAGATAGATATTACTACTTATTATTTCGTTATCTGGACACATCAATATATTGACGAGTGTCTTCCTAAGGAAAAATAATTTTACTTGCCCTATATGGACACAGGTAAAAATCTTGGTGTGTCCAGATCACGAAATATTAAGTGATAACATTTTAAAAATTCATCAACGGACACACGTGTATCCAGTCTCGTGTGTCCAGTTGGTGAATAACCCCAGTAATATTCCACAGAACTGTACTATCATTTTGTTTTTATTATTTAATGTCCTTACGTCCTTATGTCCTCCTTAATGAGTAATTATTTATAATAGCAATTTTATGTATCTGTCTTATTACCTCTTGAGTGTCAAATAAATATTATCGTTCATTCAATTATTCATTCATTCAATCATTCATTCATTCAATCATTCATTTATCACGGAAAATGGCCTTATAGGAATTACAAACTACTGCACACTAATTAATCCTTTTCAAATCTGATTTTACCCTATATTTAAAAAGAGTAATAACATAATAATAGTCTACGATTGTTTGTTTTATTTCCCTTCAACATAATAACTTACAAAGTGTGTAATTAATTGAAAAATTGTTGGTATAAAGTTTTAAATTGGATAATTGTGGCTTTAGACGTGTAATCGCTTGGTAATCTGGTTTAAACCATGCACTGGTTTATTTTTAAAAGAAAACACTTTTACAAAATGTAAAGTTTTATTGATGTGTGAATATAAACCTACTTTAATCAATGCAAAATTGATTAAGTTAACAAACGTAATATTATAATATAAAAAATAAAAGAAAAAATTGAGCCCCAATTCTCACTTCAATCAAACTTTTCCTGTTTGGTAATACAAGTGGAATATGAGATTCACCGATCTCCTGAAAAAATCTAGTGATATATCTACACGCAAAAAACCTACTACACGAGAGAAGGTCTATTAAGGCATAGGAATCGTGACCCTGAGGTCGCAAAAACTGTTTAATCTTCGCAAAATAAAATCGATCAGTGAACTGTTTAACAATGTAAACTGCATGAGAATCGGGGCCCTGTTTCTGCTGTTGAAAACGCTCTCAACACAAGCAGTAAATACATCAGAAATGCCAATCGAAGCAGTAAAGCAAATCTAACCAATGTGCTACTTAGTCCACTCAATCCAAGTCATAGGTCACTGTTAGGGCGGCTACACACGATTCGCCACGGGCTAGGCTGGGTGCACATGATTGTTGAGAACTGTGTTAGAAAAAAAAAATTTTTTTTGTTATATGATATGGGTTTGCTCTTGTCTCTAGACTATACCGAAGGCATAGACAGGGACGAAGATGAAGCGAGCTCACCCAGAAGAAGCCTGTTTACTCTTTTTTTAAAAATAATAATAAATTATTTGTGTAATGTCTAAGAGCAAAAAATCAAGATTCAATTATTTATTTGCAAGAATACACACAAATGATGCAGATCACATCTTTATCACGTGAAATTTAAGCGCTAGGCTGTTGTCAGTGGATTTTTTTTCTATAAAAACTCCAAACTTAGAGATGAAACTCCTTTATACCATTTACACGTTAGTTCTGTTACTCTTTAACCGACTTTTTATGAATTTGAAAATCTGAAAATCAAGTAAGGCTGACAAAGGAACAGGAGCTCTATTTTTGAATCGCTCGTTTAAATATTCAGAGTTATTTTCAT
Source organism: Pyrausta aurata (assembly GCA_963584085.1). Taxonomy (NCBI): domain Eukaryota; kingdom Metazoa; phylum Arthropoda; class Insecta; order Lepidoptera; family Crambidae; genus Pyrausta; species Pyrausta aurata. The sequence continues at coordinate 5,405,260 of OY757279.1, forward strand.
TTGAAAATAAATATCAACGAAAGTCACGCTTTATACATATACCTAGATGGTACAAACGCAAGTATTTTAGTTACAAAATTGAGTAATATTTTTTTAAATAACCGCCTCAACTGGGTTTCATCTGATAATCGGACATTAATCAAAGAAAATCAGTTTTGATGCGAGTGATTCAAAATGAGGTCCCAGCGCTGTGTAGAACTAAGTAAATACAGATCTATGAGGTCATTATACTTTTTCTTTCCCTCCTGTGTGCACTAGGCTTAATCTAGCCCTATTCTAGTCGGAACTGACCTCAAAGGGACCAGCCTAGCTGTGTGTCAGTGTGCCGACACTTGTCTCTACCAGGTGGGGCAGGGGTGGACAACCTGTGGTTCAAGGAAAAAAACTTTTAACGACGCTTACAGTATGTAGGTATTTAAAAAAATACAGGGTTAAAGACACAAGTTTTCGCCAATTTGATAACATAGATAGTCGATTGAGAAATGTGACGAGGGCATATTGAAATATAGCTTAATCCATTCAATTTCCAGGCAGTTCAATTCCCGTGTAAACGAATATCAAATACGAATTGCTAATTGCAACATCGCAAAGTAAGAGGAGAGAACTGTCGGAAATTTGGAATGGTTTTTGAAAAACAGCATGTCCCAAAAAAGATTCGCTATCCCTGACAAAGTACATTCAGTTTATAGCAATACTTACGATCTACCAGTGAATGAACATACATTATGATTTATTGTAATACTACCTAGGTAGTAGGAAGGTATGTACATACGTACGGTAAAAGGCATGTATTTTATTTGATGTCACCAGATGTCACACATATATTTGTACCACTGAACGAACATAATAATATGACTTATTGTAGTACTACCTAGGTAGTAGTAGGTAGGTATGTACATACCTACGGCAATAGATATGTGTTTTATTTGATGTCACATCAATATTTGTGTCGTGTGTGCAAGCGATTTTCGTTTAAAACTGGTGAAACGCCAGAGACACCGTGCCTTGGCCTGTAATAGGAGCAAAAATTTGAATCAATGATTCTACAGAGTATACGTAGTTACCTTGACCTAGTCATAGTGCTATAAAATGCTTTAACTCAGAGATATAGTAATCCAAAGTGATAATCCCTAATCAATCAATGTATATCAAAATCGCTAAATCGTTGAAGTAAATGACAAGTTCTATGACTGGACGTGTTTGTTTGCAATACATTGCTTGTTAAGTTAATTTTTTGGAAGTAAATTAAGTTTTTTTTTTCATTTAGAATTAATTACTGGTCACTGAATGGGATTTTTAAGACATTTAAAATGTTTGCTCCTAATACAGGCCACAACCTGTATATTCTATGGCCAGATGGAGTATCTTTCAAAGCGTTGCCATGGTAACTACCACGTTTTTGCATACTTCGTCATTTTAGAAACAAAATGTGAGAGACAAATATTATTTATCTGTGCAAAATGTGTTCCAAACAATCCAAACAGCGTGTCTAGTATAAAATACATAAGTACATATATGCCCTTAACCAGGTTAGTTCTGACTAGTTTTTATTCAACACGGATAGGTCTACCGGTCATACAAGTTGTATGTGTGTCTGTATGTTAGTAGAAACATTCGCATAACTAAAGGCAATACTTCCCGGAATAGTACGAGGATTTGTAGTGATTTCTCTTTTAAGTGTTAGTATTAAAGAAATTCTATGGATAATTAGCCACATTTTGTAACGATATTTTGTATAAATGTGTATTCTAATACATATCTTTTGTGAAAAGATATAAAAAGTATTTCAAATATTTCTGTCGATCTATGTAAATCTGTACTGCCAATTGATACACTAAAAATAATATTATTATTCTACACTATAGTATTTTGTTGCAATTTTAATATCTATTTACAACACTCTCCTGCACCCATAACAATCTCTCTACATGACATAAAAGTTAGACTGGGAGATAATGTTTTTAGCATTAAGTCCACATTTTGTACACTTTTATTTGTGCAGTAAAGTTTTTAAATAAAAAATAAAACCCTACAGTTAACACGATTCAAGACGCTTTTAGTTTTATTTCAAAGAAAACAATATTTCATACAAAAACACAGAGAAACCCGCCGCCATCTATTATGTCCACGTTAATTCAAAGACACATCTAAAACCGGCTATTAATATATTTTTATCGATAACCATTACTACCCGCCCTACAAGATATCGATAACTATAATTATAGTTTACAATTATAATTGTCGCCTACGTCGGCGCCTCGCACAGGATTCTTATACTTTTATGGCAGTACTAAAAATAAAACGCATTAATTAAATACAGAGCTAAAATTGAAACGGATAAAAATATATGGTACGAGTACTGTTACTTTGTGGATATATGTGGTAAGGTGTAAAAAAACAGGGATGCGAAATGCGTATGTGTGTCAATATTTTAACGATAGTTTGAATCAATCATACTGAAAAGCTAAATAAATGGGTATTATTGAGGTTTAAAAATACGAAAACTTAAAACTAAGAAAAGGTTCAAGAAGTACATGTAGTTCATTTTTTGGCAACTGACATTCGTCAAAGTTACTGTTCGGCGTTGCAAAAGATTGAGATTAATTTATTGCTTACTAGCTGTTTATAGTTGCTATCGTATTCTAGGCCAAGACAAATCAAACTAAGTAAAACCCATGAAAATCGGTCCATCCGTTCTCGCGTTTTAAGTGGTGTAACAACACGTATGTAGCGAACTCCATTTCACCCCCGGGCCAAGACAAATTCAACAAAGTAAGTCATGAAAATCGTTCCACCTTTCTTGACATTATTTTATTATTTTTATCTATACTAATATTATAAAGCTGAAGAGTTTGTTTGTTTGTTTGTTTGAACGCGCTAATCTCCGAAACTACTGGTTCGAATTGTTATGTTATAATTCTTTTTGTGTTGGATAGTCCAGTTATCGAGGAAGGCTATAGGCTATATAACATCACGCTTCGACCAATAGGAGCAAAGATATAGTGGTAAATGTGTAAAAAACGGGAGAAAATTATTTCATCTTTGAAGCCTTCCGTTGCGTGCGCCGTGAAAACGCTTCAAGATACACAAAAAATATGTTTTAAAGAATAATAGCTCTTTTAATGATCTAAAAAACAGTCAGCGATAGTATATGTCTATCTTTTAAGATTAACTCACAAAAACCGTTTTTATGGTACCTAATTTGGTCGAAATAATTTGTTTAAGTTGTATCAACATAATAATATAATAACAAATCACTATTGCACGCGGACGAAGTCGCGGGCAAAAGCTAGTATTAAGATAAGCAAAATAAAATAAAATAGATACCTAACTATACTTTGTCGTTTGCCTTTCAATCTATTCTCGGCATGACTATAACAGTAATATACTTAGATACCTAGTTTAATATTGTATATTCCACTTGCCTAACAATTATTAATAAAACGAGTAAAAATTAAAAATTTTAATGCATTGAAAAATAATCTTATGATGTTTTACACGCAATCTGTTTCGAACAGAAATTACGATAAAAAGCGAAATTACCAAAATACCAAATGTGTACCAAATAAAAATGTTTTCTTCCTTTCTTTCAAAACTATCGATAATTTATTATCTATGGTGTGCATCTCTAAAAAGGAGTTTGTAAGTGAGATAACCACATTTCGTTCGTTTTGTTTGTAAAATAACACTGTCTTATGAATAAGTTATTGATTCTCAATTTTTTGATGTAGGTATAAAAAATCAGGTAAAAAAATCAGTTCAGAAATTACGAATAATTACTCTTTTGAACGGCATCAAAACCCTACGGAAAGAATAACAGACCATTTTCAAACTTTTTTCATACGAAATGGGTTCTCTCTTTTGCTACATGTTCATATAAAAAATGAATAGATAATAATAACTTTCAATAATATATTTCTTTAAGTTAGTAATTAATTATACTTAATAATTCAAAATATTATTTTAAATCCGAATTTTATTGAATATTTTGAGACTTGAAAAACCCGCTACCAATACTAAAACCGCTTAGGTTTAAGAAACACTGGCCCATGTTAAAGTAGGTCTGTCCATCCCTTACACACGTTTCTAGGGTAACGGCTCCACTTTATTTTTACTCGCAATAAATACATTTTTAATTGAAAACGTCTTCCGTCGTGGCTAAACGCAAACCGCGAGAGCCAGAAAAAAAAAAAAAAAAAAAAAAAAAAAATTGAAAACGTCAGGCGCACACTTACCAACTTGCAAGACTGGATTGACAGGGACATAAGACAAATAAGGCGTCAGTAGCGCCATCTTGTATGACGCTGTGAAGAAATGTTATAGTTGTACCCCCTTAATCATATAATTCAAACAGTCTAATAAACCTATTTTAGCTATTACACTGTTTTGTCACTTTCTTTCAAATGATGACAGCGCCAAGAAAGAATGAGACAAAACAGTGTAGTAGTTAAAACAGGTTTATAAGACTGTTTGTTTTTTTATGAATTAGGGGGGGTTGCCACCCAGATTGCCACCCAGAATGGAATGCTAATTTGTTTCCAATTTCGGTATAAACGAGTGGCCATAGTAAACAAAAGAAATGTCAATAACTTTACATTTTGCGTAGATAAATTATATTTTCAAATTTTCTGCTGCATCAAATATCCTTTTAACGTATGTAATATAATTTAAACTGCCTCGGTGGCGCAGCGGTGAGAGGGTCGCATTTTAAAGCGGCGGCTGCGCCGGAGGTCCCAGGTTCAATTCCCGGGTCGGGCCAATAATATGTACCGGAGTTTTTCTGTTCAGAAATTCTCAGAGTAGCCCGGAGTTTGGAAGTTGGCGGTGTTTCACCCCCGTGCCTCGGAAAGCACGTTAAGCCGTTGGTCCTGCGCCTGATCTCTCTCCGGTCGTGTCAGATTGCTGTCCCATCGGGCTATGAGAGTGAATGGAATAGAGAGTGCACCTGTGTTTGCGCACACACTTGTGCACTATAATATGTCCCGCGCAGTCGGTTGGTCGTTGTGACTGGCCACCGTAGTCGAAATCGGCTAGGGGGACTATTATTATTATTATAATTTAAAAAAATGAATGAGCTTATTTCAAAAAATCTTCTCAATCAATAAATACAAGAGAACACGAATTTTGTCTCAGCGTTTTTGAGCGCCACTGGTTCGACAAATAAAACTGTTAGATACAAAGTTAAAAGAGTGTTTGATGTAGCAGCAAATCTGATAAAATAGATAATAAAATTCAAATAGTAAATCCAAAAAATTAAAACCATTATAAAACGCAATAATTGCTAATTGACTAAAAACATTATCAAAATCAGCCAAAGGACATTTACAATTGAAAAAATAATTAATTAATTGCCTCTCCGACGGTTTTCCCACAGCGACCGGTTGTGAGCAGTCTGCATCCAGTGTGATCCTGCTATCTTTGCAAGGTCGTCTGTTCATCTTGTCGGTGGACGTCCTACGCTGTGCCTTGGGTTTCCAATCTAGAACTTTTCTGCCCTCAGTTTTCCGTGCTATAATTATGCGCTTTAAGAACATACTGTTTAACAATCTTCTACTGTGGTTGTCATCGGCAATTTTTTATCTTTCAACGCGTACAAAATAAGGTGAAATTTTGTTTTCATTTTTCACTTATTTATGCAAAATTATTTTTAACTCCATTCAGCTTTTATGAAATACAGATAATCATCCCAAAAAAAATAGTTTTAGGTGAACATTGAACTACTATTACTAGGTATTACTGACATCACGAACAAATTTTGTGCTCCATGAATTGATGACACGGTCATCAACTTAGTACAAATCATAGTTCGAAATTCAAATTTTCAAATAAAACGTCGCAATCTTGTCGTTGTATTTGCGACACATTTTTTACTTGGCATAGCTTCTCTATACGTAGTAGTGACAATACTCACTGCAGGTGAATATGTTTTTGTCTATATGGAAGGTATGAAGCAATGGACAAAATGCTAATGGGACCTTATTCAGACATTGTGAAACATGCCTTTAGCGTAGGTAATAAGGTTAATAATAGAGATTGGTAAAAACTTGATCATTAGTAAGTAAACAGTTAAGTGGTTATTTATTAATAGTTTGAATACACGAGTCTCTACGAGATCGAATCAGAAAAGAGGAGATACGTAGAAGAACTAAGGTAACGGACATAGCCCTACGAATCAGTAAGCTCAAGTGGCAGTGGGCAGGGCACATAGCGCGTAGAATTGATGGACGTAGGGCAGAAAAGTTCTAGATTGACCCTTCGGCCAAAAGCACTGCGTAGGACGTCCACCGACAAGAAGGACAGACGAACTTGTAAAGATCGCAGGGTTGCACTGGATGCAGGCCGCTCCGGTCAACAACCTATGTTCAGCAGTGGACGTCCTTTGGCTGATAATGACGATGATTTATTTATTTATTTATTTATTAAGATTACCAACAACTGTTACATTAAATCTTGGATAATAAAGAAAACAATTATAGTATTTGCTAAATGCACAGTCAATTATAGGTAAACATAACCTGCCCAATGATGAGTTTCAATACATGCTGAAGTTAGTAAAACTCAAAGGAATCATACTTGATAATTCATATGCATTCCACATATAGTTTTCATTTTTCTATCATAGTTAGTTTCTTTTTATCCTACTTTTCATTTAAATTCCGTGAATAATTCTAATTTATTTCAATAACCGTTTCTCAATAGTAAAGTTCTGTAACTGTCACGGACGCCATTTTCGGCGCGAGCGCAGGCGGCCTGTCACGAGCGATGACGTCACGGTATTGTGTCCGATTCGATATTAGCTAGTGATGGGAAGTATGTTTTTGGGGGTTTAAACTAAATATTTTTATAATCTCTATTTTGACTTTAAAAATACTTTAAAATTTTATTTTAAAATATGAATAATGAAGTAACTATGATATAATATTTTTTTTCTGTAAGACACTGTTGCAGTTGTCATGTAGTGTTTATACAATTTGGTTGTCAATCTAGATCTAAGATACTATTCTTGATATTTATCTGATTGTCAACTGTAGTATAGACCTATTAAAATAAAAATAAAAATAAATCAGTATAAATTACAGATAAAGCAACTAAGCATTTTTAAAATCGGTTCAGCTGTTTTTGAGGAACATAAAATACCTACGCAATAAACTTAATAAATCAATTCAGCAGTTCCATAAAAAGTACTAAGATTATAAATGCAAAAATGAGCCTGCATACCTTTATAGGTAAACGGCGAAACCGAGACGTCTCTGACGTCCCTTTTGTTGTATTTTTCTCCCAAATAATGTACTCCATATTTTTATTATGAATGAAATGTTATTTTTTAGGGTAAAAGAAATATCGTTTAATTCATATCAATGTTATGGAGGACATTATTTGGCAGGGAAATGAAAATAAAGGCGACAAAAGTGACGTCAGAAACGTCTCAGTTTTGCGGTCGACCTATAGTTGCTCAAATAAAAAAATAACACTATCCCCAAATCACTGTTACTGGGTAACAGTAAGGAATAAATAACAGTGATTGTCCCATCACTAGCCACAAGCGCGGGTCACGTAACTCGGCGTCGCGTGCGCAACGCTTTGTCTATTCTTCATTTTGACACATTTCTTCTTATTTGGGACAAGAAGAACGCCAATGGGAGTGTTGGCCGATTGGGGATGGTTGTTTTGTTTGCTATATTTTTTTGCTTTTATTTGCGTGTGGTAATGTAGTGAAACCTTGTCAAATTAAAAAACTCGAAACCTGTTTCGCAACAAAAAAAAAAGCATTCCAAATTTCTAAAGCTTTTATTTTTGATTTTATTTGTTAATTATTATTTTTAATAAGATACAGTTAATAATATCGAAGTAAATAACAACGGAGGGGAGGGGTGTTTGCAAGGCCAGCGATCTTTGCCTTGCTGATCCGCACTGAGCCCGCGTGGTGTAGTATGGCTCATAATACCTCATATTTGAGGTAAGGCCTTTGCCCAGCAGTGGGATGCTTACAGGCTAACATTACAATACATTAAATAACAACAAGAACACGTAAATGACGAAACTATAAGGGTTCCGTTTTTGTCATTCGGCTACGGGACCCTAAAAATGGCCGCTCCGCAGGCGCTTTAGCAATTTGCGGGGCTAAAACAAAACTTTGGAATATTAAAAACTAGCGAACCCAACGAAATTTTGTTTCACCCCCGGCCCCGTTCCGCCGCCCTTTCTCCGATAAGAAAGTACTTATGTACTCTTACATGTTATAAGTTTCCGCGAAATTTTCTTATTTTTCTATTTTATAAGATCCTTCTCCTGACAATAACAAACACAACAAAAAAAGAATTATCTAAATCGGTCCAGCCATTCACGCGTGATGCCGTGACCAAGGGAAGGGAGATATATTCAAAAGGGACGATCTTTTTTTTTATATCAGTCATTTACTCACCCTGTATAGTTCATTGCTTAACTGTATAAAAGGCACCGGTAAATTCAATTGAAAATTGACGTATACACGGAAGGGAATGTTTCTAATAGAATCAGTTAGGACCAAGGCAATATCTTTCGAAGATAATAAACCTATATCGGATTCCTTTCCCAATAGTATAGTAGCTAGTAAACTGTACATTTTCATTGCAATATCACCCTTAATACTACAGAAATAAGATGCAGTAGTGTTCATCTTGAAATGATCATTCGGTATGTTGCGGCAATAACATAATATGGCTATAACGACTAATGCCCACTTATATCCCAAATAGCGAAGCCATCACTATTTCTGATCGCATAAAGCTAGGTCTTCAATGGTGTATTTTTAGTCTAGGACAGCCATCAAAGTACTGATATGTTTTTGGTGACATATTTCCAATTTTTATAACTTAATTAACAGTGTTATTAATTAAAAAGTACAAAAAATAGTTCACACTATCGGTGGTAATGATTATGATGTAGACACAGGATGTATTTCAAAGCTAGGGTGATTCTATACCTTAAAATACTGACTATGAATCACAAAAATAACTTCAAAATTAATAATTTCTAATTTTGAATCGTTTTGCGGAAACAAGTTGCACCGCCGATATGTCACTCACACTCCTTTATTTAGAAATTCAAGTTCAAATTTATTTCGCATAAAAGTGGTAGAAAAGAAATTTTGCGAATGCAACATGGTTGGACATGATTTAATAAAGATTAATAGAAAATTAGAATATGATTAAAATCAATTCAAAATACCATTGAGTTGTTATTATTGAGAAAAAATGTGTCGCAACTCAATGACATGAATGTGACGTATTCCTTGAAAATTGAAAATCGAATTTGAAACTGTATTCGTTGATTACAAGTGGCGTCAATTTATGTAGCACTAAATTTGTTCGCGGTGTCACTTCCATACGCTAGTTGTAGTAGTTCAATACAAAATTATTAGTTAGGTACCATCAATGGAAGCTCATAAACATTTTATACCTAGAGTATTTAATTTAATCTCTAACCTAACCTTTGAAGAACGCTTTAAAACGCTTTTGATGACAGTATTAAATGGCAAAGGAAATTCAGAAACAGAAGCCAATAATTCTCTTTATCTGGTCAATGCGGAAACAATCTTAGGTACCAATAATCTTAGTATTAAAAGGTATTCACGCGTGGAGTAACTGCGAAGATTTATTACTTCTTGCCTATGGATTTAAAGGAGAAAGGTTCTTTTGAAGTTGCATTTTAGTACAGGTACGCGGTTCAAGTTAGAGGATAAACGTTTTGAATCAAGTCGTTGGGTGTTGTATTTTAGCGTATAGCATTCTAGCCCTCTTATTCATAAAAACGCAAACAGTCTAATAAACCTGTTTAAACTATTACACTGTTTTGTCTCGTTCTTTCTTGGCGCTGTCATCATTTGACAGAAAGTGACAAAGCTTTTTTTTTAATTTATTTAGCATTTAAAAAAAACTTTAACTAATAAAACATTTAAAAGACATTGACAACAACCACTGAGGTTTGTCTGCAATGCCGCATCAGTCTTACGTCTCTAACAATATTTAATACATTAAATAATAGACATTACATTTTATAGCTAATACACATTGACACTATTAAATGGGGAATAATAAAACGAGCGAATAAAAAATAAATAGGCGACTGATGATGACATACTGTTTTAATTACTTGAGCGGTATGAATTTGAGTAAGCGAATAATTAACTAAAATAACGACGAATATTGATTAATAATAAAATCCAGAACGAGCTTACAACAAGTGGGCTTTGTTAAATCTATTTCAGATATAAAAATACTATCCGGGCGACTAAATTACTAACTGAGCGACTAGAAATACAGAGGGGGCAGCTTTAATATTAAGATAATTTCGATTTTTCCAATTGAGGTTTTACATAACGAACTACAAAAAAGTTCACTCTGAGCAAAGTTTGTGAGCTGCTGTATTAATGATTATTGGTTACTGATATTCTATTTGAGGTCTTATGTTTTATATTTTATGCAAACTATAATATGTATGCAAACACGTTTTGGGTGTAGCGATTCGGCTCAAATTAATTAATTATGATTATACCACCACTGGAAGCAAAAATGATACCCATTGGAAAAAAATGAAAACGAGGTCGGGCTATCATTTATCTACTAGTGACGATGAGTAGTAGAACTCCTCAACCCTCATATCAATTGATGTTCCTTAAAGTATTGATAAGAAAATCACTTTTTTATTGACTGAAGTGTCTTTTTTTAGGGCTTCGTAGTCCAAAAAACCCTTATAGTTTCGCCATGTCCGTCTGTCCGCAGTTTAATGCAGAGTCAGGTGTTAGAAAACTATAATTTTGCATTAGTACCTATGTATTCTAATTTACTCGCCAAAGTGGTAAAATAAGATTTTGAGATTTTTTTAATATACTTTATTAAACATACATAAAATAAGCAAAATAATTGTCATGTAATTTTTTGCACAATTTAAATGCTTACATATGTAGGAACCCTTCGTGCGCAAATCCGACTGCACTTGGCCGGTTTATTTTTATTTGATTTAAGTAAACGCAAACTATTATTACTTTTTCGTAATACACTGTTTAATTTAATTACCTACCCTTATTAAACGTTGAATAATTCAATTTCTTCGCTAACAGAATATTTAGTGTATCTTCAAATAGTTATTTCATAAGTTGATTTTTATTTAAATGTGGCCTCATAATACGCTACTTAGATTAGTATTTTTAAAGTAGTTTTAGCATTCGAAACACTTCATTTAAGATTAAATACCGCTCAGTTTGAAAAATCCATTTGCCAAATATTGAAAAAAATGCAGGACGTAATGTTGACACTCAATCAAAAATTAGGACGCTCATATATTATGAAGCTTCTCATTTTGTATTTAAGGTAACTCAAATTATTATTTGTAAGTTGCTGATCTGTTGATTTTTCGTCACTCGCACTCAGTCGCTCACTTAGTAATTCTATAACCCAAATTAAGTATTTTTGTCACTTAAAACATTATTTTAGAGTCACTCGTTTAAATACTACCCCTATCAAATCGATAGCCAATGTAGCTTTATCAATTAGTATTAAGTTACTCTCATTACAATTAACTACAGAAATATTGCAGGTGCGTTCTGTTATGTAAGTCCAAATATTTAAGTTTCGTTTTGATATTTTTTTTTGTTAAGTTTTGTTTGTAATCGGGGGGTATCTTGTTGATAAAACGCGGTACAAGATAACGTGTAGTTCGCTCCCCGTACATATTGTTTGCTCGTGACGTGCATAAGCGCTCACTAGCCATGGACCGGGGATATACAGGGTTTTCGATCTTTTTAATTAGTTCATCATTGAAAAAATGATCCTTCAACAGACTATATTCGAATTGAAGGTGGACTGGTAATACATGGCAGTGTTTAAATAGATCTATTGGTTTATCACGAAACTGTTCCTTAACCTCTTTTGATACAATTAATTTTAGTATTCTAATTTGTAGCTTTCGAATGGTATCCAGGTAACTGTTATAAACTAAATAAATATAAATAATATAATGTTATAAGCTAAAATAGGTTTATTACACTGGTGGAGTTAGTATGAATAATGGGGTAGATAAATAAGCTGTCTAATGCAAAAATATTTTTAGAAGATGGATCACAAGTTACTTCAAAAAAATAAATTTTTATCATACATAATATTATAAAGCTAAGACTTTGTTTGTTTGAACGCGCTAATCTCAAGAATTACTGGACCGATTTAAAAAATATATTATTTGTATTGGATAGTTTTAGCTTATTTATGGGGAAATCGACGGTATCGACTGTAGATGGGCTGCGACGGTAATTTGCTCTGGAGAGGAGAAAACTCAAAACGCGCAGACACATTTGCGGGGCACTGCTATTTCGTAAACTCTTTTTTGTTTTGTTTGTGTAGTTGATTTATATTCATCGAAAAATTATGTGCATTAATATTATGAATATGACTACGGTTAAATTGTTTTTTTTTGTATATTTGCATGCTATTTATTGATAGCTGAAAAAACTAAACTCACCATAAAAATTAATACACAAATGAACTCTTTTTACTGGCTTAAAAAAGAGATAATCATTAGTATGTAATGTCGTTATCATAAGCAAATAAATTCATTCCCTCTTTCTATATTTCTTTCAGCAGTATTTATTAAAAAGTTCTCCGCTTCTAACTTGCACCATACAAGCCTGCAACAATGAGACTGTACCGTCAGCTCCATGTATGGTCCAGAAGAAACCTCAGCCATTTGAATGTGTTGCGTGACTGCGGAGTTACTTTGCCTTTGATCGGCTTTTGTTAAGTTCTTTTAAGGATTTATTAGTTGGTCTCTATATTTATCTATTCAGTGGTCTCTATTTAGATTTTTAGATTCCGCCTCTAGAATTTATTAGATTTAAATAGCGGCCCGCCACTGCGTCCGCGCGTTCTGTGTTTCCTCCCTCCCCTCTCGTTGCAGCGTGATGTTTTATAGCCTAAAGCCTTCCCCGATAAATAAGCTATCCGACACAAAAATATTTATTTAAATCGGTCCAGTAGTTCCTGAGATTAGCGCGTTCAAACAAACAAACATACAAACTCTTCAGATTTTTTATATTAAATACTAGCTTTTTCCCGCGACTTCGTCCGCGTGGAATAGTGACTTCTTTCTCCCGTTTTTTACACATTTACCACTATATCTTTGCTCCTATTGGTCGTAGCGTGATGTTATATAGCCTATAGCCTTCCTCGATAACTGAACTATCCAACACAAAAAGAATTATTCAATTCGAACCAGTAGTTTCGGAGATTAGCGCGTTCAAACAAACAAACAAACAAACAAACAAACAAACAAACAAACTCTTCAGCTTTATAATATTAGTATAGATTCGTTAAGTATAAGTTACTGCTTTTGCTTGCAATATTTCTGATTTCGTAATATTAAGGAAAAAATGAGCCAATAATATGGATAACATTCACCTGTTATTTAAAATTTAGACCAAGACCCATGACCATAATATACTTGATACTAAATTATTCAACTACTTATTCACAACCTGTATATACTAGCCCCTTATTCATAATAACTCAAACGGTCTTTTAAACCTATTTTAGCTATTACAATACTTTGTCCCATTCTTTCTTGACGCTGTCATCATTTGACAGAAAGTGACAAAACAGTGTAATAGCTAAAATAGGTTTAGAAGCCCGTTTTGGTTATCATGAATAAGGGAGTAAAGTGTCCCAAAAAGAGCGTGCCAAAATGAAACGGGGATAGCTTAGGCATAGACCTTACAAATAAAAATAACATGACTCTAATAAAAGTCTCATAGTTTGGGAGATACTACCACTCTTTGTATTTTTCTTGTATGAAGAAAACAAGAAAGTGGCATTATCTCCCAACCATGACACTTTCGTAAGATTCATGTTATTTTCATTTAAAAGGTATTTTGCTAACCTATCTCCAGTGTCAGTTTGTGTGTCATTTATAAGACAAAAAGTGGCATAATTAAAAAATAATAATAGTATATTTGAAAGGTATGCTCTGCTATGACTAAGCTAACTACAGTGTCAGTTTGCCACGCTCTTTTCGGGACACCCTTTATTTTCCAACAATACACAAACTTTATCAGCTATTATCACAATAATACCGGGTGTCTATCTAACTTCGGTCAGCAAGCTATGACTAAGCTAGCTCCAGTGTCAGTTTGCCACGCTCTTTTTGGGACACCCTGTATGTTCCAGCAATACACAAACTATTTTACCAGCTATTATCACAATAATACCGGGTGTCTATCTAACTTCGGTCAGCAAGCTATGTCTAAGCTAGCTCCAGTGTCAGTTTGCCACGCTCTTTTCGGGACACCCTGTATGTTTCAACAATACACAAACTTTATCAGCTATTATCACAATAATACCGGGTGTGTATCTAGTAACTTCGGTCAGCAAACTTGACTATTTAAAACACATTATCTCGTAGTAATCCGGGCAGAGCCACGATGCGTGACTAGTATGCGCGGCCAACCGTGAAAACCATGGGTTCACCATGGCTTCACCTCTTAAGAAACGATTTCTTATTGCTTTGTGGGCTGTAGAAACTCTACCTAGAGGGCCTCGTAAGTATTTATTTTTTAAAAGTGCTGTGCTGGAAGTCTGAAGCAATATTTTTGATATTTCGCGTAGACATTTTGAATATTCTGATTTTCTGCTGCCTCGAATATCCTTTTAACTTACGTATAAATCTATACTAATATTATAAAGCTGAAGAGTTTGTTTGTTTGTTTGTTTGTTTGTTTGTTTGAACGCGCTAATCTCTGAAACTACTGGTTCGAATTGAATAATTCTTTTTGTGTTGGATAGTCCAGTTATCGAGGAAGGCTATAGGCTATATAACATCACGCTACGACCAATAGAAGCAAAGATATAGTGGTAAATGTGTAAAAAACGGGAGAAAGAAGTCACGATACCACGCGGACGAAGTCGCGGGCAAAAGCTAGTCTTTGATAAGTCTTAAAAAAAATATTTGTAATTTTTAAAGCTTGATTCAAACATTCTTCTCAATCAATTAATACACGAAAATACCGATTTTGTATCAGCATTTTTCGAACGCCACCTGGTGGTTTTACAGGGAGCTATGTCGAGACTTCCGCGCAAAAAATCATAAATATTTTTTAAGATTTATTTAAGATTGAGCTACGTTAGTTAAAAGGATATTAGGTGCAGCAGAATATCAGAATATTGAATATTGAAATTGTCTACGCAAAATGTCAAAAATCTTGCTGTAGAGACTTCGGCCGCTGGACAAAAGTGCATATTTTAATTCTTTTTTTTTTAGTCAGCTGCAATGAAACAAAGAGATAATTTGTCTGTAATTTGGAAGAGGTTCGCTCTTAATTTTATGGAACGGAACGGTTTTGATATATTATGGATTTGGCGCTAAAGGTTGTGAATTTGTTTGATAGATAAAACTTGCACGTTACATATAATTAATTTAGTCTTTACCGCACTTAAATCACTTAATTCATTGTTATTTTGTTTTAAATCTATTTAAAACTTATATACACACACAGAAAGTAATTTTTGGGTACTCATTGTCTGTTACAATTTTTTTTTCTAAGATTAAGTAATTCGATGTAATGACTGTTTTGTACCAAAAAAAAATTAAAAAAAAACCGGTCAAGTACGAGTTAAACTCGCGCATGAAGAGTTCCGTACCATTTTTTTATGTAAACAACTGATATCTAGTAAAAAAGGCCAGCAAAAATCGCGTTTGTTTTTCAACAAATTCTTTTGGAGGCGGTGCATGAAGTCAAGCAACAGTCTACGCACAATATGCACTGGAGGCGTATTGCGATCCAACTAAATACGTTCAATTCCAAGGCAGTTCAATTCCCACTCAGTGTAAACGAATATTATCAATATTATAATAATACTACAATGGTATGAATATTAATATTCATATTGTTATTTTATAGTAATACTCGTATTATCAAAACTGCGAACATTGAACTACTATTATGTAACAGCTCACTGACTGCGAATAATGCGAAATTGCAATAACAATTGCTAATTTGACAGTAAAGCAGAGCGTTTTAACATAATTTGTTTCTCCTAAATAGGATATGAATGCATTATTTTAAGCGTTTTGAAGACGGTTATTATTAATATAATTTTTTGATTATTTTTTAGAAGACTGTACAAGTCAACACTTAATTAATTCTATTAACTGTTAGGTTAGGTCCAAACCATGAAGATGATCAATTAGATAGCTCACTTCCTACCTTCAGTGGGCAGCATTAATGAGCGAGCAGAGCCGCGGGGCGTGACTAGTAAAGCACTTGAACCGTGACGAATAGTGGCTTGGTTTTTCGATTTACTTTAAAAGAGAGTAGAAATTGTACTACAGAATCTTTATAGTGACATAAGAAGTCTCAATGACGGTCTTTTATCTTTAGAAGTATTTAAGGAGATGGCTAAGAAAATACCCAGAGTTCTTTAAGAACTTCCTGTGTACTTGATTAGGCTCCAAATGTACCTTAAAAAACAATTTAGTTTTCCTAATAACTTGATTGAGTGTTTAATTACGATAAACCAAGCGGTCCCTTCGACCAAAAGCGCAGTGTAGGACGTCCACCGACAAGATGGACAGACGACCTTGTAAAGATCGCAGGATCGCACTGGATGCAGACTGCTCGCAACTGGTAGCTGTGGAAATCTATGGGGGAGGCCTATGTTCAGCAGTGGACGTCCATTGACTGATGATGATGATGATGATGATGATGATGAAGCGGTCCCTTGCAACATAGTCCGCGCGTATCGATTAAGAACATTTTCTTTAGTCTGTATCAATAAACTATAGATTGGACTATCGTGTGTGCCTACGTAGTACATGTAGCTAGTACATGGCGTAAAACCCATGAGACATAGAGCTAAGTGCGTATTGAGATGCAACTTTGACAGATAAGCAGCTCTGCTTTATTGTTGTGTACCTACATAGTACATGTTGTAGCCAGTACCTACATGGCGTAAAACCCATGAGACATAGAGCTAAGTGCGTATTGAGATGCAACTTTGACAGATAAGCAGCTCTGCTTTATTGTTGTGTACCTACATAGTACATGTTGTAGCCAGTACCTACATGGCGTAAAACCCATGAGACATAGAGCTAAGTGCGTATTGAGATGCAACTTTGACAGATAAGCAGCTCTGCTTTATTGTTGTGTACCTACGTAGTACATGTTGTAGCCAGTATATATTTACATGCCGAATTTCGGTAAAACATGTTGATATCAATGAAAAGTTTTTAACATCTCTGCTACTGTGTTTGTAAAAACTATGTACTGTACACATGTTTAAGTAAATAAATATATCTTATCTTATCTTATCTTATCAGTACCTACATGGCGTAAAACCATGAGGCTAGAGCTAAGTGCGTATTGAGATGCAACTTTGACAGATAAGAAGCTCTGCTTTATTATCAAATAAGCAATTCATATCGCAAATTCGCATAAATTTATAATATGATTATAATGTAATAACATAAATATTAATATTCATACCAATATGGTATTATTTTTATATTATTATACTGATTATATGTAATTCCACTGAGTGGGAATTGAACTGCCTGGAAATTGAACGGATTGAGTTGGATCTGGTATCGTTCCTATAGCTTTTGCTTAAGTGTCTATAGACTGTCGATAATGTTCTATCTCAAGTCATAGCTACGTGTTATGGTGTAAACCCATTAGGGCATGGGGCAGCGTTCCGCTCAGCTACCATCGCTTGCGTGTGAAGCCAGGGTTTAATGAATACAGAGCTGTCAGGGTTGCCAAAATAAAATAGGATACATTGATTAAACTCTCTGGAAAAATCTGTCTGGTTCCTAGCTCAAAGGATATACCGAAGCCAGCATCATCTCCTCCTTTGCCACAAGGAAACCGTATCATTTTCTAGTAGGTAGGTTTAAGGTTATTTTTTTTAAATTTGATGCAGGTGTAAATCATTTATTTTCAGACACATAATTTGGTAGTAAAATATAAAATAAAATAAAATTGTAATCATATTAATATTAAAATTGTTTTCTGGTCGAACTCTATGCTTACGTTAGCAGATAGCTGATAGATAACGCCTATATATCATGATACCCAATACTTACAAGGCTGAAACTTTTTAAAAACAGTGCCTATTGCATGGCTATACAAATGTATAATAAGATGCCTGAAAGTTTTAAAAACCTGCCTTTACCAATGTTTAAAAGGCAAATACATAATTGGCTACTCACGAAATGTTTTTACTCCATTCAGGAATACCTAGATGCAAAATAAATTTGAATTGAATTTTGGGACAATATGTAATTATTTTTGACATGTTATTAATTTTTATTTTTTACTATATAAAAATTATTATAATTGTAACGGTGCTTAATTATCTTACAATTCAATTCAAATAATACTGATGGCTTTCATTCCATTCTTCGGAAGAGAGCAGCTTCGATGCTGAGCAGTGTCCGTGGTGGTCCGTGGAGTTCCAATAGCATCCTGCGCGTTGTAGCTGGCCGTTTTGATTGTCCCTACATGAGGCAGTGGGTTCAGCTGCATGTTTTGTAAAAGTGTGTTTTTATTAATTTTGTTGTTTATTTGCTGGCTGTATGTTTATGCTTTTCTTTTTAATTGTATGGACTGATGTCTGAATAAAAAAATTGAATTTGAAATAACAACATTTTAGATTTTACAAATAATAATATAAATAGTGCAAAACTTTTGAAAACTGCAGTACAGGCAAAAAGTATTACTAAAGAGACGTACGTCAAAAGTTCAGCAGGAAGCGAGCTCCATTCCCTAGCTTCACGCATTCAAAGTCAAAGTCAGCAATGCATTTTGTAACGCGTTGCAAAATATGTATTAAATGTGCCAACCCTACAGACAGACAGACGGACAGAGCGATCTCAAAACCGCAGGCGTATCACTTCTGATGCTAAGTTTATTATAATTGTTATTACTTGTAATTGCAGGGTAACAAAATAATGCCAGTCATCTACACGGATTATGGTCAAAATACTCCGTTTTTAATAACATTGTAATTTGAGAGGTATTGTTACAGTACTGTGATATTTAAGTCCACCGTTATACAATATATTTCAGTATATTGTAGAAATTCGATTCGCCCCCGGCCCTTTTCCGCCCCAGCCCCATTCCGCCCCAGCCACTTTTACATTTTTTTTCATGGAAATCTCGAGTTATATATCCGTTCTCGAGTTATAAGTGGTGTTAGCTAACACGACTTTCTTCTAAGTAAATATATAGATTTCTTCTAATGCAGGTGACTTAAAATATGAAAGACGTCATTCGCACAAAAAAACCTTGAGTAATTTCTAATTTTCAGAAATTCTCGGTAACTTACGGCTAATTTAAATCGTAAATAAAAATATATAATATGAAAACAGCTATGCTAATCCCTATTTCCCGACCATCCTGTAAAAGGATACAATAAAGAATATGATTTACCCAATGAATTCTCAGATTATTCACAAACGAACAATATGAACCAGTAACACCGGTTAAATGACCTTATGTACATATTCATTCATATGACATCACTAGTTTATTTGCATGACCGACTTTGCAAGGCTCTATGTCTTTCTGTTGGCCTTTAGTTCGAGAAAAACGATACTATGCAGTTTTGTTACAGTACAGAGAAGATTGGTAGGTTGAATTGTGTTTGTTTAATTTTAGAGATGCATAGGTACTTAGTTCTAAATCATATTAAAATCATAAATGTTAATGTTTGTATGCCTGTTTCCACTCTTCACGCTTAAACTGCTATCTGGCTTAGGTATATAAAGTTCGGTAGATTTTAGAGAGGTGCTCGTAGCGCAGTGGTGGCAGCGCTTTGGTAGTGATACCGAAGTTAAGTAACTTACGGCGCGGTTGTGTTTGGATGGGTGACCATTCCGACCATATAAGTGACGTTTATCACGAGCATCTCCGTGCTTTGGAAGGTATAAGTTAAGCAGTTGGTCCCGGCTAATATCGGTTAATATTAGTCGTTTAACCTAGTTAGAGGCCCTATAAAATAAATTGACAGCAAGGTTCGTCGCTTGCCTTGCAAACACTCCTCCGCCAATCCGCATTGAGCCCGCGTGGTGGACTATCATACTTGAGCTAGGGCCTTGGTCTCCCAGCATTGGGATGTTTACAGGCGAACATAACTTTTATTTAGATAATTTAAGTTGCATATATTTTTCGGGTCTTGAGAGAGTAATCTCACAACATTAATGAGGGTCACATTTGCTTGACCGAACGTGCTTTTCGGGGTGGGGTGGAATCTCAGCTAAGTTCCTGACTCCGAGCTGTTTCCGAGTATTTTCAAGACAGAAACAAATTACGGCACAACCTTAATTCGAACCCGGGAGCTCTTGGCTAAGCACTACACCAACGAGACAGTTCTGGTTTAAGATATTTATTTTCACAAGAATTAAAAAATTTCACTTATGTGACTAAATAAGAAAAAATAAAAAACAAAGTAATTTGCGTACAGGAGCATAAACAGATTAGGTTTTACAAAGTACTAATTTTAAATTATACACAATACCGAACAACAGACAGTTACTCATTATCGTCTAATCAAACCGTATTGCGGGTGCGTATTGCGATGCGGTTTTGATAGTTAAACAGCTTTGCTTTACTGTCAAATTAGCAATTCTTATTGCAATTTCGCATTACATTAATAATCTATACATATAAAAGGCTTTGTCCTGAATGACTGACTGACGGATCAACGCACAGCCTAAACCGCTGATCGTAGAAACCTGAAACTTGGAAGGTGTGTTCTTTGTATGACGAAGGGATCCGATAAGAACGGATTTTCCAAAATTTCACCCCTAAGGGGTTGAAAAAGGGGTGCAAAGTTTGTATGGGACAACGTGATTCCTTGGTCCAATCTACTTTAAATTTTGCATAATCATTCTTTAAAAAAAATAAAGAAAAATGTGTATCAAATTTTATTGAAATGTATCTTGTAACGGGGTTAAAAAGGGGTAGAAAGTTATTTTGGGGATGATTTGCCACAAAATTGATATCAATACTCTTTAGTGCATAAGATTAAAATATATATTTTTCATTTTTGACAATCATTTGACATCTCTGAGACACAATGTTTTGACACATGTTTGTTATTGATTTTGCTCTCGAGAAAAGAAGAAGAAGAGATTTTATGAATATTTTTATGTGTTCAAACAGGGTAGATATCAAGTGATCTGTGTCCAGTGTAGTATGCAGATCATTTGTTCATATTGTCGGTGGACATTCTACGCTGCTCCCGTGGTCGATGGGTGACTTTTCTGTTTTTTCGTGGGGGACTTTTGTTAAGCAGTGGACGGCCTTTGGGTATTGATGATGATGATGGGGTAGATCCCTACATATATATTTTTTCCCCTTGAATACAAACTTATAAGGTAGCGGGAAAAGACTTGAGGGAATTTGCTTCTTCCTCAGCCTATATGTTATGAACTTTGATTAAAGTTTACTTTAATCAAAGGTTATGAAGCATGATGCTGTGTAAGCGCACAGAGTAGCCTGTTCTTTTTAGCACCCGAAAGAAATATACGATTAACAAAAGGCGTAGTAAGTATTTCCAGTACGTTGTGTAATAAAAAGATAATATCCCTGTGTAAGTTTGACTAGATTAAAGACCGGGCTACGGGTTGTGTATACACAAAATATAACATTTGTCTATATATGTTTAAAAACTGGATGTTATTGTTTGTTGGTTTGAATGCGCTAATCACAGCAACTATTGGTCCGGTTATAAAATATGTTAGATACAATGTTAAATAGCTTATTTATTGAGGAAGGCTATTTTAGTAGTTTAGGTAATGCTTAGAGGTTTATACATATTTTCGCTACATTCTATGGGAACGGAGTAAAACTGAAACGCGCGTACGAAGTCGCGGGCGGGCCGCTAGTATTACTATAATATAACAATATAAATATTCATATTCATATCATTGTAGTATTATTATTATATTATTATATTGATAATCTTCGTTTACATTACACTGAGTAGGAATTAATTGCCTCGGAATTGAACGGATTAAGTTGGATCGCAAATTCGCAATACGCCCCCTCGAATCTAAGCGTAAATTTTTATTATTTCGGCGTAATCTCAACAACTACTCGCAACACGATTTCAAACTTTATTCTTTATTATTAAAGCACATTTCCTATTATTCCAGGATCAGAAGCGACGGTGGAATGCACCCAGGAGGTGATGAAGGTGACCGTCCCCATGGATGGAGACAGGAGGATATCATATCTGGACCAGATGAAAGGTAAATGACAAACTTTTTTATTGTAAGATACACAGAAAAAACCGGTTAAGTGCGTGTCGGACCCGCGCACTGAGGGTTCCGTGCCACCCTTAACTGAATTCAGGGTCCACTTACTTTCACTTAACGAAAACATCACAATATATTGCGACAGCAAAAATAACTTTGTTTTTCATAGTGTTTGTATGAAAGACAAAGTTATATTTGCGGTTGATAAAAATGTGCAATATCTCAAAAACTACTGGTTCGATCTCCTTCAAACCAATTTTCGTTGCAAGTTTTTGTTGAGATCTACATCATATATTTTTTTCAAAATTTTCACTTTCTTAGTTCAAAAGTTAGAGGGGGGGGGACGCCCATTTTACCACTTTGGAAGCGTCTATATCTCAAACCTTACACTTTAAGAAAAAATGGTTTTAGAAACCTCAACATCATTTTAAAAGACCTATCCATAGACACCCCACACGTATAGGTTTGAGTAAAAAAAAATTTTTAAGTTTTAGTTTCATGTATGGGAGCCCCCCCTTAAATATTATTTTTTCTTACTTTTTGTATCTGAATCGGAAAGCGGTAAACAAAATACACCTACTTACCAAGTTTCAACTATGTGATGCTTATAGTTTCAGAATAAAGTGGCTGTGACATACGGACGGACAGACAGACAGACAGACAGACAGACAGACAGACAGACAGACAGACAGACAGACTTGACGAAACTATAAGGGTTCCGTTTTTTGCCATTCGGCTACGGAACCCTAAAAACGGTTTTCTCCAAAGAAGTAAAATTTTCTTGCATTAAAGAAAATTGCTTTATTAAACCATGATAACCTCATAAAATTAAAATTCAAAATCTTTATTTCAATTTAGGTCATGAAATGACACTTATGAACGTCAAATATAAAAATTTAAATAAATGTGAATATATATTGAAACTAATATTTTCTTACATTAAAAAAATAATAGTCTTGACCTGATTTGTGAAATTATCTTGAAGTAAAACAATCTCGGTTGATTTAAAACATTACATCTTAACCCAAGAATGTTTAATATTTTTTAATGTAAGTTGATAAGTTATCTTTATGCAAGCTTACGATGTATTTTT
Source organism: Pyrausta aurata (assembly GCA_963584085.1). Classification (NCBI taxonomy): domain Eukaryota; kingdom Metazoa; phylum Arthropoda; class Insecta; order Lepidoptera; family Crambidae; genus Pyrausta; species Pyrausta aurata. The sequence goes on from OY757279.1 coordinate 5,428,637, forward strand.
ATTTCAAGAAAATATTGATTTCAATTCAGATACGAAATCACTTCACTAGAAATAATATACTCTTAATCGAATTATACAAACTTTTCTTTCAACAATAATAAATCTTGCTTGAACACTAATTTTACTTATTTCAAAGTTGTTAATTTAAATATTAGAAATTATGTCCTTATACTAATATCGAATATTTTAAGTTTTAATTAATGCTACCTTCAATATAAATTAAGGTTTCTTGTTTCGGGAAAAATATTTCTTTATTTAATATTATTATGCGTGTTTAAAGTCTTATACTAATACAATACGGCTCAGGAACTCCCAATAATGGCCAAAATCCTCCCAATAGTGAAATCCTAATGAAAGGTCTGGAGTCTTTTTCTGAAAAAAAGTCAAAGACAACAAGGAACCAACAGAAAAAGATATCAAATTGTGTTAGCTTACATAAAATAAAAAGACATGTTATTTGTATAAAAAATGTATTTGCTTACACAAAATACAACAATTAAGATATTAACCAAGTAATAAGTGGACCTCATACATTTCTAATATTTAGACGTGTACATAGGACAAGTGTACATTACAAAAAATAAACACTGCCTACTTTTAGCTGCAGTGGTGCATGCCACTGCGACCGCCACCGCAAATTCCAATGGATTGCACTTACACGAGCCATGATAATTTTAAATAGTTTTATCCGAGTCCCAAGATGAGGACGGAGTTCCTTAAGGTGCTCTGGAATGAGTTTGTAGGATAACTCTGTTGCATTACCACTTGCTGAAATGTAAAACAGAAATATCTGAAGCATCGTGACATTTCACTATAAAGAACACAAAAAAACGTGATAGGGAAATAATTTTAATTTTTGTAAGGGTGGGTGGCACTTCAACAACTCTAATAATCTAACTAATCAAAGGCTTTTCAGTAGCTTATTAGCTAGTAAAATCAAAGGTTACTTACAAAAAAAATCTTCTATTACTTCAGAAGGAATATCATTTGCCTCAAGAAGAAACTATGTTGTTAGTTTCGTTCATTGTGGACACACGTCGCGACGTCGCACTTCTCAACACAAGCACTGCACCACAAGATAAATTGTACTCACCTTCAGAACAGAGAACAAAAATGCTACAGATAAGAGAAGTGGTTATTGATTTAAATTAATATTTACTTTTTTAAATAGTTTATTTAATTGAAACAAGGTACCTACTATAATACTTTGTAGCAAACCAGTATTTTTTCTCAAAACAAGACTAGATGTCATTAGTTCAAGAGTTTTTGTTTTTAATTTGGATTCAAGATAATATTTTCTTCATTGAATGAATTGTATTATTGTGATAAATAAACTTTCAGTTTGAAATAATAAGTATTTCATTGTAAGAAAGCAATAACTTTAAGATTTCATAGATTAAAGTAACTTTATGTTCATTGAAAATGTTTTTTCTTGATTTTAAAACTGCATCAAGAAAATATAATTTTTGCTTTAAGGCCGTCTTATTCCGTCAAATTATCTCATAAGCCCCGCCCCCTTGTTAAAAGTGCGGGGCGCTTCCCCCACCAGCACCCCCGCACAAAACTTTTTCTGTCAACTTTGTCTTACAAATCTCGTGTATAATTAAGCCATCCAGTGTTTATTTAAGGAACAAAATTTTCTTGAATAAGATACTTCATGCGCTTTTGTAAGTAACATACCCACGCCATCTAGCAGAACCCCTAAGAACTTTTACAAAATGGTTTCTTTAGTACACCATACATGCTTTTTAGTCTAAACGTTTATCGAAAGAACAAGGAACGCAAAGAGTGGCATTTCATTCTCACACGACTGGTCAGCACTTTATGCCAGCAACCTGTAACCATTATAAAAACAAGAAAGAATATCCGGTAACATTTATTATATTCTTTATTGCACTTATAAGATGTACAGAAAATAGGTACAAGAAGTCACAATGTGAACAAAGGTGGGCTTATCCCTAAAAGATACCTCTTCCAGCCAACCCATAGGTGTAGGAAATGTAATGTAATAACATTTAGGTGGTTTATATTAAGATCCTTTTTGTCGACACAGTTATAGTCTCACTACTATCTTCCATCAGTCTTCCAATTGATGATGACTGAAGACCATTACAGATATGGCACTTCAAATTTAGGGTTCCGTACAAACCAGCAGTAGGTATATAAGTCAAAGTTCACCCATCACGAGAATTTTGTCATGGTTTTTTTTTACACACTGAAATTCATAACATTTCAAATCATCATCATCATTCTCTTGCCCTGTTCCCAGTTTATCTAGGGTCTGCGCAGTATGTTTCACGCTTCCGTTTAACATTACAAATATGGAAAGCTAAATTAAAGACAAAGGTTTCTTTATCGTTTCAGTAATCCTTTAATAATATCAAAGTTTTTTATTTACTAGTCGTCTCCCGCGACGTCGCCCGCGTATATTTTGGATGTCCCGTGAAATGGTTCAAGTAAATTAATGGTTTAAAGTAATTACTATCGAGGTCACCCACACCACGCTTAAAATACTCGCTTAATATCAGCCTGAACTATAAAAATGACTTGACTATCATGTGTTAGAAAGTAAGAAAATAGTAAGGCAAAAGTAGTTAGTAGTAATCTCTCATTTAGATGCAATACTTTTTTCGGCGAAGTTCACTATCAAATATACTGAGCATTGAACTTGGCTATCATTTTTCACATTGATGTTTTTGTTGGGATATCATAACTTTTTATAGAAATATTTATTTGCTTATTCATAAATCATTAATACATATTTTGTGCAAGCTTCCATCCACTTAATTATAACGGTTTCAGACCCTACAATTAAAAAACTTTCTTTTGTTTTCAGATTTTTTCCTTCGCTTACACATTATTACCTAGCTAGATGCCATATTTCAACTGTCTAGGTTTGTTAATTAGAGCACCGCACCCACACAATTACTTTGATAAACCATATATGGTTTTGCCATGTTTGACTTTTTGTAGTCTAGCTTATAGACCTTTTTTACTATAAAACTGTAATTTGGCATGGGTTTCTTTATATGCTAATCACACCGCCTAAAATATGTATTTTAAAATATTTTTGGGACACCTCCCTACAAGGAATGAATTATGATGAGCATGAGTTCCTACACCGAAAGGGCAACACCAGGGTTTATCTCATGAATCGTGATAGTAAGACAGTTGAAATTTTCAGGAAGGATGTATTCATGTTGCCGTTGAAAAAACAAAAACTTAAAAAACAGTTTTTTTTTCAGGTTGCTCTCATACAACTTATCTACTCTGATAATGATAATAATGAGGGGCTGCCCCATTATTAGGACTTCATATCTTTTGTATGGGACTCCCTGACAACAGATATGATGTTTATGCCATTTTCATAGATAATGGTACGGAACCCTTCGTGACCCCGAAGCGCCATTTCGCGCTAACTACAAGATTAATAGAATTATTATGTGTCACAAACACCAAAGTTGTTTTGGATATTCAGTAACAGCAATTTGAGGAACAACGGTTATAAAAATAAAATTAAGACAGTCTCCACACATTTTCGAAAGAACAAAATTGAAAAAATTATTCAGATTTGACATTTCTGAATGCAAATATAATTGGATTATACTGAGTAATCTCTATGTTCGTCGCTCAAGTCCATGTCACCAAATAAGAGATAGATAGTCAATGCATTATTACTACACGATTCAGAAAATGTGTACGTACGTACGTAAATAACATGGAAACCTGAGTTCCATACACGAAGAGAGCTAGACCGACCTTAACTTAACCTCCAATGTTTGTATTTTGTCACAGGAGTCTAGATGTAAATAAATAAATAAAATTAAAATAGACCTATCACCTAATAATTTTCTCCCTCCCTCAAATTCATATAATATTTTCTCGTCTCCAATATACTAGAGTCACCAGGGCACAGCTTTAGCATTTGAGATTACTGCTAAACCTACAGTTATGGCTTAGCTCTGATTTTTCCAAATAGAGAAAATGTTCAAAACTACAAAAATTTGACATGAGTGTTTTATGCTTTTTGTTTATATTGTTACTATAGAAACGGATTCATCTCTACGATTGGTACAAAAATATAGTTCATTTATTCACATCAATTATATATGTCGCTACAGCCTTTCTCTTTTTATTTTGCTTAACACGTAGAGGTTGGGGGTTCCATCCTCATGGCATTGAGGAGATTTATCCGCATGGTGATGATGTTTTTGATACTAATTTTCTTTTTGAAATTTATTTTCATTGTTATGTAGTTTTTTTAATAGGATTTGCTACTTTACAAAAAACCTAAAAATTTAATTAGTTTTTATTTTTAATTTTTTTTATTTTATATGTTAAAATGTCCAAAAATTAAAATAAATACTTATTTCGTTTTCTAAAAAAATATTGTGACTATGTAGAAAAATATTCATGATACCCCCGATTTGAACTCGCGACCTTTGATTAGTATAAGACTGGTGCTGATCCAACTGAGCGTGACGCGGCGCGGCGAAATTAGCTATTATTAGTTCTTAGGTGTTTTACGTAATTAAGTACGCAAATAAAATTGCAAAAATTGACATAGGTCCAGCGTTCGCAGTGGCGTCAAGGGGAATGAGGAAATGGTATCTCGTGCTTGTCATTTGAATAAAAAGATAGCGCTATTTCTGCTTGCATGTATAGAATAGAGATGACACGACGATCAACTGTTGCGTCAAAGTCGTTGCGCGAATCACCATCGTCACAAGTGTGAGAATCACTAAATCAGTGTTTTATGAATGAAAATGTTAATAAAACTGGAAAAAAACGATTGGACGCCCTAAACATCTTTGGTGTCTAAAGTAATCTTAAAAAGACAATTGGAAGAATTTGCTGCTTGTAAGAAAGAATACAGACTAATGAAAAAAATGGACCTTTCTTTGCCTGAACATAACACCGATAAAAACTAAAAAAAAATCATTTGATTCATAGCTGAGATCTCACTTATGTGGTCAAAATGTATATTCTTATAATCCCCTGTTCCTCACATCTGTGTAGCTTGAGCAAATCAAGATCAAAAAAGTCGAAATAGGTCAAATAAAGTGTTTTTAGATATTTCGTTATTCTGATCTAAATAACAAACATTTTGAAATAATTTTAACATGTATATGTGTAGAATGGAATTACCTACTAAAATATGTGATTTTCATAAATATAAGTCCAATAATTTGAAAACTACATAGAAAATACGAAAAAAAAGGGGCCCACTTCTGAGGCAATTATTATCGAGCAAAGTAATTACAATCGTGTTTCCAACCACAATCCAGCTTTCTAGTAATCTTCTTCTATAACATATATAGATTCGAGATTTAAATAATTAGTGTTTCCATGTTAAAACTCAATCGAAACATCGTAAAAATGGAATATCTAAGCCTTAAGACTGTCAATATCTTAAAATGAATATACATTACTTGCATCAAGAGAATTTTCCTTGAATATTCAAGAAAACTATTTTTCTTGCTTTGAGAAATCCTTTTTCTCTGTGTACAAGTCTTCAAATCATAGACAATGCAAATTCGCCTATGCCTTTGGAATAGTCTAGAGATAAGAGCAGACCCTTTGGCCAAAGATGCAGCGTAGGACGTCCACTGACTTGGAAAAATCAACTACTTATATTTCGTTTGGAAATCGAAGGTAAGTGAAGGGTTTAACAGTTTCCTTCCTTGCAAAGTCAGAAGCTAACATCAAATACTCAATTTCACAGCAAAATAAAGCTGTTATTCTCACTGTTTTGATACTAAAATTCAATCAAATCTAAGTAATACTAGAATTGGTTTTGAACCTGACTTGACCCGGGCCTTGCATAGGGAAATATTAACTCTCCCACGGCATGACCACAAAGCGAGCTTTGTAATAGTGATGTGATTGATAAGTGCAAATATCCGAAAGAAAATATCCGAAAAATTACAGATAATTCACCCTGTATGGATACTTTATAAGGTTCCGTAGCCGAATGGCGAAAAAGGGAACCCTGAACCCTTATACCCTTAGTTTCGTCAAGTCTGTTTGTCTGTCAGTCCGTTTGTCACAGCCACTTTATTCTGAAACTATTCGCATTACATAAACAGTTGAAACTTGGTAGATAACACCAACTTTTAAATTAAGCAAGTGAAAATTTTTACAATACTTTCTTCAAACAAAAAATATCAAAAACAAAGTTATCTGCCAAAAAATATTGCGGTAAGTGTTGTGGGTTAAGTGGAAGAAAGTGTTAGTATACCCCGACTCAGTTAAAGCTGGGACGGAACACTAAGGACTTGCACTTGGCCAGTTTTTATTTCACGCATTAAATATCCGATCATTTAATCTTAAAAATATCCGATATATCCAAATACCTCATCACCAAACCTCACAAATCCACATGACGTATGAATGAATACACTGAATGCTGACTGATGTTCGATCGACAGATAGATAGAATCTCGTCTTATGAATAAATAAACTGTTTGAATCCAATGATAGTCGGTTATATGATGGTTCTGGATTCTAGGATGAATCTTTGATACATTCTAGATGTCTTTTGTCTTAACCTTTAGCCACCGTGGTGGTTTTTTTGTCGCACTAGTACCGACGTAGGGCCTGAGAGGCCGCGTAATCGATATCGAGTTTTGTCCAAAAAAAGAAAAATATTATATTAAAAAACACTTGATATTGTAAATTAAGGATCACTAAATAAAATAAGGGATAAAAAATATAATCAACTTTATTTAACTTTTACATTATTTGCCTTTAAATCTTTGGCTCTATTTTTTTAGCTAAAACGACTACTTCACGAAAATCAAGTCTTATAACAAATACCACTTCTTAGGAACAACAAAAAATACTTTTTCTTATACATTATTGTTATATCTCTTAAAAAACAATCGAACAAAATTCGAAATATATCAAATAAAAAAAATGACCATCATCAAATTCACTCGCAATCAGGGCACAGTTGTTTAGCGCAGTTCACACAGTTTCTTGGGGATGGGTTGTGGCCTCATCGTCAGAAATATCTGTATCAGTACCTATATCATGATCGCTGATTTCCGGTATAAAATCATCTCCCACGTCATCAACTTCCGATCCACTGGAGTCTTCTGCAATCAAGCTCTCAAACAAAGTCGCATTGTTTGGATCCAAAAGATTCAGAGGACGCCGGGTTCTTTTAGGAAGCTGTGATTGATCTGTAGGTAAGCGGCGTTTACCTCTCGATGTTCCAGGTACATCCATACTTCAAATTAGTGATTAGATTTCTGTAAAATAATACTTAATGTTAACCGCAGCACAAACAAAAAAGTCACGTAACTACCGACGTTGGGCCTGAGAGGCCGAGTCGGAAATTCAAATGGTCATAACTTACCAATATCACGCTTTCCGGCACTACTACTATACTCAACGGCGTCGGCGATACTAAACTCGCAGCTACCAAGGAGCGGGGAACTCCCCCGCGCAGGGAAGGGGTGGATTTAGAAAGTTCGTAACCCGTCGCGGCCTCACAGGCCCCACGTCGGTGGTTAAAGGTTAAGTGTCCTGTCCTACGTATTCATATTTCATGTCACAAAATAGTCCAAGGAAGGAAAGGTATAAAGATTGGAACACAATTTTTGACACCGTAACTTTGTTTTGACTCGTCAGGAGGGTAACATGTCAAAAGTCCAAGCCCTTAGCCCTTGAGCCGGGAGGAGAAGGGTTTAAGTATATTTTTTTAAGGTTTCTTTGGCGCATGTACAACATACCTATAGGAAACTATCCGTCCTAGTGACATTAGACTTTCTACCATGATGCAAGCTTTACAAAGTCAAGTTTTAAACCGACTCCAAAAGAAGGAGATTTTCAAATCGACCTGGGGCCTTATTTTTGAATCACTCGCTTCAAGATGGCGAGAGATTTTCGTTCGACGTAGTGTCAAAAGTCATAGAAAAAAATCGTTTTCGAACGAAAATCACTCGCCATATCCAAGCGTGTGATTCAAAAATAGGGGCCTTGTATTTTTTGTCATCATTGGAATAGGATTGGCTCTGCTCCCGACTCTAGGACAGGCTGTGACTGTAAAAATATGTTGACCTCCTAACGTCTTTCGCACTGACGCCCGTTCTTGTGTATGTAAGCGATTTTCGTTGAAAAGTGGTTGGGCGCGAGAGACCTTACACCCTGTATAAAAGTAATAAAAGTCTGCTGTATCATTTAGCGTAATTAAGCTCAGAACCTAGTTATCCACAAAAACTCGTAGACTCTGACAGTTAAGCTCTTAAAACATAATGTTGCGAAAAATATAATTGTTCATTCAATCCCATGACACAATAGAAGAGATGTTCAGAAGACTCAACCTCTTCGACTGATGGCCAAAATATACTATTTTTATTTATTATTGACTATGGTCATAAAATCATCATCACCATCATTATCAGCCAAAGGACGTCCACTGCTGAACATAAGCCTCCCCCATAGCTTTCCACAGACCGATCACTAGCGGTCACAAAATGTAAACTGATAATATAATAATAGTACCCAGTTAATCATAATGGCTCCGTGGTTCAGTCGCAATCTTAACTTATTTCATATCATTTTTTATTAAAGTTCCATTTACTTTTCCGTATCTGTCAGATACTTCATATGGAAATATATTTTTATTTTATTTTCTCTGAATAGTGCTTAATAATCGAGTGTTTTTTTTATTATTATTTCATATTTGGCTGCAGAACATACTAAGGCTAAGATGAGTCCATTTTCGCGAGTTACACTCCTTTGCTGTGCGCATTATAAATATTGATAAGAAGCGCTTAGTTCTTATCATCGGGTCTACTGCATCTTAGTATCTTGTTTTAGAATATTTGTCACCCTAGCAAAAAAGGCATGTTATTCAGAGCACACTGTTAAAGGCGCTGTCAAGCAATTATAAGTCTTGTGTCTTGAACAACAGAGTTCTTGACATGCTGATTGTGTAACTGAATACAGAGATGTATTGTTACAGCTAGAACTGTGATTGGTACAAAAATGCTGAAACTTTTGACACCCTGTAATAGCCTAAAAAAGATAATAATAAGATATAAATTAAGTTAAAGCAACTGTGTCAGACAGACAAGGAATCAAATCCCGTGTCTTACGCAATCCGGACGCATATACTTTACCATTCGGCTTTCGACACATTGGCAAGCATGTTGAGGCTTGCAAACACTATCGTCTGCTACGTTTGTTTTTTTATTAATTTATTTTGCCGGATTTGCAAAATCTGTCTTCTCTGGTGGAGTCTTCATAAAATCTAGAGAATGATTTTGGAATTAAGTCCGCCATATTTACAATAATAAAACCTAGTGCGTCCCTGTGTCTTAACTAGTTACGTGTGAATGACACTCATTAGCTTAAGAAACGTACTTTCACTTGAGTGACGTGTGTATACGACACCACTGCCTCACCACTTTGAGTAAAAATCACTTGTACACATGAACTGAAATGGACGTCTCTTCAAACAAGATAACTACGCGCAAGCGATTTTGTCTCTTAATGTGGTAAGGCGGTGGTGTCCTCGATAGCCTAAATTAAATAGCTGCATACCTTAATACTAGCGGTTCATGCGATATAGTAGAAGTATCTTATGCTCAAACGAAATCATTACAATTGTTATATTTTTTGCAAATCTGTTTTATTTAGATACCTACCTATTGATTTTGAAATGCACAAATAAAAGTTTTAAACAGTATTTTTTTAATAAAAAGCAACGTCAATACTTATTCTGCAGTAACTTCATATTCTCACATCACACATTTCGTTGATAGATAGTTTTACAACAGAATATATAATGCTTTTACTTGCTTAAAAAGTTGTTTTTATTTTTAATGAGGCACGGTTGCTTTCAAATATTTGTTTCTCCTAAGTTTTCTCCCTATTGTTGTCTTGCCATTATGAACTTCTAAATAAAAGAGGTGTCAAAATGGTTTAGAGTTGAGCAAAATTTGTATTTAACCCTTTAAGTCTTACCTTTCATTATCATAAGAATAAATGAATAATATAATATCTACCATTAGTAACCTACACCACAGATAATATCCTACACACATTATACTAAACACAGGGTTCTCCTACAAAGTTAGCCTGTAAATGTCCCACAGATTTTCAATGGCATTTTTTTAAACACATAAGTAAACTATTTTCTTGCATTCAAATCTCTTATTTTGATGGCCTTAACCAAAAAAACTATTTTGTTATTAATATTTTATTGTTTTCATTTGTGGAAATGGGACAAGAAAAATAAATCGCAGGGGCAGTTCACTTAAAATATAAAAAAAAAACTTAAAATCCGTGATATTTTATTGAGGTAAAAATTTCAAATAAGTCAGCATAGGGAGGCCTACCTACAGGTACAAGTTTATTCATTCTTTTGGGGCATCCTGTACACAAATATAAATACTTAACATAAGTAATAAATTTTCTTCTTTTCTTCTTCTTTCAGACTACGAGCCCTGCCAACCCATCATAGAAGGCAACATGGCGATATACATGCTAGATCTACAAAAGTATTACAAATGCGGTGTCACCAAAGTCACCAACAATTTGACAGTAAGTTGAATTAGTTACCAATTGCAGCTGTAAAGTCAAATTGTGTCAGGCAGGGTTCGAACCCTGAATCATGCGTAATCCGGGCGCATACCTTTGCCACTCGGCTACCGACTCATTGAGCGTGATGTTTCATAGCTTAAAGCATTCCCCGATTTAAGCTATTCAACACAGAACTAGAAGATTTAAGGTTAATCCTACAATGTAATTGTTTATTGCCCATAATAAAGAGAAATATATATATTTAAAAATCGGTCCTGGAGCCCTATTTTTGAATCACTCGCGTCAAGATGGCGTGTGACATTCAATGTTTAAAGTTTTTCTTTTATTTATTCTTTAGTATAAGAGTTATATATAATGTAAATATCATTTTTTCTGTTATTTATTAAATAAAAAGAAATACTCCTTCAAAAAAAATGTTTAAAGTCGAATTTTGGATGAAAACCAGTTGTAATCTACACAAAAAGGATTTGAAAAATCATTGCTCAATTTTGTGATTACTCACGTCTAGATTTTGAGTGATTTTTTATGTGTTTTCGAACGAAAATCACACGCCATATCAAGCTATTTTTTAATCACTCGTGCAATATACGAGTGATTTTCGATCGAAAACGAGTTATTTTCCTTTACTTTTAATTCATATTCTAACGAAAATCACTCACCATCTTGAAGCGAGTGATTAAAAAATAGAGCTCCAGATTTATCCTTGTAAGGCCGCCTACTGGTTATGAGTAGACAGTGAAGTCACCCAATAAACTATTTCGTATGTTACACAATCTCACTTTTTGGGCGCTTTCACTCTTATGGTCATAAAAATAGCCATTTTGGCATTTGGTTAATCAGGAAGTATTTCTTCAGAACATACAATCGTAACTATGTAACCGCTGGTTTACGCGGATCAAAAAACTGGTCCTTAGGCGACTTTAGCAGCCGCGCTGCTGATAATTTTATACATATGGTTTAGAATGTTTCTTAACACTCAAAGTGTCGTATTCGAATTCTTAAAGATGAAATAAGAAACCAAAAGTTGGCACAGGCGGGACTCGTACCAGAATCTTTGTGGCATCGACTCGAATTTCTTATAGAATCAGCATTTTTCGTCACGCAATGACGTATCCCTAAGAGACCAAGAATTTCGCGCGGTCGGACCGACAGCACGGTAGCTCAATTGGAACAGCAGTTGGCCCGGTAAGCCAGAAAGATGTTCGTTCGAGTACTGCCCGTGCGCAATTTTTGGTTTCTTATTTCATCTTTAAGAATTTCATACATAAATGACAGCAGCGCTTTCGCTCTAATGTGAAGGCGCACTTACGAAACATTAGTTCTCATATAATATAAATTGCACTTGTAAAAAGCAACTGTGACTCTGTCACAGAGTCACAGTTGCTTTTTACAAGTGCAATTTATATTATTAAGTTGGTATGGTGACAAAATACTATAAAAACAAAAATAAACTTTAGTTCTCATGTTGTTTGCATTTGTTTTCCTCCGCAGAACAAGCGCTCCTTCTACCATAAAGTGATCATAGAGGGCGCTAATGGCGACCGGGAGACTGTGCTAGCCCGGTGCATCATCAGTCCTAAGGGTAGACCATTAACCAAGAGAGACACGCAAGCCTTCCCTTTGGACTTCAACGAACCCGAGTAAGTGTTGACTAGTAGAAAATGCTGTAAAGCATTGAGTCCGCTATTTGTGCTTTAATAAAATAAATAACAAATATGCGCTATAAATTTCACTTTACAAATTTACTATAAATTTTACAAGTGAAATTTATATAATTAAATTTGTATAGTGACAAAACACTATAAAAACAAAAATCAAATATAAATATGCGCTAAACAACACTCAACATCTCAGTTTTGAACGATGATTTAGCTATGTATTGTGTTTATCTTGTTTTAAAAGGAATATTTTCGTTAAAATGGAATGTCAAGATTGTTTACAATATTCGACGACCAGTGAAGAAAATCGGACTATACTAAGTCATAAAAATGTTCTATATTTTTTCAGTGTCCTAAACATCACTCGCAGTGAGACTGGACATGCTCCTGAACCGATGTTGATGGCTATCGTCAAGAAAAATGGAGTACCGTGAGTATACTAAAGACAATTTATCATAATAATGATAGTAGAAAAGTTTTAGATTGGAGACGCTTTGATTAAAAGTGTATGATGTCCACCAATAAGATGGACAGACGATCGCAGGTTCACACTGGATGCAGACCGCTTGCAACCAGTTGCTGTGAAAACTTGATTCAGCAGTTCACGTTTAATAATAAGCAATCAACAAAAATCTGTTTGTTACACATACGAGCCAAATTTAAGGGGGTGGTTATCAATCGAGAAATAGAATACAGGAAAAATATAAGAAAAAAATCAAGATTATTTTTTCCTAAAACTGTACTCTGGCTCGCACTTTTTTACATGCTGTATAGAATTTTGTGACATCCATCCATTGTGGGATCCGTGGACATTTTATCTTATAACTACTCTTTTTCTTTCTTAAAAAGTTTGTAAAAAAAAAGTCAAATTCAAGAGGGTGACTGTTAGTCGAGTCTAGAATACATGATAATGTAAAAAAAAAACTATTTTATTTTCTTGAAAAAAAATTTTTTTTCCCCGTATTCAACTTCCCTGTAACTAGATTGACAACCACCCCTTTGAATTTGGCTCGTACTTTTTTTACACCCTATATATTTTTAATAACTATAGATAAACACCACCTGAAATATCTTTCCAGTGTTCCCCGCAACGACTCCGTGAGCCCTGGCACCCATCTCACCATGGAGATTTATCTGGACAACGAATCGGCGCCTGTGTACGGACTGTTCGTCAACTATATGTACGCGACCAACACAGATAACCAGCAGGAGACGATTATATTGAATGGGTGAGTTATTTATTTATTTATTTTTATCTGCACTCGCGGCCAAGTTCGAGCAGCAAACGCAAGACTGCGGAGCGCCCATGTGTTTTACGCGAACCATTTCGAGCCAGTTTTAACCATAGAGAAAGAAAAAATCTTCGCTTTAAAAAGAGCGTGCTACTTAGTGAAATTCTATAGGATTTGACAGCAAAAGACCTTATGACAGCGAGACCGTTTTCTAAGAAATAATGGATTTAGTGGATACGTCAAGTTTCCGTCGTTGGAATTTTTGAAAAATTATGAATGGATATAATTATAATTTAAGTTTTGTATAACAATTTCAGATGAAATGACTTGTGCTTTCAGCAACTGTGAAGTGCGCCGAGGATACAATCCCGAAAATCATACTTTCCACCAGTAAATATGAATCATTGATAAAAAATTGAAATCCAAATTTTATAAAATTTGTGAGTGAAATCGACTCCGATGCCAAATTGTACAGTAAATTGAGGACTTCCTTTGTGATTTGCAGCCATATATCAAAGTTTCCAATAGATTAATTCAGGTATTTTCAGTAAAATAAGAAACCGTTTCTTTACACTAGGGCTTGACTAAATGATGACGTCATCAGTATCGATAAATTTTTTGACTGATTTTTTTAGGTAACCGTAATTCTTGCACAGCTTCTTCTCAGCACTGGCCCACACAACTGGCCCGAAGCTGTGCTGTGGTAAGGTCTATGTTGGAACGTGTATAAGTGTTTCTAGAATGTCTTCATACATAAATAAATAAATATGTAATTTAACAAAAATGAGGTCGTCTTGTTTATCAAATAGAAAGTATTATGTAATTAAAAGTGCATTAATTTAATTATTTTTGTTTCAATTTACATGGTTTATCGTAACCTCGTCGATAAATTTGGACCACCATAAGATACACATCACTATTGAACGCACACATGTAAAGTAACTTTTTGGTTACGCTGAAAATCCGCGTTTGTCATTCTATACTATACTACTTTCTATGGTTTTAACACCCCAATAACTTCAGATCTAATAATAATAGCCCCCCTAGCCGATTTCGACTTCGGTGGCCAGTCACAACGACTAACCGACTGCACGGGACATATTATAGTGCACAAGTGTGTGTGCAAACACAGGTGCACTTTCTATTCCTTTCACTCTCATAGTCCGATGGGACAGCAATCTGACACGACCGGAGAGACTCAGGTGCAAGACTAATGGCGCACCGAGGCACGGGAGTGAAACATCGCCATGCAACTTCCAAACTCCGGGCTACCCTGAGAATTTCCAAACAGAAAAACCGTCGTATTCGCGACACATTTTTTGCTTGACTTAGCTTCTCTACAAGGTGTTTCAAAACAACGAGTAAAGAATGAAGGGACCTACACAGAATCAGTAACTGAACATCTTTCTCGTAGAAACATAGGTCGAATAACGCCAAAAATAATTTGACTTCCCATACTAAATCGGTCATGTGACCCGTCTAATTTCTATGGAGAGTCAATGAATTTTTGGCATATTTCGACCCATGTTTCTAGGAGAAAGTTGTTCAGTTACTGATTCTGAGTAACTCCCTTCATTCTTTACTCGTTGTTTTTAAACACCTTGTATACGAAGTAATAACAACTCTCTTACTTCAATTCACGTCTTTTTTTCAGCTGTTCCCTAGACGCATCCCTCTTCAACAACTTCCAGACCGCAGATGGAGACCTGCTGGTGGCTAAGTTCAGGGCTTTCAAGTTCCCCGACACGACTTACGTCATGTTTATAGGAACTGTCAATGTGTGCCTGGATAAGTGCCCCGGGGTGAGTGACACTTGTCAGCTTTGATATGTTATAAAGGACTTTTACACCTCATTGGTATGTTATAAAGAAACTATTTTAGTATAAGCATTAACATCCGCTGTAAAAAAACCTATAACAGATGCAATAAATGATTATTTGATTGATTGATTTGATAACTTGTTGAATTCTGGATAAGGGAGACATTTTTTCAACGCTGTTAACAGATCAACAAATATTTTAAGAAAATGTCTTTTATTTACATATTTAAATCAATTAGAGCACTCTTCTCCCGTTCTGAAGATAATAACTAGCGAGTCGGAAAAGATAAAACACGGTTGCTTATACTCTACTTGATCCAAAATAGCTCCGAATAACCCATTACTTGTGTATAAATCAGAAAATACATCATTGAATGATATCAGAGAGTTATAACTAAACCACACTATACATATAACTTTTTATGATATACAGAATGTAAAATAGTACGAGCCAAATTCAAGGGGGTTGTTGTCAATCGAGAGTAGAATGCAGGAAAAACATATGAAAAAAATTGCTAAAAAAAATTTAAATATTTTTTCCTGTTTTCTAGACTCGACTCTTAACCACCCCTTTAAATTTGGCTCCTACATAATGTCCACGGATCACTTAAATTCTATACAGGGTGTAAAAAGTACAAGTCAAATTCAAGGGGGTTGTTAAGTGTCGCGTCTAGAAAACAGGAAAATAAAAATAAACATGTTTTTTTATTACAAAATTTTCTTGAAAATATATTTTGTATACATTTCCTGTATTCTATTCTCGATTGACAACAACCCTCGTACGAGTAACCCTCGGCTCGTACATTTTTTTACACCCTGTATAGCGGATGGGAATAACGGAATAACAAATAACTAAATATATTTTTCCATGTCTATCCAAATTCCTGCGCCGGAAAACTTCGCCATAGAATTCTTACATGCCATTCGCTACGTACCTAAATGAGTCTCTTTAAAATTTAGCATGTAGGTATTGTGTTACTATTTAATGCAATTTATTAAAAAAAGACTCATTCATTTACTTAATTTACAATTAATCAAAAATATAAGATTTTTAAAAAGATATTTAATATTGGCCTAAATTTTAGTTATGATGGTCCTGAAATAAATGATGATTATTATTATTAAATCACTAGGTGCAATGCAGTAATGGCGCTGAGGGCTACGGCAGGAGACGGCGAGCCATCTACTCAGAGTCCAGCGCGAACAGAGTCTACGAGGTGTCTCTCACTACCTTCCTGAAGGTGGACTGGAAGGAGGGAGAGAAAGAAGCTGGTTGGTACCTCACATTAACAAGTTATAACAACCATATTATACAGGGGGTAAAAAAAAGTACGAGCCAAATTCAAGAGGATGGTTGTCAATCGAGAATAGATTACAGGAAAAATATATAAAATATGTTTTTAAGAAAATTGAAATGAAATTACAAGTTTTTTTTATTTTTCCTGTATTTTAGACTCCACTCTTAACCGGCCCCTTGAATTGGGCTCGTACTTTATAACACCCTGAAAAGAATTTTAGGGATTCGTGGACATTTTGTCTTATATCTACTCTCTTTCGTTCTTATACAGGATGTAAAAAAAGTACGAGCCAAATTCAAGGGGGTGGTTAAGAGTCGAGAATATTGGAGAAAATATATATAATTTTTTTTCTACATCCTGTATAAGGACTTAAATGGTCAGAATGGTCACCCATCCAAACACGACCGTAAAGGTGCTCGTACGAGTAGCGCAGTTGTGGCAGCGCTTTGGAAATGATTCCGAACAAACGACGAAACACTAAAACCAAAAATGTTAAATATATTTTTTTGTTTCAGAGGACGTCCTAGCCCTAATCAAGAACTTGAAAGCAGCAAACCAAATGTTAGACGACAAAGACGGCACCCCAGCGACGGTGGCTGAGAGAACCCAGGACAATAAGCTAGTTCTCCACTCCAAAGAGTATGTGATGAGTAGCGCCGCGTTGTTCTCTTATAGCTGTTTACTTTTAGCGTTTAGCGCACTCCTAGCTTACTAAATTTAGTTTAGTTACCGTAGGTAAGTGTTGGGAATAAAAAAAATGGTCAGCCATTTTTATTTTCAGGCCACTACTGTCTTGGGCCCCGATTCTCATGCAATTCACATTCGTAAAAGTCAGAATTTTCTTTAAGAAAAACAAGTTTTGTTTGCTCAGTGGTAAAATTACTCTGCAAAAGATATTTAAAAAAATATATTCGGTTTTTTAAATGTGGTATTGCTCTGGTGTTTTTCTACAGAAACGGTGAAACTCGTAATCGAATTACCATACGGAAAAAGTTCGATTGACGTGAGAATTGGGACCTTGATCTGGATTTAGGACTATAAAATAAATAATTGTTGAAAATAGTGTGAATATTGTGTTCTATTCTAACGAAAATTTTCGAATTTAATCTAAACAACAGTTTTAATTAAACAATCCAACAATGCAACCTTTAGTCCAATTTTTTTTTAAGAATAAAATAAAAAATCGTAAAATGTCCTTGGAATAGAACAATTTGGGATTAATTAGGCTTATAATTCAATTCGTCTCATATTAGTTTAGATTATTATTTTTTAACGTGATAATATCGTTTGAAGGGTTAAAACCGGACCCTTAACACTCTAACTACACCAATTTTAGAGTAAGCTATTTTCAAGTCTACAACGAAACGTGTTTAAATATTTTTTCAAGTCTGGATTTTTATAATTCAACACAAAAAAGGGGCAATATTTCCTTTTCCTGTTTCTGCCATATTTTTTCTGATTTTTCATAAAATTTTTTGAACACTTTTGTTATGACAACGAAGTTATTTCATGGTTTCACATAAAATAAACTTCACTTAGATATAGGTAAAAGTGATTTAATCGAAGTAACGTATTAACTAAGTGCCTAATTCATATTTTAGTTATAAGTTTTAAACTTTTAATGTTTCCCATATAAAATCTGGTTTTGCCAGGTAAATAAAGTTTTATTTTTAAGACCTTAAAACCAATCAGCCTTATTTTTATATAAATAGGGTTTAGAAAAAAAATGCATTCCCTGAAGGCAGACTAATGTTTTTTTTTTGTATGACAGGATAACCTTTTTTTTAAAACCTACTTTTTATTTAGCATTTTAACACGTTCCGGGACAGTGCCCGCCTACAGACGTGAAAACAATAAAACATCTATTGTGTCTGGAGTAGTGTCCCGGAACGTGTTAATCAACATTTGTAATAACAGTAATTGAGGATGATATTTTTTGAAGAGCATATTATAATAAATATTTATATGTTATCCTGGTCAGTAAAGTAATACAAAATATTTTTTTTACTAGTCTTAAAATAGTTATTCAGTAAGAACGTTCCGATAAATCTGTTAATCATATTTTTTATAAATAATTATTAAGTATATTAAATTTTTGACAAACAAAAACTTTTAATTACAATATAAGTCTTAAATATCATTACAATGACAACATCTCACTGCCTTTTCACTATGTATTAGACTATATATTTTTTTAATAAAAAAACTGGTGCTTTGATTAAGTTAATAACAAACAGCGTAAGATATATTTTATGTGTTTTAACTCAAAACCAGTACGTAACAAAAATTAAACCATATTTTTTCCCTATTTCTGTGTTTTATTTAATACGATTTCTGAATTATTTGATCGTAGAATAAAAGTATAAATATATTTTCAGTCTTTTAATAGAACCATTATTAGTAACTGAATCTAACAGTAGGAGAACAACTGACAAAATAACTTTGAGTATATCATTGGTTGAAAGTATAGTTCTTATCAAATAATAACTTCTTCTTACGAAGTGTGATTAAAGTGTGAGAATGAATTTAAAAATAGGGTGAAGTTGTGCAAAAATATAATAAAAAATAAAAATTATGTTTTCAATTTTGAAAAATTAAAAAGAGTCATTTTTTTAGTTTTGATAAAAACCATACTTCAACTCGTGACCTTATTTTAACAATAAAAACTATTTAAAAATAGGTATTATCCTAATTGATAAAGTAAATAGAATAATCTTAAAACCTAATTTACATAAAAATAGACAAATTTCAAACAATTCCTGAGCGCATTACAGTAACAATAGGTATTAATAAAAATACATTTGTGATTAATAAAAAACTAAAACCTGATTTTAAAACAATGTGCAATTCAAATTTAAATGCAATTTAATCTATTTTACAAAAGTGAAACATCGTTTAGGTAAATCATAATTCTCATTCCGTCAAAAAATTCTAATTAATTCAGGCATTTTTTTGTAAACGTTACGTGCTTTGATTGGCTAATATTATTTAAAATTATTGTAAAATAGATTAAATTGCATTTAAATTTGAATTGCACATTGTTTTAAAATCAGGTTTTTAGTTTTTTTATTAATCACAAATGTATTTTTTATTAAAAAAAAAAAATACATCACAAATGTATTTTTTTTTTTAAATAAAAATACATTTGTGATTAATAAAAAACTAAAACCTGATTTTAAAACAATGTGCAATTCAAATTTAAATGCAATTTAATCTATTTTACAAAAGTGAAACATCGTTTAGGTAAATCATAATTCTCATTCCGTCAAAAAATTCTAATTAATTCAGGCATTTTTTTGTAAACGTTACGTGCTTTGATTGGCTAATTAAACATGTCTTATTTTTTTTCTATTGACATACACATAAAAACAGGAAAAAAAAACATTATCAGTTCCAAAAGAGAGAAGAAACGAAGCTCATATACCTACATCAACATATTAAAATTATTATTACATATATACAAATATTGCTTTTATGAATGAGTTATTATTATTTCTGAAACATGGCAAGTGTGGCAAAATATAACCTGGAATTTTTATAAGTAATCAAGTAAAATATTGTTTAGAAATTAGAATAAAAAGAATAGACAAGAAAACTTGTTTTTTAGTTTTTTAAATTGTGTAGTTAAAAAAAGTCAATTCATTTGCAACTATTCTTTATCAGAAAGAAAGCGCAAAAGAAAGTTGATTCAAATCCAAAAGTTTTTTCTTTTTTTAAGAATTACATTGAATACTTTGAACGTAAAATAAGCGTGCAATTGCTGGTCTCTTTTTTTTTAAGGACAAAAAAAAGATTTCTTTTATTTTTTTATGTTTTTTTTAACCTGGAATGGATGAAATTGGTAGTCATTCCAGTCCACAATTGCACACAATCGAATTATAAAATTCTAGTTTGGTCATTTTATTACAAAAATGTCTAATTGTCTACTTGGCATCTACCGTACACACCCACACTCACTTCGAACGCTACAGCCAGGACAGATTAAGGAAATTTGTAAAACTGTGCACAGACTCAAATCATTCATGTTTTTATTTATCTGTGTTATAAAAAAAAACTATATTTTTTATAAGTATTTCGTTTCAATTGGCCATGAAAACTTGCAAAAGTAATTGAAAACCAAATACAATCGCCTAGACGGATTCCTTTTTTTATGGTTTGCTCTTGACTCCAGACCAAACCAAGTGCGACTAAGACGGAGTCGAAAATGGAACGAGCTCGCCCAGAAGAAGCCTTTTCACTGTGACTTTGAATAGATTCGGATTGTAGTCACTAGGAAACACCGACCGTCATTTATTTTCGACACCGTCTTTTATTTGCGCGAACGCCGGCGTCCTATCGATTCCTGAGGCTTAAAAAAATTTTATTCTTACATTTTAAAGTAAAAAAATCTGTCTGTACTCAGTTTCACTTTAGAATTAAATATCTTCTTACACTAACATTGGACAGTTATTTACAGAGAAGAGACATAACCTAAGCTACTTCAATGTTATCTTAATCGTTTTCAAATTCGCAAATATCGAAATATTACATTAAAGTTCAATATTTTCTAAAGGAATTTAATATTTAACGTTAAACATAATAAAGATCACTATTTTCTGGCAATTTCGAGTATTTATAATCACAATTTAAATTATGCACTAATATTTCATAGATACTTATTTTTTCATGTTTTATTATTTATGATTTTTTGCCTAGAGAGCTTTTTTAAATACAATAAAACAAATAATGTAAACATCATATTTAACTCCATAAATAAATTGCTATTATTTTGAATTGATAAAAAAACAAAATAAAACAAAAACGTTTCTCATTGATTTTAACATATTTTAACCATATTATCTGCTTTTGTTAATTTAACAAAACAAATTATGGCAAGAGGTACACAATCTTAAATATTTCAAGAGAATCATAATAATACTTCGTGATTGATCAATTACAATTATTATTAAAACACCTCAGAATGTCTACTTTACAAGTAACTAACACTTACCCTTAATTGTTTTTTTTTCTGGCATTTTTTTAATTCAGTCAGTGACCTGTTTTTCCGAACCGCTTTGCCAACCAGAGTCCATAGTATTTGTGTCACTATAACAATGATGATGATTTGTCTTCAAAATCTCCTCTTTCTCATCCCTGATAGGTTCGTACTGAGAATCGGGGCCAAGGCATTTGGATGTTTCTGGATCGTTCGAGTAAACTTGATCAGGTCTTCTGTCTTCATCGTCAGATAATAGTGACTCTTCCGTGTTAGGAGATAAAGGTGAAAGATTTATTGGTGGAGGAACAAAGAAATCTGGCTTGCCAGAATCAGAACTTGACTGCCTAGGATGTTCTTTCGGCAGATTCTTGGGACTGGCTCGTTGAATTCGAAGAGGGCTCATATGGGCCCGCATTTTCGGACTACCCTCAATTCTTATGCTAGAGTTCAAATCCGACATTCTTCTGTCTTCGATTCGCTCAATTCTGGAATCGTTCATTCTAGAATCGCTCAGTCTAGAATCGTTCAAACGAGAATCGTTAGATCTGTCACTCATTCGTTCTATTCTCTCGTTTCGATCTCTGCAGTCGCTGCCGCGCTCACTCATGCGAGTCTCATTGAATCTGTCACTGATTCTGCAATCGACTCTCTCGTTTCGTTCATTCAATCGGTCTCGAGACTCGTTTATTCTCTCAATTCTAGAATCATTAAGACGATCTCTAGAATCGGTCATGCGTTCACTCAAACGAGTTTCGTTCATCCTGTCACTTATTCTTGAATCGTTCATTCGATCACTAATTCTAGAATCACTTACCCTGTCACTTATCCGGGAATCATTCACTCTTTCGCTGATTCTAGATTCGTTCATTCGGTCGCTAAGTCTTGAATCATTCACTCCGCTGATTCTAGGATCGTTCCGCTCACTGATTCTCGACTCGTTCAGTCTGTCGCTGATGCGTGAATCATTCATTCGGTCACTGAGTCTGGCATCATTAACTCTTTCGATCCTCGGATCGTTCATTCGTTCGTTCATTCTGATCGAGTTGTTCAACTGTTCTATCTGTTGTTCTGTGAGCCGTATGCTATTGTTTAGGTCTTGGCGCATTTTTTCCTGAGTTTTGACGTGTTTTTCTGCTTGTCTCGGTCGTCGTTTCGACCCGACTTGCGGTTGGGGGCGCTGCTGTCGCGTCAATGTGAAGGATCCTGTGTCCGATTCCGAGGTGGACTCGGGGTGATTCTCTATGGTGCCTACGAGGGCTGACACGTTCGGGTTCATGCAGCATTCAGCCTGTAACCAAAGTATATATCAACAATTGCATACAAGGTGTTGTACATAAATACCACAAACATCCTGACTCCGAGCTGTTTCCGAATATTTACAAGACAAAAAACCCCAAAAACAATTTTCGGTACGGGATTCGATCCCAGGACACCTGCGTAGCAACCAGCGAACTGACCACTACACCAAACGGAGTGAACACCTCAAACAATTACTGTCTTATTACCTCTTGTGTGTCAAATAAATAAATCATTCATTCATTCAATGACCTGTGCCGGTGGCTAATCTCGATTGAGATTGGTCGCCATGATCGGATGCGACCAGGAAGCTACTTTTGTAGCACATTATAATGGTCTTTAAATTCATTTCTATTGAAAGAGAAACCACCATAGCTTATCGTGGAACTGGTACTAAATATAGGTGTTACGCACAATGGGATTCTTGATAATTTTGAGCTCCAAGAAACATCCTTAAGTAATAAAATTATTTAGCAAGTAAACCTTACTATTGTAAATTTAATGAAATGTAAACACATACCTTCACAGAAACATTGCAGCAACTGGATACGTCTGCAAAATACACTTCAGATTCTGCATTCTGGTTCACACCTCGGTGGCAATCTTGCATTGACGACCTACAAAATAAAAAAGTTTAAAGTAAAGGCCTTACCTCAAATGTGAGGTAGTATGAGCCATACTCCACCACGCGGGCTCAGTGCGGATTGGCGGAGGGGTGTTTGCAAGAAAAGTGACTAACCTTGCTGTCAGATTTAATCAAACCGCCCATAAGGCTACTGACTAGGCTTAACGACTAATATCGTGCCTTCCGAAGCACGGAGATGCTCGTGATATACGTCACTTATATGGTCGGAATTGTCACCCATCCTAACACGACCGCGCCGTAGGTAGCTTAGCTTTGGTAATTACTACCCAAGCGCTGCCATCACTGCGCTACGAGCACCTCATCTTTTACGTTTTAACAAAATAATAATAAGAAATCATTAACATAAACAATAATTTGATAAGGTCAACAAGCAAAATAATATACCTACTCAGTTTTGACTAGAAAAGCAAAAAAAGGCATAAGCCCCACTACGCCTAGCCTCATTCAAAACTTACTAAAACTGTATTATTATCTCAATAAACTTAAACCAGTTAACAACTTTACTTAACTAGCGGTCCCAGCGAACTTTGTTTCGCCCCGGCCCCGTCCCGCCCCAGCCCCGGCCCCGTTGAACGGGATAAAAAGGATCCTATGTCCTTCTCCTGGTTCTAAGCTACCTCCCCACCGTTTCGCCTCGGCCCCATCCCACCCCAGCCCCGGCCCCGTCTAACGGGATAAAAGTATCCTATGTCCTTCTCCTGGCTCTAAACTACCTCCCTGCCAATTTTCAGCTAAATCGGTTCAGCCGTTCTTGAGTTATAAGTGGAGTAACTAACACGACTTATAGAATAAATATTTACCTGATCGGTGAATGTTTGTCATTTTGGAAGCCAAGGTTCTCCTTCCCTTGTTTCTGACAAGAATCGGAACTTTGGTCTGAAACTAAAAATTTAACACTATAACAATAATCAAATAATTTATTAATTAACTACGTTATAATTATAATTTTGTGTAGCTAAAAACTAAATATTATTATTATTTTAAATTATGTACTGAATATTGGCGATTGCATCGATACTAACACGTTTCTGCATCGATATCAAATTAAATCTGTTCATTGCGTGATTTTCTAAACGCGCGATAGTATCGATGCTAAAAGTCGCAGTGTGTAAGGGGTCTTTAAACTACGAATAAAATAAAAATATTGCCGTTTCGCGAACAGATACTGTCAGTGTTGTGTGTCGAGAACAGACGCGAGTAAATAGTGAGTTGGTGGACAATGGTACCGGCGGCGAGCGGAATAAACGACTTCGAAGAAGGGTAGACCGATATGTCTGCCAATAATAAGTAATAACAACCCACCCGCAAGTTCTCTTCAGTTACTCCGTGATCATGGCGCTTGCAACTGTGCCGAAATATCGGAAGCTCATAAATAATAAGGTACATGGTAGCAATCCCGTATCTAACTATTCTAATACGTACCTTTACTGACACTCTTTTGGTGCAAACACTCTATAGCAACATTATCCTCCATTCTACAATCTCTATGAAGGTTCCCCGCGCTCATTCCTAGGGATCTCTGACAAGATCTATACGGAACCAGATGCCCTCTCAAAGTATTAAATCTCGCTTCGGGCGAAATATGCATCTCTGCTTGCATTCTTGCCAATTCGTTCGCATCTGGTTGGTACATCTGGGCCATGTGCACTTCCGGATTCAGCCTGTTCAAGTCCGGATTCAGTCTGTTCAAGTCCGGATTCAGTCTGTTCAAGTCCGGATTCAGTCTGTTCAAGTCCGGATTCAGTCTGTTCAAGTCCGGATTCAGCCGGTTCAAGTCGGGATTTAAGCGAGATAGCTCGGGCATGTTTTGTTGGATGTTAGCGTGCATTAGATACGAGTTTCGTGAGCATGTATGAGGCTGTATAGGCAAGTTTGCATGGTCGTGTATGGGCATAGAGTTGCGGTGGACGTCTATGTGGTGGTGGTGGAGCAAAGTAGCCGCGGCAGGGTCTTGGTGATGCAGATGGTGCCTAGAAAAATAATGAAATTATTTATTGTATGGTAATAACAATGTATTTAAGTATTTATGGGAGACGCCCCCGTCATAATCGTTGTCTGGTACTTCGTAACACAAGGAAGAAAATTCCTTACCACGAAACCAGACAATTGGTGTGTTGTCAGGCGCATATTTATTTATTTATTTAATAACATAAGTTTTTCAGTGTGTATTTTGTTCTAGTTTTCGATTTGGTTGTGATGGAGGTTGGTTAGAAACTAGAGGTTGATTTTATCGAAGGAAACAATTTAATCAGGTGTAAGCGGTAGCTTACATTTATTAATTGTACATCATGAATATTTTATAATACATATAACATGAGGGTCATTTGGGGGTCACCGGTGACCACTGTTAATTAAGTTTCTATTTTCGATTTAACTATTCCCTCTTAGAGACCGTTCTGTGCATTTTTACATTATTTCAATTATGTGAGCACAAAACTAATTAAAATAACTACAAATATTGTAAATTAGATTTTACTTCAAACTCTTAGTTTAACTAAACTATGGCAAGTTCTACAATGAACGTGTCTCCTCATTTCCTCCGGGTGTGCATATGTAGTACATATTTAACTATGTGAAACACCACTACGTATTTTCTGCAAATAGATGAATATTGAATATTGAAACATTTCTGATCCGATATGTAGAGAAACACCGAGCGTAGTCCACTCCATCGCTCGTTGCAACCCATCGCTGTAAAAAACCTCGGACTGCGTTCAGCAGTGGTCGATAAAGATAATAAATATAAATAAATAAATAAATATGCGCCAGACAACACACCAATTGTCTGGTTTCGTGGTAAGGAATTTACTTCCTTGCGTTACAAAGTACCAGACAACGATTATGACGAATGAAAGATGACGATGGTGTATTAATTCAAAATTCAAAAAAATCAAAATTCAAAATCTTTATTTCAATTTAGGTCATGAAATGACACTTATGAATAATTATTTAAATTCCAATTTCTTGACATCGATGTAATTTAATTATTTTATTTAATGTATTGTAATTGATGTAATTTGAAAATGTGTATGGACTATTTGGTCTGAAATAAA
The DNA here is from genome assembly GCA_963584085.1 of Pyrausta aurata. Lineage (NCBI taxonomy): Eukaryota > Metazoa > Arthropoda > Insecta > Lepidoptera > Crambidae > Pyrausta > Pyrausta aurata. The sequence goes on from OY757279.1 coordinate 5,455,174, forward strand.
ATTATTATTATTATTATTTTTTTTTAAATAAAACAACAGCCCCCTCACCGGGCGCCCCCGCGGCCGTGCGGGCTGTAGGGCGGCGGCGGGCCCCACACGCCGGTGGCGGCGTCGTAGCTGGCGCCGCGCGACAGGTACTCCGGCAGCGCGCCCGTCCCTCCTGGGGGAAAGAACCGCCGAGTATTATTATAAAAAAACTGGAAGTTTATAGGAAAATTAATATAGGTCACAACTCGACAGCCATCAGTGAGTTGTTATTATTACGTATAGATAATCTGTAAAGTAAAGTACAGTTAGCCTGTAACGTCCCACTGCTGAGCAAAGACCTTACCTCAACTATGAGATAGTTTGAGCCATACTCCACCACGCCAATAAAGAATCTTTGCTAAGCAAAAAATGTATATGAACATATATCTATGACATACTTACATAGATCACCGAAATTAAGATATGTTATTTTATTATTTTAATCAGGATTCAATAATAAAATGCGGATTTAATTTGTTCAAGTACGGATTTAGTCTGTCCAAATCAGGATTTAGTCTGATCAAATACGGATTCAATTTGTTCAAGTACGGATTTAGTCCGTTCAAATCAGGATTTAGTCTGATCAAATACGGATTCAATTTGTTCAAGTACGGATTTAGTCCGTTCAAATCAGTATTTAGTCTGCTCAAATGAGGACCTAATCAGAAGAAATTTTAATAAATTGAATAATTTACCTTGAGGGTACTGTCCCTGGCTCATGGTAGCGAACTGCTGATCCTGGAACTGCGGTCGGCTGGTCGGATATGATCTCTCCTCGTAAGCTTGAGGGTTCTGAATAGGCTGGTCTGTTTCACAGAAACCGTATGCGCTGTCCCCTGATTGTGGCACGCCCATTCGGCAGCGAGAGCTGGAAAAAAAAATTATATTAATATGGTCGATTAAAAATATAAATTACACTTTTAAAAAGCAACTGTGACTCTATGAGAGACAAGGAATTGAACCCCGTGTCTTACGCTATCCGGGCGTATGACTATACCACTCGGCAACCGTCACCGTCGGTATAGGCATACGCCCGGATAGCGTAAGACACGGGGTTCAATTCCTCGTCTGTCACAGGTTCGCATTTGCTTTTCACAAGTGCAATTTATATTATTTCCTATATATTCTCTTGTAATTTTGTTAATGCGATAAATAAATTTAAAATAACGAATTCTCACTTCTGGCTATTGCTCCTCGGCCAAGGAAACCAGCTCCAGGCGGAAGTCTTCCTGCCGGTGCCCGGGTTAGGCGAGTACAGGTTGCCTGCGCGACCTGTAACGTGTTGAGATTACTGGGTTTACGGGTTAGGGGGTTAAGAGGGTCCCTTGTCCTCTTGAGGAGTAAAAGAGGGTCATACTCTTGATAGAGGGTGCTAAAGAAAGCTAAAGTTTCAAGATCAAACCATGAGCGTGCTAGAAACTTGTCAGGCACGTACTTAAAGCAGCACGATACACTCTACTTTGCCCACTGAACATATCTATCTACAGCGTTTTGTCTCACCGATATATGGAGCGGGAGCGAGAGCAAGCGAGTGTATGTTGCCAGAGCTGTCACGCTCCGCGCATGACACGCGACGGTGTTGGTCGCTGACGGAACGGTCTAGTGGGAAGAGTGTCATAGTTTTCAAGCAATTTTTTTTTCCTAACACGTTCCTAGTACGGTCATGGTATGCGACGGAGTAGTGTGAAAAAACCTTTAGAGCTCACGTACACAAGACAACAAATGATTTCATGAACCAGCAACCTCATCTTCTTATCGTCAAATTGTACAATGGTTAGAAATTAATATTTTGACAACGCATGGAAAAAAAAATATTAGTGTCATTATACATCACATTCAAATGTTTTTTTTTTTACTTCTATTAGTGTTACATTATAGTTCTTGTCTTTTTTAAGGCGTTCTAAATTCTAGATACCATTTGACCCACAGACATACAAAAATAGCTGTATGAATGACCATTCCAGCCGAATCAACTTAATTCTTCTTCTTCTTCTCAGTCGTATCTTAATTTCTGAAGGTCGTGCCCGTCTTGATAAACCGATTGATGATCTTACGCTCACGAGGTGTTTCCACGCCACTCTATCTTCAGCTAATCTAAGAGCTGCGGTCACCGGGAGCCTCTTGATTTCTATGATATACCTATGTTCAATTACCAACGAGAATAATCAAGCCTTTTTGAGCTGTTACAACTCTCTATGTACTCACATAGAGTTTCAAACTCTAAACAAATAGTTAGCTACGCACCTGGCTGCCAGAAGCGGTGCTGCAGACTGATGTCCCAGGCTGGCTGCGAGGGGTGGCACTGAGTGCAGCAACTGCAGTTGCTCTGGGAAAGAGTGTTGATGGATGTTTAAATAACTAGAAGCATAATAATGTACGCAAGATGTACTCAATTAGAAGTAGTAGATACTTTCTGCAAACTACAAGCACCTCTTGCTTACTTTCAATAATATTATAATAGCCTTTTATATGGACAAAATACATACATATAATATATACAAAAATATTTTTCATTTCATTTCATTTATTTACAACATACATCTACCCTTACAGAAAAAATCCAAATCGATAGATGCAGAATCAATCACATAATAAATTAATAACTTAATATTGGAATTCCTAAATAACAATCAAAAAGAGTCAATAAATAAAAATACATACAGTCATTATCTATAGAATTAATAAATTAAATATATATTTATACAGTGTTGTTTTGGTCAATGACGCCCAACTTGCTTACGTGGTGGTGATTTTGCAAACGATAAAGATGCTTATTTTTTTTTTAAGTAGAAAAAAAACAAAGAATTAATTTATACCTACGTAGTGTAGTACTTCGTAGCTTACAAGCTATCGCGTAGTATTTCGTAGATACGCGAGAGGGTGCGAGTTTCCCCATTCTTAATATTTTCCATATTTTTTTTAGAATAAACATAACTCATAAAATCGTCCCTGGGTTGGATGTCGCTGACCAAAAAAACACCCAGTTTATGTTACAGTCAAAACCAATAACCAGTCAAAAAGCTTAATGACCGGTAAAATCAGTCAATAAGGTTATTACCTAAGAGTGTCGGTCAATATCCTTATTGACTGAATTTGTCAGATAAAATCTGTCAATAAGGGTTTCAGTAGTTTACTAAGTTTGTGATCGTCATCTGAAACTAAGTAATCTCACCTGCACTGGTCTTCCAGTGGCGGGTGCTGCCTGTCCTGCAGGCGGTCGGTAGAGAGACCTGCATCGCAGCTCCAGCTGTTCCCAGTACATCTTCTTGCGTTCGTGGCTAGAAAAGACAGTTGTTGTCATCATCATTATGATTACACACAATTAGTTTAAGGTTAAACTCTCAAATTAATTGAACACACGTTAAGTGTAGTGGTTAGCCCTCTTGACTTACTATGCCAGAGGTCGCGGGTTCGAATCCCGCAATTTATGTGATGAGCATGAACGTTTGTGCCTATAAGTCATGGCTGAATATTTGTGCATTTAAGTATCATAAGTACTGACGACCTCCGTGGTGTAGTGGCTAAGCACGCTGGGTTTCAAGGCGTCGCCGCTCCAAGGTCCCGGGTTCGATTCCCGGTCGGGTCAATGTAGAAATCAAAATTTTCTATATTGTCCCGGGTCTGGGTGTTGTGGTACCACCGTTGTGTCTGATTTCCATAACACAAGTGCATTAGCTACTTACTTTGGGATCAGAGCAATGTATGTGATTGGTGTCCAATATTAATATATATATATACACCGTGCTTTTTTAACCGTCTTACACCCGAAGCCCACGTAATGTAACCATCTTAATAAACCTCTAGGACATGTTATTTTTTTTATTACACTCCACATAATTTTGGTGTAAAAAATATCTAATAGTAATGTTACGTAATGTATCATCCTGTTCATAATGTTTACGTTTTCAACAATGCATTCCTTGACCTTGCCGCCTCCACGCGTTCCGCACCGTAGCCAATCTAAGACAGTCCACGTGGATCTCTGACCAACCATGCGCTAGCGCAATCCTTTGTGACGCCCACCGCCTCGCCCCTTTCTATTCGTGCGTAAAACTATGTCAGTAGTGCTAGACAGCCGAGTGAATGACCCGCGCGTAGTGCTCGTTACAGGATGTTTCGTACTAAATTGTGCTGATATCTTCTTTAATGTCTTAGGCTTTGAAATCTTAATAATAACCAAGTTTTATTTAACGAATGACATGTAGTTATTGGATACTTTAAGTGGCCTTCGGCTGTAAGACGGTTAAAAAAGCACGGTGTATATTTAATTTAATATTAATTTAATTTAAAGTATGTATGGGAGACGCCCCCGTCATTATCGATGTCTGGTATTCGTAGCACAAGAAAGAAAATTCCTTAGTTCGAAACCAAGACAATTGGTGTGTTGTCTGGCGCATATTTATTTATAAAGGTAGATAGCCATTTCTATCTTCAGTAGGGCAAAACTACAGAACCATAACTGATATAGGGAACGGCCGTGAGGCACCTACATAAAAACTACGATAAACTTTATTTACTTTCTAATGTTTGCATCGTCATTAATCATTTCCAATTCGTGTACTTCAAAAACAAACAACCACGTTTCCCCACCATCAATCACACGACCCATTTCACGCAACGCTCTATTTATAACTTTTCGAAGCACCTACAAAACTTTTATGAGCGTCCTTCACGGTTTATAGACTTCACACTTCAGACGTCATAGTTGTCATAGCAACCGAGTGTCATAGTAACACCTCACATATGCACCTTTTCACACGCGAAACCGAACTTTATCCACCTGGATTTAGAACATGGGAAAGGTCAATATGTGCGCACAAATTGCCTAACACCCGCAGTGTCAATCAAGTCAGAGGATTTTTTAGTTTTTACCATTATTTTTAACGTTTTTTCGCAATCATGTCTCAATCACAAGTACACATGCAAAGGATGAGTATAAGCCACTCAAGATCTGCAAGTCAGTTGCAGTCAGCAAACGATTTGGACGAACTATCGGATTCGGAGCTGATAAAACTGGTCAATGATTTGAAACAGCAGATCAAGATTATGCAGTTGGAAAACGAGATCTTCGAACGAACTATCATGAGGTTGGAACCAGCGCTGATGCATGGAGTCCAACAGGCATTGGAATATGCTACCAAATTGCAGAGCAACTCTTCGCTCGCTGTTGGTAGCTTCGTCAAATCCCAGACATCGAAATTCGGAGGTTTAGACTCATTTACTAGTCCCTCAAGAATGTTAACAAGCCCCTCCAAAGTGTCAACTCGTAGAGTTGAATCTTCAGCTAAGATGTGCGGAACAGTCATTTTTGGAGCTGGCCCAAGAATCAACGTTCTAGAAAGATCTGAACTGGTCTCAAACGAAATGGAATTTCTGGTACTCAACATGGAGAAAGCCAGAAATAAAGCGGCGAAACAACATGCGTTACTCAAAGCGCAGTTAGAAGAAATTGGCGTCAGAGTTAGTGATATTGAAAAAGCTAGCGGCATGTTCAATCAAGAAGTCATTGTGGACGGTTGGGACAAGATAGCTCAGAGGATCCCAGCTGAAGTATGGATCAGATTTATGACCGAATGGGTCAAAATCTCTGACAGCCAGATTGGTAAGCTTAGACTGAGGACCAGCACTTTGAACACTCAATACAGCAAACTTAAAGGCCAGATAAAAATCAAGGCAGAATTGAGCGAAAGTCTGAGACCTGTAGATTTTGAAAAACTTAAAATAGAAAACTCTGAATGTATGGTAATTATAGATAACAAGTTACAGCAACTGGGAGAGTTGAAAAAGATGACAGGGGACGCAAATTTGAACCTTACAATCCATAAGAAATCGATGATGGACCAGAATACTTATTTGACGAATGTACTTAACAAAATCAAGGACAGGCAAAGAATGACTATCGAGTTAGACAAAGAGAGAGATGTGATAGAAGTCCAGGCTGACTCTTTAGCTCTGAAATTGGATGAAGTAAGAAAAGTACGTTTAGCGTATGAGGTACCTGATATAATGGACTATGTATATGTAAAATCTGAAGTGACAGATTTGAAGCATAGCGTCAAAATGTTGGAGAATAGAGTCCATATCCAGCAAATAGCTCTTGCGTCTTTGAACAAGAAACTAAATTCGATGTTCCATAACTAGTTAGTACTTAGTGTGTTTGATCTTCCAATTATTATTTATTAATTAAATATTACGAGTATATTATATTGATAAAGTTGAATGTGTTTGTCTTCATTTCTTTTCTTGAACCTTTTTTATGTTTTTCTGGAGTTTCGCTCTACTATACTTACTATTTGAACAAAAAATACGATTCGATTTCTAGTCTAGTTTAACATAAGTAACATTTACTTATTAACTGCGAGAATATTCTTTAAGCTTGCTATCAGATTTATGAATTTAAAGACTCTTTTAAACTCAACCAACCAACACCCCCCCCCCCCCCCCCCCTCTCCATTTGTTTTTAAAAGCTATAAGGATACATGTGAAAAAATATGGCCAAGCATTTTGTTTAGAAAATAAATAGTATTTCCTTTTTCCTTTTAGCGACGCGATAAACGGTAGCAACGCGTGCATGTTAGGCCTACAGGAGGCAGTTTTTTTTTGTTACAACATAGAAAGAACACAAAAAGAGCATTTTATAAATTGCACTTGTAAAAAGCAACTGTGAAACTGTGACAGACGAGGAATTGAACCGTTTGAATGTGACGGTGGCCGAGTGGTATAGGCATACGCCCAGAAAGCGTAAGAGACGGAGTTCTATTTCTCGTCTGTCACAGGTTCACAGTTGCTTTTTACAAGTGCAATTTATATAATTAAGTTTGTATGGTGACAAAACACAATAAAAACAAAAATAAACTATAAGAACTATAATATATCTAGAACACCACTCACCTAAGCAGCTGGTACGCCAGCATACAGCTGAAGATGCAGACGAGTACCGCGCTGACGGACAGAGCGAACACTCCTCGCAGACACCAGTACAGGGCGCCGTGGACTACGTCACAGCCCGTGACACCTTCGAATACGCAGCGGACGCCTGTAAGAAGGACCTTTGTTAAGAAGATGTATAATAGATATAATTTAAGGGATCCGTGAATATTTTATTGTATAACATTTTTTTTATTTCTTGTACAATCTGAAAAAAAAATGAAAGAATGCTTTTAGCATTAAGACTAAGTCCACCTTTTGTACACTGTTACTTGTGCAATAAAGTATTTAAATAAATAAAAAAAACGAGACAAATTCTAGGGGGCGGTTAAGAGCAGAGTGTAGAATACATGGAAAAAACGTTTATTTATATTTTTCCTGTGTTCCAAACTTGATTGACCACCACCCTTGAATTTGGCTCGTATTTTTTTCTAAAGAAAGTCGTGTTAGTTACTGATACTCGAGAATGGGCGGATTTTCATGATTTTTAATATGTTGTATTTGTCGCCGCCGCTAAGCCTATTCAGAGGTCCATAGGGCGGCTTGATCAAATCTGGCAGCAAGGTTTGTCGCATGCCTTGCAAATACCCCTCCGCAAATCCGCACTGAGCCCGCGTGGTGGAGTAATGGCTCATACTACCTCATTCTTGACTTATCCAAGTACAAGCCAAGTGGTTACTCAAGTCTTTATCAAGCAGTTCGAAGTTTAAGGACTCACTTTAATAATGTTCGCAGAATTAGTAGGATGCATACTCTTACTAATCTGTGGTAGGATGAGTAGAATATTTTTGACAGATGATGATTAAACCCAGGATTACGCTAATCTCTGTCAGTTTATTTCACGTTGACAAAGACAAAATAAGATTTAATCCAGGTTTAGCGTAATCCTGGTTTAAAACATCATGCGCAAGTGGGTCAATTAATGGAATTACGATATAATAATTAAAACTACAAGCTCACCGTCATCGTCAGCTTCTGAATGCTGACCGTCAGGCGGCATCGAGAAGCAGGTGCAAGTCCGAGTCAGTTTCGTGTAGTCGCAGAACTTAAGCGTTTGCAGTCTGAAACAATATCATCAGAAATAACTTTACACTGCTTTTTTGTGCCAACTAGAAAATGTCACTAATAAAACTCATATCTAAATGTATTAGATTTCCGTTTTCCACAATATGAGCTACATTTACTTTTAAAAAGAAGGGAATCCATTTTAGGCAAACAAATTATTTATACAGGGTGTAAAAAAGTACGAGGTGGACAATTTTGAGGCAAACTCGATTGACAACCACCCCCTTGAATTTGGCTCTTACTTTTTTTTACATTCCGTAGTTTTTTTTATACTTACAAAATTCACTACTCTTAATAAAAATTAAGCTAATCTTACATTCTAAGCTTCTGAATGCTGACCGTCAGGCGGCATCGAGAAGCAGGTGCAAGTCCGAGTCAGTCTTACATCTAATAAAATATTTACTTTTTTATAAACAGAGAAAGTAAATCAAAGTTGACATGGGCAATCAAACACAAGTTTATAAAGTGCGTGTGTATTCTTGCTAACAATACCAACTATAAAATTTACATAACTAGACTAAACCCCTTATTCATAATAACTCAAACGGTCTTTTAAACCTATTTTAGCTACACTGTTTTGTCACTTTCTGTCAAATGATGACAGCGCCAAGAAAGAATGCGAGAAAGAATGAGCGTCGTGGTATGCGTTCTGCTATTGCCACGGCCAATGCTGAGCGAGTGCCTTTTCGACTTAAGCCTACAAAACAGTGTTATAGCTAAAATAGGTTTATTAGACTGTTTGCGTTATTATGAATAAGGGAGTTATCTCCTTTAACATTAATTTAAACTATTACTAACTACTTTAACTTTTTAGTGCATTATAGATAGATAGATAGATAACTCTTTATTGCACACAAAAAGTGCATTATGTTTTTAAAGTAGGTTTTTATTTAAAAGTTTTAACTTACTTGTTCATATGTATCACAGTGGTAGTTATAGTGACGAGGACGCACGTCAGGGCACAAACGATGCAGCACACACCGACCACTTTGATCTGGAAATATGAGGAAATAATGTATGATTGATACGAAAAAGGGGGCACGGTTGAGCAGGTGCCAAGTTAGATAAAGATTAAAAACATTATATCTGAAGTAATCTTCAAACATCAAATTAAGAGTTGATTTCGCTGTCATTATTAAAAAAATCTACATGGTTGAAATCGATGTTTGCTGTTTCTAATGACTAGCGGTTCCCGCGAAATTCTCCTTGCGTTTTGATTTAACTCCGTAGTTCTTAGCATGATCAATTTCACAGCTTTTAGTTTTACTCAATAAATAAACTATCTAACGCTTTTTTTTCAGATCGGATATCAACGTATTGTAGTTCCTGAGTTTACAGTTTTCCAACAAACTTTTCAACTTTATAATATTAGTATGGTATTGGTTAAATTATAAGTACAGACAACAGCACGTCAAGCTAGACACTGCGGTATCTTATGCTGTTAGAATAAGGACTATTTTTCAACAAAAATGTATAGTCTGATGCTTTGATTAAAGTAAAATAGCGGAAGATAGGTGACGCGCCATTCGAACGTGGACCGCTAAAATCAGGCCCCGTCGCCTAACTGCATTCAAGAGACATCTCAAAGCGCGCGTTTGTCTCGCTCTCACTACCGTCGTAAGAAATGGGTTTGTCTCTGTCGTTCATCTTGTATGTAGTTGTGAATAGTGCCATTTTTTAGCTGACAATTAGTATGACATGCCGAATCTTCCGCTATTTTACTTTAATCAAAGGTCTGATGTGCTGGCCAACGTACATCAAAATAATAATCTCGTAGTACTAATGTATAATATACGTACGAGTAAATCGTGCACCTCATGCATGTACCAGTCTTCATACATGCAGAAACAAGCGAACAAAAAATCAAAGGGCTACATACTTTTCTTACCATATAGCTGTATCTGTTGCGGCGACGCGCCAAGCTCATTATACACACGCCTGTCAACACCAACTGTAACATAATATTTAATTATTATACAGGATGTAAAAAATAGTTCGAGCCTAATTCAAGGGGGTTGTTGTCAATCGAGAATAGAATACAGGAAAAATAAAAAATAATAAAAATTCAGGATTTTTTTGTAAAAAAAAAACAAGATTTTTGTTAATTTTCCTGTTAAGACGCAATAACCACCCCCGTAGAATTTTAGGGATCCGTGGACATTTCATCTAATAAAACTGTTATACTTTCTTATATCGGCTGCAAAAAAAGTTGGAGCTAAATTCAAGGGGGTGGTTAAGAGTCGAGGATAGAAAACCGGAACAATAATCTTGTTTTTTTTTATATTTTGACGTCCTACGTCGCGTCTTTGGTCGAACGGTCTCCAATCTAGAACTTTTCTGCCCCAACGGGCATCCTGCTCTTTGCGCTATTTGCCCTGCCCATTGCCACTTGAGCTTACTGATTCTCACCACGCGTTTAATGTATGATATTTCCTTTAGAAGTTTATACTGCGCAGCTTACAGCCCGCAACCGAGAATGGGTGAACCGAATTTCATAAATTTTACTTAGTTTGATTCGTGGTTTTTTGGCAATGTAGGTAGCGACATCTATGATTTACCGATGTCACTACATATCATCGTAACACGCTGTCTCGGCTCGACACGAGATAGCGCTGCAGTGGAAAGTATGGAGACTGAACCGCGATATGTAAGATTTAGATCGGACTTAACTACATATGAATAAACCAAGACGGAGAACATTGGACCTTGGTCCCCGGCCATATCACCCGGTCGTTAGGAAGCGCTTCCCTTTGCCTTCCTAGCCTAATTGCTTTTAGTTAGTTAGTTAGTTTTTTTAAAGCCTTACCATAGCAGCAGGCACGGCAGCCGGCACCGTCTCCAGGTGCTGTGGCGAGGCGGTGTACGCTCGCAACAGTATGTGCTGCGCGGCTAACAGCCCGCCAAGTGCGGCAGCCAGCGCGCCGCAACCGACGCACCACCACGCGTACTTGCGCCGGCGGCACGTGGTGTCGTTGTTGCAGCCGACTGCAGCTGAAAAGATAGCGCAAGTTTAGTTGGAATGGAATAGAATGATTATTAGATTATTATTTGACACACACAAAAAATAAAAAACAAAAGATATAAAAAAAACATCACCCAATGGTTGACTGGTAGAGAATGCTTTTAGCATTAAGTCCGCCAAAATTGACGGAACAATAACACAATGCCTTAAGGTGTGCCAAAAAGGACCCCGCTCAGTATAAGTCGTGACAGCATATGGTAAGCATGTCACGACACTGAGACACGAAATAAAAGTCGGGGTCCCCTACACCGGGCCATACCATATCATCGTGCTAGAAGCTTATCAGACATGAACAGCAACACGATCTCCACTATACTCACTGAACAGAGATCTGTTCTGTGAGCATACATGCTGACGCTGAGATCAGCGTTTTGTTTCACCGTTGGAGCGAGAGCGGCGAGACCGTATTATGCCCGTGCTAACACGCTTTGTGCATGAGCCGGGACGGTGTTGGTCGGTGACGGTACGGTCTAGTGGGAAAGGTTGTAGGTCCTGTCACTGACAGGACTCAGTTGATTTGGGCCCACTATTACCACCCATATTATTGCTCTTGTTATCAGGAGCCCGATTTTTGAATCACTCGCGTCAATATTAAGAGTGATTTTCGTTCTAAAACGAGTTATTTCCTTTGACTTTTAATTCAACTTCGAACGAAAATCACTTGCCATCTTGAAGCGAGTGATTCAAAAATAGAGCTCATGACCTTGAGGAGAGTAGACCCTCTGAATCCTGCTTAGGTACTCACAAAGGTTTAAAAGACTAAGGATAATTCGTATATCATTTAATAGTTGTAAAACTTTAAATATTAAGAGTTATGCAGAACTTGGCAATGACACACTACCGTGCACCGTCATTAAAATTTTGCAAAAAAAAATTAAACTCATGTGAAATGAATGAATTATTTATTTGCTTTGTGTGAAGAGACTTTATTAAGACTTCGAACACGGATAAGGAAACTAGGTACATTGCTAGCTTCAAAACAACATTAAATAAAATATTTAAATTTACCAAAGTACGGCGGCGGCGGCACATAATGCTGTGCCACATCAGCAGCAATTGTTGACTGCGGCGTCGACACTTGATACTGAACCAATTGCATCACTTGCATTTCCTATTTATCCACTCCAAATCTTATTGAATTCAAAAATATTATTTTATCAGCAAGTCCGATTTCCCGCCATTATTGTCGCGTCAAAACTTTTTATTTTTAATCCGGAGACAACCGGCCAGCGACATTCAAAACGCGCGCCATTCGCACAAAATCGATATTCACACCCCCAAGCTGAACTCAGAACAATGACCTTTTACACTTACAAAAACAACAAATCGTTAATTTACAACACTTATTTTTAAGACTGTAACGTAGATTTAAATATTTTGAACACACAATTGGGCACTGAAGCCTTTTTTGTAACAAAGACTTTTTAGTTATAACACTCCAAACATTTTCTTTTTCTAACCAGCCAGTAACAGAACACTTTTCTCGCACACTCCACCGTTTACACTGAAAGCTTTGTAAATGTAAGAGAAACGTTTTTACATGAAAAGAATTGGGTTACATTATTAATTCAACTGCATTTACAGAGGCTAGGTTATGTTTTAACAATGACTGGCGCGCGCAGGGCGTAGGGTGTAGAGCAGCAGATAAAGACGAGGGTGTTTTTATGACGTATTGGATTTTCCCGCGAAGCTCTCCGGCATAGATTAAAATTGGAAAATGGCGGCGGGCAAAGTTTGGAAAAGTCAACAACATAATAGTGGTAAAAAGTAAAAGACACACTTATTCGAGGAAGTTTAAATAAAAGATAATTTGAATGGTCTGACATGTATTTTACTTTGGTAAAGTAAAAAATTAAGTATGTTCTACTTTAGCTATTAAACTACTATTATACTTACTAGCGTATGGAACTGACATCACGCAGATATTTTGTGCTCCATGAATTGATCACACGGTCATCAACTCTTAGTACAAATCGTATTTCGAAATTCAAATTTTCAAAGAAAACGTCCTTGGACGAATAAACCACTGGACGCGCAATGACGGGAAATTTCGCTTGTTCCCCCTCGGCAACGAATTGGGCATTTTAGCCTCAATTTCATGTGATGTCTTGTCAGTACAGTGACAGAACTCGGTGAGAAACATTGCAGAAAAAAATGGGTAAATGTGCCGTATTTTTTGTAAAAATTATAGCGGCAAGACAAAAAATATTTCTTTTCATTCGTAAGTAACTTTGTATCCCAATAAAGCTGTTAATTTTTCTTAAAATAGCGAAATGTGTTTTCCTAGAGAAAAGTTACATTGCTAATTAAAAAGTTGTGGTCAGTTACTGCAAAATCAACAAGATGACGCATACTTCATTTGGTAGGATTATCGTACGTTCATCATTCGTTCCCTTGTCAAATTAGTTTTAATTGTGCTTGCCATTGTCGATAATCATATCGATAAACGTACTAATAAATTTATAATCCTATCCTACTACTATTATAAAGGCGAAAGTTTGTATGGATGTATGGATGTTTGTTACTCTTTCACGTAAAAACTACTGAATGGATTTGAATGAAACTTTACCACAATATAGCTTATACATTAGAATAACATATAGGCTACAATTTTTGAGGTTTCTAATGTGAGGTCGTAAAAAAACACATTTTTTGCGCTACTAGACGGGACGAACCTGAAGTCCACGCGAACGAAGTCGCGGGCGGGCCACTAGTATGAAATAAAATAATACATCTATAAAATGATTAACTTTAAAGTAGATTAAAGTGATCCTAAAAATACAACAGTTTTCTTTAATATTTTAAACTCCATGTTTTGTTATAATATTTATATTTTTGGTCATCAGTTGGGATTGGGACCCGACCTTCAGAAGTCCGTTCTGTTCTACTGTTCTTATAGGAACACTTTAATGAGGGTTCGAATCATAATAGTTTTAATTTAGTTAGTCGATGGTTTGGAATGAAACACTCACAGTATCATATTTTTGAAGTTAGGCGAATTATGTTATTCCGTTACCTTCTATTACCTACTCTCTGCTCAGTGGCTGAAACCCGAACCCAAGACTTAGGTCGTAGGGCTGAGTGGAGTAAGGTTAAGGCAGGTGGAACCAGTTTTTATTTTTTACTATGGAGCTGTGGAAAGTGTTTTCTAAAAAATGTTTTGTTATTCGATAAAAAGTGATTCTATTAATCTATACAGTAAATACATTTTAAGATAACTTTTTATTCCACACCACATAGATAAGTTACAAATTCGTGTAATGAAAATTTCAATTTATTTCACTATGGCATAACTAAGTCATAGTAGAATCAAATAAGTAGGTACGCCAACTTAAGCCCCAAGCGAGCGATAATAGGCTAAGTCTTATAGTATTACAAAAAAATACTTAGTGGTATACTAAGTTTTTTTTATTTTCTTCGAGTTTTATTTTTTATCTTTTAATCATTCGCTTAATGGATGCTTTCGCTGCTTTCTTTCGAAGACCACTGCTTGCATCAGGTTTGTATTCTTCTGACTGCAGAGCGCATCAAGTACGACAAATCTTTGAAGCAGAATCATAAGGCCATTGTATCAAACCCCTATTATTTATACAATCAGTACGCTTGTGGAACTCCTTACCCCTGGCTATCAGGAAATCAAAATCTATAACTGTTTTTAAAAACCTACTTAAAGAACATCTACTCTCTTCAAATTTTATCTACTCTTATGTATCAATCAATTTCCTTTCATTTCACATTGGTTTGTATATAAATTATGTATGATTTATATTGTGTTATTATATGTTATTTATATATGGGTATATATATATATATATATATATATATATGTATATATTTATATTTTATAAACATGTAAGTATTTATCTATTAATACTATTTTTAAGTATTTTATGTAACTATTTTTCTCTTCATTTACAACGCACAAAATACCCCTTCCTATAAACCCATAATTTCTTTACCCAAAGGTTGTCTGGAAGAGATCGCTTATAGCGATAAGACCGCCTAAATTGTACATTTCCTTTAAACAAATTTGTAAATTCACTAATTTTGTGTGCAATAAAGAGTTATCTATCTATCTATCTATTCTTAGTATCATACCAAAGTGTAAGCTCTATAAGATTTTAAACTTTGTTGCATTTTAAACTAAACTTCACAATTACACGGGATTTTATGCAACTTTCACTTGTTTAAAAGGTAAAAATGGTAAAAATCCCGTGAAATTGTGAAGTTTAGTTTGAAGTGTAAGCTCATCTACTGCTAGATTATACCATTGGAGGATTTTATTATACCATTGGAGGACTTACGGCCTGTTTCACAATGTCTTAGGAAGTTCTAGTTAGTGTTACTTGCCAGACCGTTTATAAACATATTCTATGTTTCAATTATTCGTTTAATGTTTTGTGATTATTTAAACATGCCCATAATTATTGTTTTGGTAATAAAAATAAAAACATTTTGCAGATTCGTTCATTCATTCGTTCAACACATATCGATAGAATAATATCGACACTTCCACGCACTAAATGTCAATTAGTGACAAGACAAACTCCCCCCGCCCCGCAAAAATTGGTTGATGATGTTTTCATACATTCGCTCCTGCGTTTCATATCCAGTGGTTTATTCATCCAAGAAAACGTCACAATCTTGCTGTCGTTTTTGCGACACATTTTTTGCTTGGCAAAGCATCTCTATGTGTAATAACTCACTGACTTTAACCCACATGCCCAATATTAATGAATTTCTTCATAAAGAAATCAGAAAACTGTTAAAAAGTTACACTAACTAATAAAGTGGAATTTTGAATATAGTCAAACTAGCTTTTGCCCGCGACTTCGTTCGCGTGGACTTCAGGTTCGTCCCGTTTAGTAGCGCAAAAAATGTGTTTTTTTACGACCTTACATTAGAAACCTCAAAAATTTTAGCCTATATGTTATTCTGATGTATAAGCTATATTGTGCTTTGAGTATATATTGTGGTAAAGTTTCATTCAAATCCATTCAGTAGTTTTTACGTGAAAGAGTAACAAACATCCATACATCCATACATCCATACATCCATACATCCATACATCCATACTTACAAACTTTCGCCTTTATAATAGTAGTAGGATTAGAAAACGTCCATACAAAAACACATTACACTCCTTTGCATCGCGCAGTCGCGTAAAAAGGAAAAGTGCCTGTTAGTTTTAACCAAATCCGAGCAAGCGCTAATAAAGAAGAATTGATTAACCTAACATCGAAGTGTTAAAATTATATATTTTTTAAAGCACCGACAGAGCGGAGATCTTTATAAATTTCCTGAGGTAGTGCCTACAAACTAACCTTTCTAACTAAAGGCCCCAAGTAAAAAAAGAAAAGATACTACTCCATGGCAATTGGCAATCCATGTATGCTACCAAAAAAATTGCTCCATAAAATCGCTATACTATAGATTTCAACCAATGTTAATAAGCACCTGAATTTTCGAATAGCAGGTAGTTTTACTGTTAATTGTTATTTTGCTTTTGAATTTAACAAAAGAGGTTTTAAACTTTCGTGGGAAGGTTTTTTTGATTGCGTTTATGTAATGTGGACTACATTTTGTCTGCTATGGATTCCACAGAATATAATTGCAAGTTTTTGCTTAAAGTTTTTGCGCGGAAACCATAAGTTAAACTGACGGGGGGAGTCTTTGAATTATGTAATGTGGAGACAATTTTTAGGTGAAACTTTTATTCATTGTGCAGTTAATAATTAAAGAAACTTGGCCGGAAAACATATATCATGACAAGGCAGAGAAAGATTACGTAAAAAATGTTGCAGGATTTTTTATGACTTGGCATGAGCCCTTTGATGTCCTATGACAGTTATAATGATAATGCTAGGGGCCCTATTTTTTAATCACTCGCTTGATATGACTTGTGATTTTCGTTCGAAGATGAATTAAAAATCTAAGAAAGTAACTCGTTTCCGAACGAACATCATGGAATATTGACGCGAGTGATTCAAAAATAGAGCTCCAGAAGCTCTATAACAAGATGAATTAAGAGTCAACGAAAGTAACTCGTTTCCGGACAAAAATCACTGTAAATATTGAAGCGAGTGATTCAAAAATAGAGCTCCAGAAGGCTTATGGTTTAAAATAGGGCCGCTGGGGCTTCAACGACTGGCGAGAGCGATCATTGGGTGCCACTGCGCATGATTGCACCGTATAAATCTTTTGTTCATTTCATTTAAGCAACTTCGCTAACTTAGTCAGACTAAAAACTATAGTAATATTAAACACTCGCTTCCTCTACGGCAATAAAACGTGGGACTGCGACAGCGCATGCTTGTCTCTCTTTCACACTCACAGGCCTTATGTGGATTGCACTAGTTTAGTATTAACATTCATATTATAAAATATTTAATTCTGTAATAAAATAAATGGAATGAATAACTGACAAAATGTTAATTAAGTACATTTGCTAAAAGGAACAATATTCGAATCATAAAAAAAAAACTTAAATACAATGTTCTAATTAATAAGGCGCTACCAGAAAATAAACTGTGTTAACCGAAAAACTGGGAATCGGTTCGTGCGTTCTGGAGTTATAGCGTCAGGAAGGAAAACCCGACTTATTTTTATATAGTAGAAGATTAGTGACAAATAAGTGCGTGCGCGCACGAATGATTTATGGCCGCGGTGGAAGCGTATGTTTAATATTA
The DNA here is from genome assembly GCA_963584085.1 of Pyrausta aurata. Taxonomy (NCBI): domain Eukaryota; kingdom Metazoa; phylum Arthropoda; class Insecta; order Lepidoptera; family Crambidae; genus Pyrausta; species Pyrausta aurata. Next base: position 5,472,904 of record OY757279.1, read on the forward strand.
CTATAGTTATTTAGTCTAACTAAAACTTACCATTATTCCTCCTATTAGTAGCAGCTAGCACGCTGGTGGGGGGCCGCGGGGGGAGCGCAGGGGGGGTGTCAGTCTTCGCGGGGGGCGCGGGACCGGGGTCGTCGGCGCATGCATACTGCACTGATGATGGCTTGCAGGTGCAGGCGACTTGGTACTAGAAAGAGAAAATTATCAGTAATAAATAAATAAAATAATAATAAAATAATAAATGAACCAACCAACCAAATAAACTTATAGTCGGAAGGTGACGAAGTTGCTAGTGTGACTATTATGTGGCACACATTGCTTTTAGATAATAATTGATGTGGACAGATAGTGAGGATGTTCATGATGATAAATGAACTAGTACCTTATGCAAGTCGGAGGTGACGGAGGCGCTAGTATCGCACTCGGGACACGCGTCGGGCGCGGGCGAGCTGCGCGCTGACGTCACGTCCGCTAGCGACATCTTGTGTTTCCGACTACTGAAAAATAAATAGTTTATTAAGGCAACACAAAAATTACGTGAAATGTGGCACTTTTGAGAGAAAAGGGGCTAAATCAGAAAACATTTAAAAAATCGAGTGAAATTATAACTTTAAATAAGGAGACCGAGCGGTGTCTTCGTCTCTCTCTTTCACACTGTTTGCAATTAATTATTATTAATTTGTCGGTCCCACAAAAAACGTGAAACAAATGCCAAGTTCATAAACCGTTTTGGTAGAGTACAGTTTGGTACCAAAACTTCAGACATAATCTCTTTAGACCTAAGTTAGACAGTTACGGTTTTAGACATACTATTATCACAGATAATATAATATATACTACCTATTATATATTCTGTGTTTTTTTGGTTGGGTACTCGCTAAATATTCTGTGGTTTTAGGTTGGGTACTCGCTAAGATCGGATACCTGGATTCTTTTAAATTTTAATTGTTTATTTTGAATTGTCTAACTAAATTTTTTTAGGGATTGAATTGCACTTTTGTTTACAAAGGTGGACTTAAGACTAAAAGCATTCTCTACCAGCCAAACTTGAGGTTCATATTTTTATACGATACCCTTAATAGATAGATATATTAACCTCTATTGATTCCAGCGACACATAACATGACAAGAAATGCGACAGCAATAACAGTATCTAATACGTTTTCTAGAAAATAATCGACATAACTCATACTGGCGCGTGCTTCCCTATCATACCACAGATTATAACCGTAGAAAATTCCTTGTCTATGACATTCCAAGTTCCAACCCTTTTTCGAACCTCTAAACGAATTTCAACTCTAGTCTCCTATTTTTAAATTCGAAATTACATCAACTGAGGTGTTCGCAAAAAACAATATGGCTACCAATGAACAGCTGACCGACCAGCTTCCGGTGGTAACAGCTGTGAAGGCTGTATGAAATGAATAGGTCTTTGAGATCAATTTCGCAGGCTGGATTTAACAACTGCACCCGCAGTATACTTTAGAGTGTATTTATAAATATTTTAAATGTCATATCGTTTAATATTATGTAGTATTAGTTTGTTGAGGTAAGTAGTACAAAGCGAAAATGAGTTGTTAGGTTTCCAAGACTTTAGAGCTAGCACTAACATGACTAACTTTTATTTAAAAAGTTTAAAAAATGCAGCAGTTTACAGCATAATTATTAGAATAACATAAATATAAGCTGCCAGAACGCTTTAAAACAAATTGATTGACTGTTGTTTCTTAATTTTTAGGGCCGCATTAAAATCTTCGCAAACTCTACCAAGTAGTTTAATATCATTTTAAAAACCGCAGTAAGCCATTGTCATAACTTTCCATTTTTAACTAAATCTCTGGATTTAAAATGTTGTACACAACAACATAATACACAAAAAGTCACGTAAAGTAACATTTAGTTGACATTAGGAATGCATAATCGTCATCATGGCTAAATGACCGTTTACGAGTCGAGTTACACGACTAGTCATGTAGTGTGACCAAGCGGTCACTGTTACTTGTGGGACAGTCCCGTTTTATACAGCGTGTGGCCTCATAGGAGCAAAAAATTTTAATAATTACTCTACATAGTAAACGGTATTACTTTGATCTGGTCATAGTACTCTAAATGCTTTAACTCAGAGATATAGCAATCCAAAGTTATTATCCCCAATCAATGTATATCAAAATCGCTAGCTCGTTGTTATAAATGTCAAAGTTTATGACTGGACTTATTTGTCTGTCTGCAATACATTGCTGGTTCGATTTATTTCGTTAGAAAATAACAATAAATTTCTTTTTTCATCATAATAAACTAGCTTTTGCCCGCGACTTCGTCCGCGTGGAATAGTGACTTCTTTCCCGTTTTTTACACATTTACCACTATATCTTTGCTCCTATTGGTCGTAGCGTGATGTTATATAGCCTATAGCCTTCCTCGATAACTGGACTATCCAACACAAAAAGAATTATTCAATTCGAACCAGTAGTTTCGGAGATTAGCGCGTTCAAACAAACAAACAAACAAACAAACAAACTCTTCAGCTTTATAATATTAGTATAGATACTAACCATTTCGAATTTATTACTGGTGGTTACATAAACTGCCTTTATATATTCAAAAGTGTCGCTCCTATTAAAAAAATGCCAGGCATACAGGCCTTGAATGTACAAGATTGATTTGTTCCCTCATGTGATCACGCGTTGTTTACCAATAATATTTGAAGTTTTAAATTATGCTAATCCTAAAAAGACAAGAAATACTGCCAAAACCGTTTATCATTCTATTTCGCTTGGATACCATTTCTTATGTTTCTTTTAAATTCCAACTTACATTCAACCAAAACTAAAATGAAGAAAGCTAACAAAAAAGGTAATGCTTTAAGGTTTCTTTGTTACATTATAACACTTTATGGAAGTTATATTCAAATTAATGTTTAGATGCCTTCTTCTTCTTCTTCTTCTTTTATTTAATGGCGACGAATCAGATAATAGCTTGCGCCGTACTGAATAAGTTTAGATGCCAAGTTTGTAACACCTTATTATCCTATTTTTATGGCTGTAAGCAACCCCAGTTAACCTATCCATCCATGGTTACCCTATCGAGTGAGTGAGTGATTGAATGATCGGCCGCGGCCAATGACCCGGCGCAGACGCAGTTTGTCAACAACAGTCTGTTCGACCGAACGAGGCGCTTTCTAGCAGTTAGCTAACGTAAGCTGGCGACCTTTCTGGCGACAGAACTAAGCTGTACCCCAATCACGAATAGTTGCGTCGAAGTATTCGTATAGAAACGTAATCATTTGTATAAGAATTCCAAAGCGCCTCTTTTAATTAAAAATTTTCACTCGAATAAGATAATAATATATTAATGAAATAGATTGTTTAACTTGTTTCTGGACGTGCCATATTCATGTTTTTATGACGTCATCTGCGGTAAGGCTTTCGAGATTACTACACGTCATGGGAGTTCTTCATGCTGCCGACTGACATAAACTCACTATGATTATGTCAAATGTTCGTGATTGGGGTACTGGAGCTCTATTTTTGAATCACTACGCGTGACACTTCGAGATGGCGACTGATTTTCGTTCGAAGATGAATTAAAAGTCAAAGAAAATAGCTCGTTTTCGAACGAAAACCACTCGTAATATTGACTTCAAGAATAGGGCAATTTATGATTCTTCGTTTTTTACTAGCTACTAACTAAAGTGTCAACATTTGTTCAGCCTGCCCGTAGGCTGTTTCTAGTCAGACATGAACGTTATAGTCAGACATGTTCAATTAATGTCTGGCGATTCATAAAAAAGCTTTCAGAGGAAGAGCTGAGCTTCCGGCTCAATACACCCATTTCGTTAGCCGTGGGAAGAGGTAGCCTGTGGTCATTTTGGACAAGTAATGTGGCTGAAAATAGGATTTTAAAAGACTTCGATAAACAGTTTTTTTTACTGATGTTACGTTTCAAATTATGTTTTATATTCGCTTTAGCAAATTTCATTTCCTTCTTGCCCATTCTACAAACATATTAATACACCAATATTATAAAGTGAATTCTTAGTATGTTTTCTCAGTAAGTATCTCCATTGTTTAGTAGTGATCTATCAGTAAACAAATGGCACTCAATGAACTAAATTATTTTGCACAAGCACAGATCACAAAATTGTAAATTGCAATCATTTTCATTGACATAAAGTATTTTTAACTGCCTCATCTAACTAACCGCTTCACCAGCCGATAGTTTGCTGGTCACTACCCAAGAGGTCCCGGGTTCGAATATCGGGTCGTGCCGAAATTGGTTTCAGTTTTTCTGTCTTGAAAATACTCGGAAACAGCTCGGAGTCAGGAATTTGGTGGTGATGAAACCGCCGTGCCTCGGTGCGCACGTTATGCTGTTGGTCCTGCGCCTGATCTCTCATCATGTCATGAGTAAAGGAACAGAGAGTGCACTTGAGTATTGCGCAGTGCGCACATATCTGGGTACTATAAAATCTCCTGCGTACCTAGCATAATCTCTGGTGATTGAGAGGGGCCGCTATTACCGAAAACCGATAGGAGAATATTATACCTTTCATATAAAAACCTAAATCGTGCTGCAGTCACGCGTGATTCGTATTTTACGCTGTTTCACGATTTTCAAACGTGACCGGCTTTATATCCATTATGTATTTGAAACGAAATTTATGATAAACTAGCTTTTGCCCGCGACTTCGTTCGCGTGGACTTCAGGTTCGTCCCGTCTAGTAGCGCAATAAAATGTGTTTTTTTACGACCTCACATTAGAAACCTCAAAAATTGTAGCCTATATGTTATTCTGATGTATAAGCTATATTGTGGTAAAGTTTCATTCAAATCCATTCAGTAGTTTTTACGTGAAAGAGTAACAAACATCCATACATCCATACATCCATACATCCATACTTACAAACTTTCGCCTTTATAATAGTAGTAGGATGTGGTTATATAGATTTTGATTTTTTCTTTTCACTATGTGAAAATAGCGCCCAAACTAGGTAGATAGGTACCATTAAAAGCATTTTAAACTTTTGTGATCGTTTCACCTCAGTAAGCAATTGTAAGGTATTGTTTTTCCTACAAATAATATTTGTTTTACAGGCACCAACCTGTGATTTTTATTTTTTTAAGATCCTCTACAGATTTGAATGAAATATTATATGCATACAAAATACTTATCGTTTTTCATTTAGATTTTACCAAAATTCTACCTTTATGAGGATGAAAAGGGGGATGAAATTTTGTAAAGGTAATCTTATATTTGCGCGGTCGAAGTAGTATGAAAGAATGTTAAATTAAAACTAACACCGTTAAGCGTTATCTCTGTGTCACTTTTAATTAACACATGATTATTAGCAACACTGCAAGTATATATATTCTTTGCTGCAAGCGAAATTCTTTTGTTAATCATCTATACTAATATTATAAAGCTGAAGAGTTTGTTTGTTTGTTTGTTTGAACGCGCTAATCTCCGAAACTATGGTTCGAATTGAATAATTCTTTTTGTGTTGGATAGTCCAGTTATCGAGGAAGGCTATAGGCTATATAACATCACGCTACGACCAATAGGAGCAAAGATATAGTGGTAAATGTGTAAAAAACGGGAGAAAGAAGTCACTATTACACGCGGACGAAGTCGCGGGCAAAAGCTAGTTTGAAAGAAGATCCACCAAACACTGGCCGCTCATTCATCACAGTTTAACAATGTTTAAAAGTAAAAACTTTCGACCGAGCTCAGGTATCAAACCTTTTTGCGACTGGAAAATTAAAACGACACAAAAAAGGTTGTAAATATCTTAGGAATGAAAGAAAGGGATGATGCGGGCACCTTTTTCGGATAGCAGGTAGGATTAAGCTACTTTGCCGAATAAAATATCATTTCTAGGGCGGTATGTGAGCCATCATATACTACAGAATATTTTAATTTTGTTTAATTCTATTACTTTATAAATATTCTGATAGGTCAAAAATTACAGATTTATTATTGTAGTAGATTAGGATTAATAAAATATCGACACATTATGCTCAAAAAATAACGAAAGAAAAAAAACCGGTTAAGTGCGTGTCGGACCCGCGCACTGAGGGTTCCGTGCCACCCTTAACTGAACTCAGGGTTCACTTACTTTCACATAACGAAAACATCACAATATATTGTGATAGCAAAAATAACTTTGTATTTCATAGTGTTTGTATGAAAGACAAAGTTATATTTGCGGTTGATAAAAATGTGCAATATCTCAAAAACTACTGGTTCGATCTCCTTCAAACCAATTTTCGTTGCAAGTTTTTGTTGAGATCTACATCATATATTTTTTTCAAAATTTTCACTTTCTTAGTTCAAAAGTTAGATGGGGGGGGACGCCCATTTTACCACTTTGGAAGCGTCTATATCTCAAACCTTACACTTTTAGAAAAAATGGTCTTAGAAACCTCAACATCATTTTCCAAGACCTATCTATTGACACCCCAAACGCATAGGTTTGAGTAAAAAATTTTTTTTTGGTTTTAGTTTCATGTATGGGAGCCCCCCCTTAAATATTATTTTTTCTTACTTTTTGTATCTGAATCGGAAAGCGGTGAACAAGATACACCTACCTACCAAGTTTCAGCTATGTGATGCTTATAGTTTCAGAATAAAGTGGCTGTGACATACGGACGGACAGACAGACAGACAGACAGACAGACAGGCAGACAGACAGACAGACAGACAGACAGACAGACAGACTGGACGAAACTATAAGGGTTCCGTTTTTTGCCATTCGGCTACGGAACCCTAAAAAAGTGTAGTCTAAACCGATTTAAGAGTGAAATTCAGTAGTACAATTTATTCAAAATAGTGTAGTTAGGCGATGAAACACGATCGATAAAAAATAAATTCTATGATAAAAGTATCTCACAATTTCACCACAACCTATTTTAAATAGTGATGTTATCGAGTCGATAAATTACATATCGATGCTCCCACGCTCGAAAAAGGGTGTCACTTAAAAAATACTTAAAACAAAAGACTGCTTTCGCTGACCCGCGAATGGCCATTGTGCGATGAAAAATGTTAAGCAATCAGTCTTGTTTTGTGGGAGTCTGTGTATTGCACTTTCTCCCTAAACGTATGATCGTGTTATAGTCAGATACTTCTAGCAGTTTAGGTCAAAACGGTCGGCTAGAATTTATGTTGTGCAAAATGTTGTTATTTTTAAAGGATACTGTTACTGACTGATCTAACATTCCTAATTGCAAAACTTGGTACCAGGCTTAGGACCGTACTAAGGTATACACAGTCCAATTTAAAAAGAATGTCAAGTTACAGTATTCAATAATGGAGATATACTAAATAAAAAATAGTATTTTATTTTGAGATTTTTTAATGTTGTTATTGTATGTATGTTACTATTTAAGGTATTTATTGTATGGGCCATAGTGGCCTGAAATAAATGATTAAATTAAATTAAAAATTTAAATTCTTTTTTCGTTGGGCGGGGGTAACTTTAGTCTTTATTTAAACCTAGTAATATCTTTTTTATAATAAAGGACTGTTTAAATCGCTACTTGTACACATGCCTACATAAGACACAAACCAAAATCGTTTCTCAAATCGTGCTGACAGTTAGGCCATCGTCCGTCGTAATATCCCTTTACTCATCCATTAAAGGCGAACCATGTAATTTTAACTGTTTTGTTTGCCATTTCCGTAGCATCCGTCACTTAAAACGTTGTAGGATTTCACAATATTTTTTACTTTTGTACACGTAGAGACGTAGTTTTGTAAAGCTCGAACTAGCCCATTTCAGTTAACGATATTTTCATTTTGTGTTCTCTTGAAGAATTCTATCTAATGTTCTACCTACATCATTGAACTATTAATACTAGCGTATGGAACTAAACCACGAATAAATCCCGTGCGCTATGAATTGACGCCACATGTCATCAACTCATACAAATGGTTTCATATTCTAAATTCAAATTTCAAGGAATACGTCATAATCATGTCGTGATTGAAAATAAAGAGATGGAATTAGGAATTCTTCCCCAGTGAGCTGTTACTACTACGTATAGAGAAGCTTGCCAAGTAAAAAATGTGTCACAAAAACGATTTTTCTTTGAAAATTTGAATTTCGAATTATGATTTGACACGAGTTGATGACCGTGTCATCAATTCATGGAGCACAAAACTTGTTCGTGATGTCAGTTCCATACGCTAGTAATAGTAGTTCGATGTTCTTTCCTACCATTTGAATTAGTACGATAACTGAAAATAACTCCAAAAACAAAGCATTACATAACACCAAACCAACATAATTATAACCAAACGATTCTTTAAGCTATCTCTACGAACCCAAATTCGACCCAATTATGAAACATCCGTTCTCTAAATTGAACTCAACCGAGAAACCAAATCTTTTGATTAAGAGAAAAGATGGCGCCTACCTGGAAGCTCACTCAATATGATAGTCGTGTTTTTGAATCTGGCTATCCTTGTTGCTCATATGGCTTTGCGATTGAAAGAGATGGTCTTGAAATACTTTTGTATTTTAGATTTTACAAATAAAAAAGTAAGCACTATCCGGATAATTTAAATATAGAACGCTATTAAATATGAAGTAAATTGGCAGTTGAACTACTTGAGACTTAAGTGTTTTTGAAAGTGAAACATGCCCTATTGCCCTGTGCCTAACTGCAGGGCTCTAGGAAAGCTATCGTTGGGCCATGCTTTGTGTTTAATCATTATTGACGGACACAAAGACGCGTTGTCTTCAAGTTAAACGTTAACCGCGCAAGTGGGCCTTACATCTGTATGTAAAGAAGTTTCCTCGACTTAACTCCACTCATACTCTAGATGAGTATCAGTATCTTTAAAAGGCAAAAAATCCTTGACTCAAAGTTATACTCTTTTGTGGTGATGAAGGTTTGAGGGAACGATTGTCAAACTCGTAGTACTTCGCGAGCTACCTTAAGGCCGTCTTATTCCGTCAAATTATCTCATAAGCCCCGCCCCCTTGTTAAAAGTGCGGGGCGCTTCCCCCACCAGCACCCCCGCACAAAACTTTTTCTGTCAACTTTGTCTTACAAATCTCGTGTATAATTAAGCCATCTAGTGTTTATTTAAGGAACAAAATTTTCTTGAATAAGATACTTCATGCGCTTTTGTAAGTAACATACCCACGCCATCTAGCAGAACCCCTAAGAACTTTTACAAAATGGTTTCTTTAGTACACCATACATGCTTTTTAGTCTAAACGTTTATCGAAAGAACAAGGAACGCAAAGAGTGGCATTTCATTCTCACACGACTGGTCAGCACTTTATGCCAGCAACCTGTAACCATTATAAAAACAAGAAAGAATATCCGATAACATTTATTATATTCTTTATTTCACTTATAAGATGTACAGAAAATAGGTACAAGAAGTCACAATGTGAACAAAGGTGGGCTTATCCCTAAAAGATACCTCTTCCAGCCAACCCATAGGTGTAGGAAATGTAATGTAATAACATTTAGGTGGTTTATATTAAGATCCTTTTTGTCGACACAGTTATAGTCTCACTACTATCTTCCATCAGTCTTCCAATTGATGATGACTGAAGACCATTACAGATATGGCACTTCAAATTTAGGGTTCCGTACAAACCAGTAGGTATATAAGTCAAAGTTCACCCATCACGAGAATTTTGTCATGGTATTTTTTTACACACTGAAATTCATAACATTACAAATCATCATCATCATTCTCTTGCCCTGTTCCCAGTTTATCTAGGGTCTGCGCAGTATGTTTCACGCTTCCGTTTAACATTACAAATATGGAAAGCTAAATTAAAGACAAAGGTTTCTTTATCGTTTCAGTAATCCTTTAATAATATCAAAGTTTTTTATTTACTAGTCGTCTCCCGCGACGTCGCCCGCGTATATTTTGGATGTCCCGTGAAATGGTTCAAGTAAATTAATGGTTTAAAGTAATTACTATCGAGGTCACCCACACCACGCTTAAAATACTCGCTTAATATCAGCCTGAACTATAAAAATTACTTGACTATCATGTGTTAGAAAGTAAGAAAATAGTAAGGCAAAAGTAGTTAGTAGTAATCTCTCATTTAGATGCAATACTTTTTTCGGCGAAGTTCACTATCAAATATACTGAGCATTGAACTTGGCTATCATTTTTCACATTGCTGTTTTTGTTGGGATATCATAACTTTTTATAGAAATATTTATTTGCTTTTTCATAAATCATTAATACATAATTTGTGCAAGCTTCCATCCACTTAATTATAACGGTTTCAGACCCTACAATAAAAAAACTTTCTTTTGTTTTCAGATTTTTTCCTTCGCTTACACATTATTACCTAGCTAGATGCCATATTTCAACTGTCTAGGTTTGTTAATTAGAGCACCGCACCCACACAATTACTTTGATAAACCATATATGGTTTTGCCATGTTTGACTTTTTGTAGTCTAGCTTATAGACCTTTTTTACTATAAAACTGTAATTTGGCATGGGTTTCTTTATATCCTAATCACACCGCCTAAAATATGTATTTTAAAATATTTTTGAGACACCTCCCTACAAGGAATGAATTATGATGAGCATGAGTTCCTACACCGAAAGGGCAACACCAGGGTTTATCTCATGAATCGTGATAGTAAGACAGTTGAAATTTTCAGGAAGGATGTATTCATGTTGCCGTTGAAAAAACAAAAACTTAAAAAACAGTTTTTTTTCAGGTTGCTCTCATACAACTTATCTACTCTGATAATGATAATAATGAGGGGCTGCCCCATTATTAGGACTTCATATCTTTTGTATGGGACTCCCTGACGACAGATATGATGTTTATGCCATTTTCATAGATAATGGTACGGAACCCTTCGTGACCCCGAAGCGCCATTTGGCGCTAACTACAAGATTAATAGAATTATTATGTGTCACAAACACCAAAGTTGTTTTGGATATTCAGTAACAGCAATTTGAGGAACGGTTATAAAAATAAAATTAAGACAGTCTCCACACATTTTCGAAAGAACAAAATTGAAAAAATTATTCAGATTTGACATTTCTGAATGCAAATATAATTGGATTATACTGAGTAATCTCCATGTTCGTCGCTCAAGTCCATGTCACCAAATAAGAGATAGATAGTCAATGCATTATTACTACACGATTCAGAAAATGTGTACGTACGTACGTAAATAACATGGAAACCTGAGTTCCATACACGAAGAGAGCTAGACCGACCTTAACTTAACCTCCAATGTTTGTATTTTGTCACAGGAGTCTAGATGTAAATAAATAAATAAAATTAATATAGACCTATCACCTAATAATTTTCTCCCTCCCTCAAATTCATATAATATTTTCTCGTCTCCAATATACTAGAGTCACCAGGGCACAGCTTTAGCATTTGAGAATACTGCTAAACCTACAGTTATGGTTTAGCTCTGATTTTTCCAAATAGAGAAAATGTTCAAAACTACAATAATTTGACATGAGTGTTTTATGCTTTTTGTTTATATTGTTACTATAGAAACGGATTCATCTCTACGATTGGTACAAAAATATAGTTCATTTATTCACAACAATTATATATGTCGCTACAGCCTTTCTCTTTTTATTTTGCTTAACACGTAGAGGTTGGGGGTTCCATCCTCATGGCATTGAGGAGATTTATCCGCATGGTGATGATGTTTTTGATACTAATTTTCTTTTTGAAATTTATTTTCATTGTTATGTAGTATTTTTAATAGGATTTGCTACTTTAAAAAAAAACCTAAAAATTTAATCAGTTTTTATTTGTAATTTTTTTTATTTTAAATGTTAAAATGTCCAAAAATTAAAATAAATACTTATTTCGTTTTCTAAAAAAATATTGTGACTATGTAGAAAAATATTCATGATACCCCCGATTTGAACTCGCGACCTTTGATTAGTATAAGACTGGTGCTGATCCAACTGAGCGTGACGCGGCGCGGCGAAATTAGCTATTAATAGTTCTTAGGTGTTTTACGTAATTAAGTACGCAAATAAAATTGCAAAAATTGACATAGGTCCAGCGTTCGCAGTGGCGTCAAGGGGAATGAGGAAATGGTATCTCGTGCTTGTCATTTGAATAAAAAGATAGCGCTATTTCTGCTTGCATGTATAGAACAGAGATGACACGACGATCAACTGTTGCGTCAAAGTCGTTGCGCGAATCACCATCGTCACAAGTGTGAGAATCACTAAATCAGTGTTTTATGAATGAAAATGTTAATAAAACTGGAAAAAAACGATTGGACGCCCTAAACATCTTTGGTGTCTAAAGTAATCTTAAAAAGACAATTGGAAGAATTTGCTGCTTGTAAGAAAGAATACAGACTAATGAAAAAAATGGACCTTTCTTTGCCTGAACATAACACCGATAAAAACTAAAAAAAAATCATTTGATTCATAGCTGAGATCTCACTTATGTGGTCAAAATGTATATTCTTATAATCCCCTGTTCCTCACATCTGTGTAGCTTGAGCAAATCAAGATCAAAAAAGTCGAAATAGGTCAAATAAAGTGTTTTTAGATATTTCGTTATTCTGATCTAAATAACAAACATTTTGAAATCATTTTAACATGTATATGTGTAGAATGGAATTACCTACTAAAATATGTGATTTTCATAAATATAAGTCCAATAATTTGAAAACTACATAGAAAATACGAAAAAAAAGGGGCCCACTTCTGAGGCAATTATTATCGAGCAAAGTAATTACAATCGTGTTTCCAACCACAATCCAGCTTTCTAGTAATCTTCTTCTATAACATATATAGATTCGAGATTTAAATAATTAGTGTTTCCATGTTTAAACTCAATCGAAACATCGTAAAAATGGAATATCTGGCCCTTAAGGAATACTCATTTGTTGACAAGTGCTGCAAACCGCGTCAAAGTGAAGTGTCAATATAGTCACAAGATGAGGTCTCGCAGCCTACGTGTTTAAGAAAGCACTTACAAAATTTAACAGGCTTGCCAGTGTGACGGTGGCCGAGTGGTATAGGCATGCGCCCGGATAGCGTAAGACACGGGGTTCGATTCCTCGTCGGTCACAGTTGCATTTTATAAGTGCAATTTATATGTCAAAATAGTCGTTCGACTTGGAATACCAATTTCGAGGTATCCTCAAACTTTCCTTGAGAGTTCGTCAGTTGAGTCTGCGTCGAGGTAGTTTCAAGGAAAAGCCTTGTTAGTGTTTTTGGATGAAATGAGTTCAGCAAGCTTCACTGATCTCTCAAAACTCAGATCACGACCGAAAGACACGATTGAGAAAGCAGTTAACATTTTATGTTTGTTTTACATTCCTCGATCACCGATAATTATAATGCTTAAACTATCAATCTGACCTGTGTTAATGTGTGTCCAATTTGATTGGAGCCATTGACATTTGATTTGTTTTGAAGATAGGCTGTGGCGGATCAAGAATGGAAAACGGATTTTGCATGGTAAGCAATCTCGATAAAACGACAATGACATATTTCCCTAGTTTTCAGTACATCGGTTACGAAATCTCCGTATCAATTGAATTGATTTATTTGCAAAAAAACTTATTAGTTTACACCTTGACATGACATCTGTTAGGTAACCAATTGATTTATTTGCAAAAAACTAATTGGTTTACACTTTGACATGACATCTGTTATGTAACCATACTTATTGTCCTGATCGTAAGTATTTTTCATCCCCAGTCAACCTGTTAGTTTTTTTTTTTAATTTTGACAGTAAATTTGTGAGCTACGGTTTAAAACTCAGCCTAGATTTTGACCTTAATATCTACTATACTAATATTATGCTGAAAGAAAAAAGCTGAAGAGTTTGTTTGTTTGAACGCGCTAATCTCAGGAAGACTGAATAAATTTTAAAAAATATTTTTGTGTTGGAAAGCTTATTTATCGGGGAACTAAAAGTCATAAAAAGTCAAAAGTCGTTTATTTTTATAGACCCACTCTATAGTAACATCACGCTGTGACGGGAGGAGAGGGAGGGAGCAAACTCAAAAACGCGCGGACTCAGTCATGAGGGACCGCTAGTTTATAATATGGCGGGAAACGTCCTCTGGCCTTCACATAAAAAATAATCGTCAACACAATAGCTCTAAATATATAATGCAATTTAATAAACTTTTATTCTCCAATCGTAATCTTTAAACTACTCATAATAGTGATGACCCAGATATACTCAAATCGGTTGTCGATTTATTTGTATTGAGAGCCGTTAGCGACCGTTACTTCAGATTTGGTAACGTTCGAAACTTAATCTGTTACGTAACAAATCGGGTTAAATTTGTCGGTAACTTTGACAAATGATATGATGATGAGAGCAGCAGGGTTATTTTCAGATCAGAATATTAATGGTACGACTGAAAATCTGTTTATTATAGATACTCTCTCTCTCTCTCTCTCTGCTGTTTATTATTTTAATATTACTTTAATTCGTATTTCGATTTGACCAATAACTTTAGGCAAGTATCTACCTATTATTAATACCTACATAGAAATGTATGTAATCAATATTTTTTCAGCCAGAGGACAATACAACAAAGGCCTAGGCGCTGGGGAAATCTTAGCCTACAAAGGCAAGTGGTCTGCATCCAGTGTGTGTGATCCTGCGATCTTTATTTCGCCGGTGGATTTCCTAAGAGATTTGATCGAAGGGTCTCCAATCTAAAAATGTTTTATAGAATGTTCTTTAGTTATTTGTTTTAAGTGTTGCCATTGGAGCTTGAATTAACTGATTTTAGTATAATTTACAGGACAATTTAAAGTTATTAGACTAACTGTCTCCTGAGTATGAGGTCAATTAAAGACATCCGCGGCAATTGGCGGAATGGTGTCACTCGCAAGATGACAATGATTTATTCAAATTATGGTTGATTATGACGAGGACGCGTTTCGAATGCTTCTGCATCCCGCAAAATTCAAACACAAATTCATTTATTCATCATCTTATCATAGGTTGCCAATATTATAATAATTATAATATTGCCAATTCTCTACTTAAAATTATTTTAAGTAGAGAACTTCATGATGCACCATGAACGGAATACGAAATTCTTTTAGGCATGGGTCAGATACAGTGGTAAAGAAGCTTTTTAAAGAGAGAAAATCATACCGATGCTGCAGTTTTATGAATTGTCTCAATTTCAAAACTTATACTCCAAGGACATGCTTTGTTAGTCCGTAGTCCTTACTCATTGCTCTATTCGTACAAAGATATACAATCTTTGTGCCTGTTACTACCATTAGCCATATAAATTTTGTAGTTCGAAATGTAAATGAAGTTCAGACTGCCAAAATCCTTTTCCCATCTCAAATATTCTGAAAGCCTAACACGATAAGTTATGTACACGTTATAAGAAAATGTGTCTGCATATGTGGTATAATTAATAATGCATCGTTGTACAACTCCTAGCGGCCTGCGCAAGAGTATCGAATGACAAACCCTGTTCACACGGACAAGGAACGCTTTATAGGACCGTATTATGTAAGCTCCAACGTGACCGCTCTTGCGATTATCGCTTTAAAGTCGGCAACTTCCTTGGCGATAAGGACGAGATTGACCTAATTTTGCGTAGAAGATTAGAATTAGGGATTGCATAATACAGGTGGACGATATCTTGTAGCTTGACCCTTGAATGACCTTAAGGGGAGATAATCGTCCGTTAAGTGTTTGAGGGATCGTTTACTTCAAAAGGGAGTCTCTCCCTTTTTAGGGTTCCGAAGCCAAATGGCAAAAAACGGAACCCTTATAGTTTCGTCAAGTCTGTCTGTCTGTCTGTCTGTCTGTCTGTCTGTCTGTCTGTCTGTCTGTCTGTCTGTCCGTCCGTATGTCACAGCCACTTTATTCTGAAACTATAAGCATCACATAGCTGAAACTTGGTAGGTAGGTGTATTTTGTTCACCGCTTTCCGATTCAGACACAAAAAGTAATAAAAAAAAATATTTAAGGGGGGGCTCCCATACATGAAACTAAAACCTAAAAATTTTTTTTTACTCAAACCTATGCGTGTGGGGTGTCTATGGATAGGTATTTGAAAATGATGTTGAGGTTTCTAAAACCATTTTTTCTAAAAGTGTAAGGTTTGAGATATAGACGCTTCCAAAGTGGTAAAATGGGCGTCCCCCCCCCTCAAACTTTTGAACTAAGAAAGTGAAAATTTTGGAAAAAATATATGATGTAGATCTCAACAAAAACTTGCAACGAAAATTGGTTTGAAGGAGATCGAACCAGTAGTTTTTGAGATATTGCCCATTTTTATCAACCGCAAATATAACTTTGTCTTTCATACAAACACTATGAAAAACAAAGTTATTTTTGCTGTCGCGATATATTGTGATGTTTTCGTTAGGTGAAAGTAAGTGGACCCTGAATTCAGTTAAGGGTGGCACGGAACCCTCAGTGCGCGGGTCCGACACGCACTTAACCGGTTTTTAAGTAAACGATCCATTTAAGTGACATTTTAATCCAAAACTGTCAATAATACCTGAACTCATAAAATCGTGGTAATGACTTTGAATTTTAACTTTGGATTTTATTTTATGACTAGGAACTAAGGAAGATATCAGCTATTTCGCGCCCGATTTTTAATAGTACCCTTAACAAACGTATTGATTTTTGAAAATAATAGTGATGTGCATGGTAATAATCGCATTTAACATATAATTAACATAGCGATAACAATTTAAGAAATAGCGTCAATTTTCATGTTTTTATTTAGGAATCTTAACTATGTTGCTATCTAAGGTATGTTACCTATACATATCTTCTGACATATTTTGTTTCAAGCAAGTACCTTGGGTAGATACCCGAGCAATACCGCACAGAATCAAGGCACATGTATTACAAGTACTAACCAATCGTTAACATCGGCATTTCTCCCACAGATATTAATTAATTCGCCTGTGAAACCAATTGTCCGGTCATCGCCTTCATAAAAACCTGTATAACCTTTATTTTGTACACCATAAGAACTCTTTTTGAATAACAGGAAGATTGTCCGTGGTATTTGTGAAGAAATTATTAAGTTTTTAACTAAACATCGTTGAGTTTGATTAACAGGGTCAGTTAATTGTAAAGCGATGGTTAGTGAACATTGAAGTAGATACTGGTTTTTATAAGCTGTTGTGTCGTAAGAGTCGTGTTAAAATTTTATATTGAAGTAGAATACCTTCTCTACATTTATTAGTGTTATGTATGTCATTTTTGTAAAGGATCTATTAGTTAGGTATAATAAATAACGAGCTTTTTAGTACTAATCATTCAGACAGAAGAAAATGTATTAAAAATACAGAATATAATATCAAAGGATTAATAAAATTTTGCTTTTTTCAGGTCTACTTCATTCTTACATTACCTAGATATCCGAACCAATAAGTAGTTTTAATTATGGTTGTTACAACCTGTAAAAAAAACTGAACTTACTAATGAACATTCTGTCCCGTTTTTCTATTACCATGCCATCCTTTGCCTATTACCACCTGCCTTTAACAATGCCCGGTTCCAATATTTTTAGATCGATTCCTTTTTACGCACGCTACACGCGAAACCCATCATTTTAAAAGAAAATTTTTTTTACCGTTCTTTATCTTTTTGACCATTTCCGTTTCTTTTTTTAATTAAGTCTTGTAAAACAACAAGTAACTTATATCGTTATGTAACAGTAGGTTTTTATTGATATGTAGTTGTCCTTGCATTGGACAAAGTTCTCTACACAATACATAACAATGGATACTTAAATTTAACGCCTATTCAGTAATAATTTCCTAAATTAAAACAGTAACAAAAAGTTCCTAAATTAAAACAACGAAATAAATGCCAACACAAAGATTTACGTGAAATAGGTGTCAAACTAATCTTTTTAGTTAATTTTATCAATAACAATCGAATAAAACATTCTGGGAAATTAATTTCAACTGAAACATTCATCCATCACAATTGCAAATTGCAAATCATAAATTATCGATATCCCAAAAACCTTAACTGTCCCATCCCTACTACATTGGTGGCCCACGCAAACTTTTTTTATTACAAAAAATATGCCACGGGTTCCTTTCTCAACGGCTCACAACAAAATACAGCCTAAAAGTTCTACTTACAACAACTAAGTACTTAACTCTATGAACCATTGTTTGATGCTAGTATAAATCTACAATTTAATTTAAACCCATAAATTTTATGTAAAAGCCGAAAAACACATCTAAGAACTCTAGATCATGCAGCCAAAAAGGTTTTGAAACTTACCATAAAGAGAACAATCCTGTTTTTTGATCACACTAAAATCCTTTTTGCACTGAACTATTTCTTCATCACATCACATTTCACTATCAAATTCACTACGCGAGTCAATTAAACTACTTGATTTCATTTATAATTCACTTTAGTTAAGTTAATTTTATTAAAAAACTAGTTTTTAAACTAAAATTCATAGTTTTAACACGTTCGTGTTGTACAGAGACGCATCTTGACTCGACTGAGTTGAAGTCAGCTTCGCTTCAAGCAAGATATTTTTACCTGGCAAGGCAAAAAGTTCTGTTGAGCTTAACTTTAGTACCAATCTATTAACAGCTCTATATCTACACCCCAAGGTTCAATTTTCAATGTGGCGGTCAAATTGCATTAGTGTAAGTTTCAGTTGAGAGGGTTTCAAGGCGAGTTGAATGTTGTGTAGATGAATTTAAGAATGATTTTCGGTTGAAGTTTAATCAGAGCTTTGCGTAGCGTTGCTACGTGGTGGGCAGTTGGCTTGAGCTTGCGTTTCCTAAACTTTTGACATTAAAACTTTTAAAAAGCTCTTGCTTGAACGAGATGTGTTGTTTAAGAAAAAAATGTACCTATAGATAGAGTATAAAGTCGATATTAGTTTTATCGATAATTTTGTGACACGTCATTACTACTCCACCAAACATTTTTTTTTAAATCTAGTTTTCCTAAACACTATGATTTGGGCATTTTCAGGGGAAGAGTGAATAGGCAGTCAGTTAGTCAGACAGACATGATCACTTGCCACCAGGTGTGATCGTAGTCATATGCCTCATCATCATTGATTACTTTTAGACACAGGACGTCTACTGCTGAACATAGGCCTCCCCCACGGTTTTTCCACATCGACAAGCGGTCTATCCAGTGATCCTACGATGTTCTCAAAACAAGGTCATCTTGTCCATCTTGTCGGTGGACATCCTACGTTGCGTCTTTACTCTTTGGTCAAAGAGTCAAATGCCTGCCCCTTTTACTCTGGACACAAAACCCGATCCAATGGATATAGCCATCCCTGTCACACGCATACATGGCCTGGTATGAGTGACAAGGATGGCTATAACCATTGGATCGGATTTCGTGTCCAGAGTACGGCCTCTGATCAATCATTATTCATTAATAATAAGAAATAAAAATAAACCTATGCCCTAGCAGAATGCTAAGCCAACAAAGAAAGTTCACCAATAACTTTGGGAGCCAGTGACCCAGGACTCGCGCCCAAACTGGTTTGCAGAGCTAAAATAACAGGCCCCAGTTATGAATTGTCTTATTTCGGTCTCTTAGCTAGCTGTGATTCCTGAGTTTGGTTGTAATTGTTACACCTGCCCGTTAGGATTCATTTCATTGGGTGTTACAAGCAAGTCTGTTTTCTTAGGATACTTACTTAACTACATAACATTGCATTTGCGTTATATGCTGGCAGGGCCCAAAAGATAAGGAGACATGACGTTTTCGGCCCTTTCAGACTTAGATTACTGCTTTCAGAGCACTTTTTTTCACTGTATTAAGTATTTGACGTTCATAATCATAAGTGTCATTTCTTTCATGACCTAAATTGAAATAAAGAAAAATTTTGATTTTGAATTGAATATAAAAAATGATGATTATCTTGATTGCTTGAGTTATATTTAAATACAAGGGGTATTTACCCATTAACTATTTTTTGTAAACAAAGTGTGTCTGAAAGAGATCACCCATTGCGATAGGACCGGCTAACTATACTTAGTAAATTTTTTGCTAGTCAAATTTTAAACAATCTTTTTATAACTTTTAAAATAACATCAATTAATAAACATTGACTATTTGATTTCAAAAGATCTGTGTTTCACGACGAATGTGAATTTCTTGTGTATCTTATTTATTTCAATAAAAAGGAATGTCAAGATTGTTTGCAATAATATTCGACTAGCAAAGAAAAACGGACTTTAAATTGTACATTTCTGTTAACGTTTTTTTGTGACCCACCAACCCATGTAATCTATACTCATATTATAAAGCTGAAGAGTTTGTTTGTTTGTTTGAACGCGCTAATCTCCGAAACTACTGGTTCGAATTGAATAATTCTTTTTGTGTTGGATAGTCCAGTTATCGAAGAAGGCTATAGGCTATATAACATCACGCTACGACCAATAGGAGCAAAGATTTAGATGTGCATCTGTATTGGGGGCCCATTTTTGTAACCCTTGTGAAATGAAATAAAACTCTAAGGGTAATTTAGTTAAAAATAGTAAAAACTTAAAGCATAGGGCCAAAAATTTCTTAAACATAAATTTCAACTTTTATGGATAAATAACTTGGGCCCTCAATCCAGATGGTGGCATAGCCTAATCTCAGTAAGTATTATCTCTGGTTTAATATTTTTTATTGAAGGATTTAGTTAAGAATTTCTTACATATTTTAAGAAATTCCCAAATCTGTAGAACATAACGTTATAGATTTATGGCGGTATATCTAGGGCCCTCACTCCGTTATTGTCTGAACCCTAAAAACATGAATTTATCCGAAAAAAAAAATTACGACTATTAGAAATGTTACTTAAATACACTCGGTGAATTTCTTAAAAAGAAATAATGACTCAAAAGTTAATTGTTAAGAAGTACATGAAGGTCGTAACGTCTGAACTGAGAGCCCAATATTTTTGGCTTTATTGACTAGGCCCAGCGTCGTAGATTTACGCAAATTTGATGAGAATTTTAACATTTTCTTAATTAAATTATAACATAACGCCCGTTCTTCTAAATTCCATATTTTAAGAGAAAAATAACTTTCAACTTTCTTTAAGAGAACAAATTGTAGGGTGACCATTAGTTTATCATAGTATTTAGGGACCGTCTATTAATTCCTTGAAAGTAACTTAACTAGGAACCAACATAGTTATAACAATTAGACCAAAAAAAAATTTAACTAAGACATGCATGAATCATACTCAAATCAGGTTGTTTCAGGTGTCAAGCCAATGTGAGCTGAGTACCATACCTATCGATTTAACCCCAATGTATTCTACAATTATTTGAAGTTTTCGAGATAACGTATTCTTTCGATATTTTTCATGATACACCTAGATGATGGCTTTAAAAATTATATCTTTTTTAGGTCAACTTCTCTTGGATATTTTGAATTTAGATAAATATTTTTTTAATAACTGTACCGATCGTGAAATATTTTATAGAATGATTTTATTTCATTTGCGTATTTCGACGCCTCTGGTGCTATAGTAAGACTGCGCTTTACAAAATATACACTTACACTATGATAAACTATGGTCACCCTACAATTTATTCCCTTACAGAAAGTTAAAAGTTATTTTTCTCTTAAAATATGGCATTTAGAAGAATGGACGATATGTTACAATTTAATTAAGAAAAAGTTAAAAATCTTATCGAATTTGAGTTAATCTATGACGTTGTGCCTAGTCAATAAAGCCAAAAATATTGGGCTCTCAGTTCAGACGTTACGACCTTCATGTACTTCTTAACAATTAACTTTTGAGTCATTATTTCTTTTTAAGAAATTCACCGAGTGTATTTAAGTAACATTTCTAATAGTCGTAATTTTTTTTTTCAGATAAATTCATGTTTTTAGGGTTCAGACAATAACGGAGTGAGGGCCCTAGATATACCGCCATAAATCTATAACGTTATGTTCTACAGATTTGAGAATTTCTTAAAATATGTAAGAAATTCTTAACTAAATCCTTCAATAAAAAATATTAAACCAGAGATAATACTTACTGAGATTAGGCTATGCCACCATCTGGATTGAGGGCCCAAGTTATTTATCCATAAAAGTTGTAATTTATGTTTAAGAAATTTTTGGCCCTATGCTTTAAGTTTTTACTATTTTTAACTAAATTACCCCTAGAGTTTTATTTCATTTCACAAGGGTTAAAAAAATGGGCCCCCAATCCAGATGCACATAAGATTTAGTGGTAAATGTGTAAAAACGGGAGAAAGAAGTCACTATTCCACGCGGACGAAGTCGCAGGCAAAAGCTAGTATGCAATAAAGATTTATAATATCTGTTTAAATACATACTAATGTTACACACACTTTAAGATCTTAAGGCTGTAATTAGATTATTGGTATGGCTGAACCGATTTCGATGATATGATGCTAATTATCTAATTACGCCATCATAATATTGGTCGTAATGATACTTGCTCCTAATCGAAACGAAAGGAATAACCCATCATATATTTTTATACAGGTTATCCTTCTAAAATAAGAATCAATATTGCAAAGTTATACAATTTCATTCGCACTCATTTATAAACCACCAAACTACCTCATAGTTAAGGGTATTGTGTTATCTGTGGTTAAGGTAAGGCCTTTGCCCAGAGGACGCGAACGTTACAGGATAACTTTAAAAAAAAAATACTTAAAAAAAACTTACCTGCAGGTTGTCTGGAAGAAATTGCTGAACGCAATAAGACCACCTGAATTGTGTTTAATTGTAACTATTACTGTGTGTGTGGTGTAGTGGTAAAAGAGTTTCTATGAGATTACAAATCTCAGCAAAGCTATGGACAATGACTATAAAAATCAACAAAATCGTTTATCATTTATAAATTACTTTATTTCATTTCTACTTAAAACTAAACAATAAAGTTTATATCACCGACTTTTTCATGAAACTATATATTGTATGCATAACTGAATTGTAATGATTGCATTTCTGTTTAAGTTACATTGGATAGTGGTGGGTCCGCATTTAGGCGACAGTTATTACGGTACAAATAAAAGTACAACGGTCATTTTATTCTTCCTAGTCAACGATATTAAATACCCTAGATACACTGACAGCGCTCAAAAATGTCTCGCAAAACTCCGTGGAAAAGTGCAAAAACAATACTTTAACCACTCGAAAAAAGGATGTATGATATTCCTATGAGTTTGGGTCAACTTTTGAAATTAAAATTGATATTATTTTCGTCACATGTACCTCTCACCGTTGCTAACTACTTTCGGGACAGTTTTTGAAGGCAGTTTTACAGGCAATGTTGCTTCTAGGGTATTTAAATTCGTTGTTCCTAGTCCTCAATTTTATAGAAGCAAGTTCGGTAAGTCATATAAATAATTTCTTCCGGTTTTTTTTGGGCACCGTTCCAAGTAGGTATGGTAATTTACTGGGCATTCTTAGGCACCCAGGGTTCCACTTTAGGGGTGGTGGTGCTGTATGGGGTCCATTGGGCCGTGGTCCCGGAGAGGTTTTCGTTGCCATCAATCATCCACTTGTATTTTGGGCGGCTGGGGTCCTGAGGGGAAATGATAGTTAATAATATAAATTGCACTTGTAAAAAGACAACTGTGAACCTGTGACAGACGAGGAATTGAACCCCGTGTCTTACGCAATCCGGGCGTATGCCTATACCACTCGGCCACCGTCACATTAACAGGCCTGTTGAATTTTGCAAGTTTCACAGTTGTCTTTTTACAAGTGCAATTTATATTATTAAATTTGTATGGTGACAAAACACTATAAAAACAAAAATAAACTATAAATGATAGTTATTTAAGGAGCACGCTTATTTATTTAAAACTTCATGCACAAATAATAATAGTAGTAAAGATGGCGGACTAAATGCAAAAAAGCATTCGACCATGTCTAAGAAGAGAAAAAACACTTACTAACGCAACTCTTTTATGCAACTCGCAACTCTATTTGCGTTATATCCCTCAGATATTGTTTACAATTAAATAATTATGAAAAAATAACAAAAATAAATGAATAAGTGCCAGATAACACACCAAGTGTCTGGTTTCGAAGTAGGCAATTTTCATCCTTGTGTTATGAATGCCAGTCTACGATTATGATGAATGTGTTTCCCATAAATATGATACATTTAAACATTTTTGACTAGGTACTGTTTGTGGTCATCACACAAACATTTGCATCTTGCGAGATTCGAACCCGTGACCGAAAATGAATGAATGAATGTTTTAAGTCAAAATAATTCGAAATGTTTCTATTGATCTAAAAAAATTAGAAACAGGAGTCGAAAATGTACCAAACAATTTAGAATAAACACTAAAGGCCCTTACCTAATATTTTACGAAAATTTTAATATATTTAAAAATAATAATAAAAAAATAAAACAAAATAAAAATTCTATAAAATGAATTTCCATATTTGAATTATTCATTAGTTAGTTCTTATTGTTGATGATGAAACAGACAACAGACATTTCAATTTATTGTGGTCATAGAGTGCTACTTATGTGTAAAAACTGCTCTGCATTCACATTGCTACAAAGAGTTGCAGAGTATTAACACGTTCCGGGACACTACTCCAGACACAATAGATATTTTATTGTTTTCACGCCTGTAGGCGTACACTGTCCCGGAACGTGTAAAGATCCTTAGCACAATAATTACCTGGTGTGGAAGTATATCAGTTTTGTAGTGGAGCCATCCAAACCATTCAGCGGGGACCTGTGAAATTGAAACGTGAATGATTTGAGAAAGAGTTGGAACGGAGGATCATAGTTAACACATCAAAATATGTCTTATAACAGAGATTACAACTTTGCTAAAGCAGTAAATTTAGGAATCATGTTGTTCATTTATTTCATTTCCGGCCTGTTTCTCGATGTCCGAATAAGTATCAAATAATGTTTACCATTACTTCATACTAAATGACATTCCATATCTGACCACTAATAGGTGCTTTTATTAATTAGAAGCTTGCCTTGCCACTGCAATCTTTTGTAAAAAGTTTCTAAATTGTTCTATTATTCTAGTATTATATTATACTATCTAGTATTGTACACCAAGTACATACATTGCTCTGATCCTAAAGTTAGAAAGTTGTGTTAGGGAAATCAGAAACACTGTGGTTCTACTACACCCAGATAATGTAGAAAATTGTGTTTTCACCATTGAGTTGACTGGGAATCGAACCAGAGCAGTGACTCCTTAAACCCAGCATGCTAAACCACTACACTACAGAGTTCATCAAATTGAAAAACAGTTTTTCCAACACAGTTAAAAGTATAATAAAAAATATATTTACCTGACTAGCGTCATAGTTCAAATGGACTTTCTCGTTGTACTCCACCCAGCGGTTCCTTCCATAGAAGAAACGTGGGTTTTCATAGTATTTGTTGCCGAATTTGTCTTCGCCTACAAACACTCCGTCTTTAGCATCATCTTGCCTGAAATTATACAAACATTACATCAACTTTTGTCGAATATATACCGTTGGACTTAAAAAATATATAACTTTGTATTATTTCGTACTAAACAGACTTTTTAAATTTGATTTAATGGGTAATTAGAATGTCAATCAAGAAAATAATGTTCTATGAAGAATGAAGATATAATAGTTGATTTATCTTGATATGTGTACATTGGATTGTTTTCTAGGAGTTGAGATTATTTTCATATAATGTAGCAATGTACAAATCAATCCTGGGAAAGCAAGGATTTTTTAATGACGAGTAGAAAAGCGCAAAATAAGAATTGAAAGGTCGAAAACATAACCTCCAAAGAAATTACATAATAACAATTTTTGACTTACCTGTAAAGTTTATACAAGGTACCTCTTATTCCACCATTCTGTTTTAGAATGTTAAAGAGATTTGCTAGCTTATCTAACGCCAGAAACTTTCCCACGGACATTTTCGTGATTTTATAAAATCGACAAAAATATTGTCAGAGAAATTTGACAGTGACATCTAAAATGTTACCATAATTATATATTTTTTTCTACTAAAAGTTAGAACGCGCTAGCAGTACACCCATAGCATTTTTTTAATTTTCGTTTTCAAGAGAGCGGTACTACTAGCTCATTCGCAGGAATAATATCTGTGAGGTATTAACTAATATATGAAAATCATATTATAAAAAGATGAGATCCTCCACGATTTGTGAGAAATGTATTATAAATAAAACTGACGTACGTGATTTTAAAAACTAATATTTATTTACATACTCCACAATGCACATAACTGTCATTACTGTGTGCAAAATTCATTATAATCAATTATTTCTTTTCTTTTTCTTCTTACTTTTTAGGGTTGATATCGTTTCATCATCAGCTGCCACTTCCGTGGTATCAGATTGTTCACTGTGTGGGATTTCATTCCTTTTTTTCTTCTTTTTAATTTTACCTTCGATTTGGTTTTCTTCGACTAGATCGGAGTTCGACTTTTTAGATTTTCTACTATTTGATTCTTTATTATTATCACTAGTAACACTGTCATCATTTTTTTCAAAGGTGTACTTGATTCAGCCAATACAGAATTTTCATTAACACTGCTTTTACTCTTCTTCTTTTTCTGTTTAAAGGTGTACTTGATTCAGCCAATACAGAATTTTCATTAACACTGCTTTTACTCTTCTTCTTTTTCTGTTTTTTGGCACTAGACCTACTTTCCTCATTGCTATTATTTGATTCTTCAGTAGTTTTTGAAGATTTTTCCGTTTTCGCTTGTTTTGCATGAGAATATCCATTGTACTGTGGTTGTGATAGTAACATCTGTTCTTGCTGGGCTATCCTGGCCAGTTTCCCTGTAGCCTTGAGCCCATGCCTGGCACCTCTGAAAGACAAGCAATAATCAAATTTAAACTAAGATAAAACAAATTTTTACAAACAAGTTTTGTTCCAGTTTGGCACATAATGCTTTATGTATCTAAGACATGATTGTTCTGGTATATCTGGGTGAAGAAATAACATTAGAGATTACTTTATGTAAAAAACAGACTGACTTATGGGCAGTTCTGCCTTCACAAGCAGCAAACAACTCCTCATCTGTCATTTTGAACACATCTTTCGTCTCCTTCCCATCCTCCTCTGACTCTGACCCACTAACATTCTCCGTCTTGCTCCCTCCGCCAGTCAAGACCGCTTTTCGTACAAAGTAATCCTTATACTGTTCCTCCTGATCATCATTTTGTTTCTTTTTCTTCTTGATTTTCCATGTGCTATTGGTAATTTCAAATTCATCTTCTTTAGTTTTTATTTTCTTTGTTTTACCATTTTTCTCTTCTACCTGAAATCAAAAGATATATTTAGCCTCTAGAAAAGATACTGATGTAGGCTTAGAAACTCTAAGAAAGATAAAAAATCATGAAATAAATATAAAATATGCAACAGACAATTACACACCAACTGCCTTGGTTTCAAAGTAAGGATTTTTTTTTCTTGTGTTACGAATACCAGACAACAATAATTATCCCATAAATACTTAAATAAAAAGTCCATGATCTAGGTAAAAATAAGCATGCTCATCACATAAACATTTGCCCCTTAGGTGATTCTACTAACCTGTGACTGCCAGCATAGTAGTAATTTGATTCTTATATCATGATTGTGACTGTCCAAATAGCTAGAACTTCACAGGATGTAGTAATGAATAACAAGTTATTAATTACTAGGCTTACCTCTACATTCCCAGCAGCCTTATTGTATAGTTCTGTCCACCAATGTTCAGTGAAATCCGAAGCCGCGTCATGACCTACACCCGTCACACTGCGCTTCAACTTCGGCTTTAGGGCTTCGGAAATACCATTCTCATGCCTTCCTAGGCCTTTGCCTGCAAAAATAAACGTTATCGAGATGATGAACATGCATGGACAATTAAGTAATAATAACGCAAAGTTGTATAGATTTTTTATAGTATTTACCGTCAGTCCAGCCGTACTTTTCTAGTTGCTTTCTAGCAAAATCCATTTTATTGATACTATAATATAATATACTTTATTCCATTGCAAATTACAAAAATAACCTCGTCCCACGTGGACTTTGTTTACTACTTGTCAATGTCAAATTTGACAAATTCAGATTTGACAGAATAGTGATGCTCTAGTTTCGTAAAAAACTGGGATATTTATACTAGGTACAACAGCAGCTGGATAGGAATACCAGCTCCTTTGAACTTGTGGACATCTACGCTGTCGCCTTTGTACAACAGCGACACAAACGCAATTATACATACCACTATACATTATCTAGATACATATATTATTCATCTGCGCTATACATACTGTAGATGCCCTCACTTAGCAAGTAATCACTAATCACTGAATGTCCTGTTGCCGGCAACATTGCCGTGGAAGTATGGAGAACTTTGGCACATTAGAAATTATTTTATCATCTATCGATTACTATTTTATTATTAATATTTGAATGAAAAGATGATAAGCATTGTTTCTCCAATATTCCCACCTATATATGGCCCGGCAATGTTATACATGCGGCATCGGACCTATTTAATTCTCGACGTTCACGCCACCCATCCACTCCGCCAGGAAAACGCTCGCAATCGGCTAGTGTGATAAGGCCCCCAGGACTGGCAGGCCTGTTTTCACTTTGATTTTAGTGATACCTAAGCGCAGCCGCGCAGGTAATGATGAGTGTAGTAGGTGCTTAGTGATTAGGGGTATTTAGGAGTAAACACGTGTAGGCGATAGGCGGCGATTTATTCGTGCGAGTAATTACACACTAATCACCTACACTCGCCCTACTCGTGTGCAGGGAAATAAAAGACAAATATCTTGATTTACTGGTATTGTTTGTATTTTATAAATTAATTGTGACAACATTTAAATTAATATTTGCCACCAATCTATAATCCTTAGATATCAATATTGTAGATGAGTAAAATATAGACAAACTACTTAATTTTTACTATGCCTATTTATTTTTTGGAAAAACATCGTCCAGATCATCTATAGTAGACTCATTGTTGCTGTAAAAAAGAAAAAGAAATATTTAGAAAATACATACTTTTCATCAGCCGCTACATAATATACAAACGATATATTAATAATAATTATATTTTTAAGACATTTCACATAATTTTCAACTAAAAACAGTAATTTAAAAACACAAGTTAATCAGGTCCTTTCGTTTCTTTTCATCGCACAATGGACATAAATTCATCAGAGTCAGTCTTTTTTGATAATCTGAAATATTGGAAAATCGAAGTTAAAATATTTTGTTTAAATAAACCAAAACTAATATGTTTAAAGAATTGTTCATCAACTAGTATGACTGTGCTGCATCTACGCAACAAGTATGTACCTGTCTACGGACATTGTGATAAAAATCAGCACTGTATAATAATGATGTAACGTAAATGTTGTTATTAAAACAATAATATTAAAACCTCAATGCAAAGGCCACCTAAGTGCTAAATAACAATGAGCGAAATTTTTTGACAATTTTTGCACGACCCTGCAACAGAAAGTGGTGACCCCGACAAGCCGTGTGGATAAAAATTAAAAAGGTTGCAAAACAAGCGAATTTTTACGCAACGGTATCTGACAACTACAGTAGAAAATGATATCTGCTGTGTCGTGGTCGTGGGCCCTACGGCATAACCTCAGTTTTGTGATTGTAATTAGGATCTCTTTTGGACCTTTCCATGTAGGGCTGCCCGTGACCTCCTTTGGACGAGTAGACTTCCAGCTGCGGCCGAGTCAACAGGTCCTGCTTGAACTTCTTCAAGAAATAGACCCAGCATTTCATGTATTTTATGTCGGACACCTCTCTGGAGAAAATTATGTAGAAAAAGATAAATAAGAATTTAACCATAAAAACATACACATAAATAAGTATTACAGTCAAAAAGATGTGGCTATTGCTAATCAGGCCTGGCATGATTAGCGTTGTAAGTCTACCGTACCGGTACCGTAGCCTACCGGTAGGCTACGGAATACAAGGTAGCTTTCGTAGATAACGTTTATTATGGAATTTGCAAGATATTACAATAAATCATGGTTCAAGCACGGTTTTTTACAAAACAAGTTTTGCGTCCAGTTGCTAGTAGTATTCTATGAATACCAGCTTCGCCCGCAGCTTGTGAAAGAAACTCACATTTGGAAAAGTACCAAATGTGACATACCAAGTCTCGCAATCGTTTTAGATTGAAAGAAAAACCTGTTTTACTTCCTGTATAACTTTTTTGCGGTGACTATTTGTATCAAAAATCATTATTTTTTATTTTATGTTTTAAAATGAAACTTATTTAAATAATAATCTCTGTTTTAGTAAAAAGATCATGATTTGTTTCAAATTCAGATTAAGGAACATTTATTTCTAACAAGAATTAATTCCTGATACAATTAAATGAAATCTACGAAAGCTAACGCATCCTATGGTAGTATTCCGAAGTCTACCGTAGTCTACCAGTAGGCTACTGCATACTACGGTAGGATACATTGGACTTACAACTCTAGGCATGTTTTTTTTTTAATTTAGTATGGGTTTGCTCTTGACTCCAGACCAAGCCAAGTGCGACTAAGACGGAGTCGAAGATGGAACGAGCTCGCCCAGAAGAAGCCTGTTCACTCTAACTTTGAATAGATTCGGATTATAGTCACTAGGAAACACCGATGATGTATAAATCACATGGTCAATAATTTATTAAGAAAATTCTTTCAAACAATAGCATTTTACCTGTATTTTATTGCGATATATCGCAGGCCTCTGGTAGGCAGGATGCTCTAACTAAACTCTCTTAGCTCTAAAGTCAATGCCTCTCATTACTTTACTTTTGTTTACATTCTTTAGTTTACATTTCTCTACTTTTTTTACTCGTCCGTGCACATTACGAAATATTTTGTAAATATGATGAACTAACCCTTTAGACACGACAGAAATTTCATCCAGTTCTCGAACATAGTACGATGGGTGATCTTCTAATATATCTAGCTTGCTAAGCATATCGTCGTCAACTTGATAGATTTCACCTGAAATAATATGTTAAAATCAGTATACAAAAAACCGAATAAAAATATCGCATGATCGCAAGAGCACACCACTTCACTATATTTTTTTTTCGATATCTATTTCATGGTTTGGAACAAACATAATTGGGCCAAAGCCAAAGTAAGATTGTTTTTATTTTTAGAATTTTTAAATATTTATTTAATTCAAACTTCGGTCTATATCCATTTAAATAAAACGTTTAACACATCAAACAGATTTAAATGACGGACCTACCAAACAATTATGAGAAATTGTTTTAAGCCACAGAGGTTAATGTCCTATGAATGAACTCAAAATAGGGTCATCCAATTGTTTTAGTTAAACAATTTTAATTTAAAAATAGCATCTAGAAACCCATTGGAAGAAAATCTTTTGACGATGGGACTTCTTAAATATTGTTATCAAATAAAATAAAGGTTCCAAATCGATACATAAAGTGATCCAAGGTAGATAGTCCTATTTTGAAACATATGTTACCTCTAACGTTATGTCCTTCACCGGGGCTGTACAGAAGAAAAGGGATGTTGTATTTCGTAGCGATGATCAATGGATACTTTGTCTTGGTTATTCCGTCACACATATACTTCCCATTTCCATTCTCACGGTTTGCTAGCCAGTGGTGGTTTGGTTCGTTTCGTTTCAAAGTGCCGTATACAAAAACGTTGTGAGTCATCTGAAATAATATGAATAAACATATTTACAATAGTTATGAAGTCTGGTCAAAGTTTGTTTGGTGACCTAGTTAGTAACTATATTTTACACCATTCAATACCACCTTTAAAAATTGTATTACAATATATTAAAATTATTTCAGATAGAACAAAAGATATATCATTAGCAATGGGAGTGATGTCCACAGTCAAACCATTAACTAATTAACTCGTCAAGTATGTGTAAACGAGACACAATAAAAATTCTATTGTTATGCGACTCCCGGCATTCGTTTGATACCTGACTGATTAATAATAGTTTCAATAAATAAATACCTTTGTGTAAGTGTATGCACTTATACAACAAAGTTTCTACTCAAATAAATAAGGTTAGAAACATAAAATAAGTCTGTCTATATATCTCTCATGAGCAAGCTATGTGTTCGATTATCTGGACAGCACTGACTGGCACTGAGCAGTTGGACAGCAGCAACGGTAATGTGTTTTAATGTTTATTGAATATTCAACAAAACTTGGATGGAGGATTGTGATGGAATCTTTTGGCTTTTGACAATCTAACAAAGTACCGAGTGAAGTTTGTAATGAAGAATTTTAATTTATATACTCACGTTTCTTACAAATCCAATAAGAATTGATTGTTTTTCGGTGATAAAAAGTCTTGATAGTTTAATCATTAATCCAAAAATTGTCAGGCATTTCAGAAACCAATCCAAATTCAAAAATATTCGAATTTTGCGCCAGGTTAGAGATTGTTAGAGATGCCAAAGTGACGTTTGCGTTTCGTTCCGCACAGAAGTGACGTATGGTGAGGGTGAATGACGCGGCGGACGGACCATACACACGCTATTATAGATGATGTCATGTCTTTTCGTCCTCAATGTGCTGTTGTGTGGTGTGCAAGTTTTTAAAAATAAATCAGTCAGTTGCCATTTCTCTGAGAAGTGGGTGTTTTTTGCCGGCGCGTTGGAAAATTAAGTTTATTTTGTGAATTATCAATTCGATATGTGTTTCGTAATCAAACTGTAAACGTGTGCTTTATAAACTGTGAAAATCTAATCCAACCATAACTTATTCCGTGGGTTTTTCTTTAAATATCCCAAAATGAGGTTGGCAGGTGCCATTTTCAGTAATGTAACAAAAATGTTGGACTTTTATTCCCAATTTAATCCTTCGCCGCTTTCTATAAAGCAGTTTATAGATTTTGGTAAGTGTTAAGCTTATATTTTTTTGTGATAATAGGTCTATGATGTGTGATTTATAGCGAAAAATACAGGTCATTTTCAAGGTCGTGGTGGCGATCGCTATAAATTATTGTTTTTATTACACAACCTAATTATTTCCCCTTTCGGGTCTTGTATAAACAAGCTTTCATGTACACGAGTATGTAGAAACTTAGTTTCATTTTAATTTATAGTAAAAATTTTGCCTATGTTCCAATTGCATGTATTCAGAGGCATTGTATTACTATAAAAAGACTGAAAGTAGGTAATCAAAAACTTGTCAATTGAATGTTAGATTTTTTAACACCTTTTATTAATAATGAATCCTCCATAAAAAGCACTCACAGACATAAAATAGTATACCTAACTTAGAATTGTGATTTAAAACCAAGCTTAAAGTATCACAGATCAAAAGGGTGCCAGAGGTGGTGTGAAAAAAAATGTCAAAATAATATTATTAACACGTTCACACCTGCAGGCGTTCACTGTCCCAGAATGTGTTAAGAACATCCATTAGGGATTTAATCTTTCAATACTGCAGCCAGCACATGCGGGTTCAAATCCTTCAAGGGGAATTGTTTTAGTGATTAGCATGATCATTTTTACCTAAGTCGTGGATGTAATAATGTATTTAAGTATTTATGGGAGACTACCTGTATTTAAATATGGACTTATGCATCATGCCAGTTATACCTACTGATTACCACACCACAACCCTTTCAAATGATGTCACTCTAACCGCAAACAACATCACAATATCTACCCAGCCAAACGAGTAAGGCGATATGTCCGTAATTCAGTATGTGTGACATGTATTATGTTACTGTGGCAACAATGCCCTCGTTTTCCAATTGTAAACATTAGTACTTGTATGATAATGTTAGTGCCTGAATGTAAATATGCATCATACTAAGTAGGTGGTAGGTACCTATGCCATTTTAAAACAACTAAAATGATTCACAGGCAGGGAAAATGCTTGTATCTTGTTTCTCAAGGTTGTTAGCTTGAAACAGTTAAATTAGTTTCTATTTAATCCTAAAAAAAAAGGAGTACTTCAGCTTTTTTTTTTGACCTAGTTGTAGATCCTGGACAACTTTCAAGTAATACCGTTTGAATTGGACTTAGATGCACTGTCAAGGTCAGCGCCGCCTTACCACCTTAAGAGCCAAAATGGCTTGCGTCACGGGTTCTTTGTTTGAATTGACGCCCATTTTTGTGTCGCGTGTGCGAAGCGATTTTTGTTTAAAAGTCGAGTTTAAAGACCAAATGCATGGAATGTTACTATGACAATAGGGATAAGAAGAATACTTGAAATTACATCATTCTGCTTAGCTGTTTTGTTGGCGAGTAGCCATGTTGTTACATACTATATTTTCATCAATCAAGTGCCTAAACACGTTCCGTGACACTATTCCAGACACAATAGATTTTTTTTGTTTTCACGCCTGTATGCGTTCACTGTCCCGGAACGTGTTAATCCATAATTTTACCGCTAGGAGAATGCTATTTAGTCATTTTCAATTTTGACACAAAATGAAAGAAAGAAAAAATTACAAACTTCCTGATGTTGTAATTTTTCCCATAGGTTTTCTGTTAAAATTGAAAACGTCATCATCATATTAGCATTCTCTGAGTGGCTAAATTATATTTATAGGTTAGGCAGAGTCTAGTACTCAATCTAAATCACACTTCAGACACAGGATTATAATAGCTTAAGAGCAGTAATTCCTAGGAGCAATTTTTTTAACCCCTGAAGCAAATGTTATGTGTCCTGTCTGCGGTATAATAGATCCCAAACAGATAAATATTTTTTTTCATAGTCATAGATAAGACCCAGGTGTTCTTAGCCATTTTTCATGAAAATCTGATCAGCTGTTTTTTTACACGGGGGGGATTATTGTATGATTATTTTAAACTCAATATTTTAAAAGCTGTTTAAATCCAGAATATTGAGGGAAATCCGAAAAAAGCTAATAAAGATATACATCTGGAGCATCGCTCTGTACGGTAGTGAAACGTGGACAATGACTCAACGTGACAGAGAAAGAATAGAAGCGTTTGAGTTGCATGCTGGAGAAGGATGGAGAGAATTAGCTGGATAGAAAAGATATCTAACGAAGATGTTCTGAGGATTGTAGGCGAGGAGAGAAATATACTCCAAACAATAGAAAACTGGAGAGGAAAGATGCTTGGACACTTGGTACGGCACGATAGCTTGATTAGGATCATCATAGAGGGAAAGATTGAAGGAAAAAGGAAAAGAGGGAGACCTAGAAGAGCGTATATGACCCAAATAAAGGAAAAGTTGGACGTCGAGTCGTACCGAGAGGTCAAGGAGATGGCTCTGAATAGAGATGAATGGAGAAAACTCCACCGACAAGAGCATAGCTCTTAAATTAAAAAGAAAGATTTTAAAAGCACACAAGTGGTGTCCCTGTAACCTCTACATCAAGTCACAACGCTGCATTATTATATGATATACCTACTCGGTCTAGGTCAATGCTAACCGACTGCGCTGAGCTAAAAATAGCACTGAACGTTTCCTACTGCTGTGGAGTCAACTGATTTGTATTGGTGATATTTCCGGTTGGTTTATTTACCGTAAATTGTGTATGGAAAGTTCTAGATATAGTATTTGACGTTATTATAGAAATACCAAAGATAAGTATCACAATGTATTTTGCAAAATAATGATTATGATATGAAGAAGACGGGGCAACGTTTTGTGTCATGAAAAAGCTTTGCTGCGTGATGGAAGATACTCGTATGTAGATAGATAGACAGAGTACAGCAGTTCGAAGCCTGTAGGTAAGTCGCTTCATAGAGACTTCGCCTGGCTGAGACACAAGGGCGCGGGAGGCGAGAGCGGGGAGCGTGAGAGGTGCGCGCGGCTGGGAGACACCCTCCCGCACCCCTGATGCACCCCGTTTCCGCCTCCCCTCGCGCTCCTTTGCCCCGCTGGCGCGGTCTACCTATAGATGCTTTTGTATGAGATAAAAGTTCAAATACCAGGACAGTTTAAAGTCAGTCTTGCAACAAACTCATAATTAAACAAATTTACTAGAAATCATGGTTAGCAAGCTAAGAAAGAGGCTCAAAATAATTTAAATCTACCTCGAGTATTTCTTGATCTTTTAGTAGAAATATCCCAGAAAGCTATATAATTCAATCTCAATATGTTCGACAGGAATGTGAATCGTTCACGCCGGTCTAGCCAGATTCTGCCAAGATCTGACGTAAATGAAAATTTTCCTACCGTTACGTGCAAATATAACTTCCACACCTAATTAAAATGTCTATATTATAATTTTGCACTCGAAAACCATAATATCGAGGCAGGATCTTTCGGATACCGAGCAAGCAACGGTGCTATGCTAATCTGATGACTACGGACTTCACATAATATTCGTGACTTAAAAATCGTTAAGCCATTAGTCCTGCGCCTTATTTGTTCCTGGTCATATCGGAGCCGTCTCCATATTATGAACGTCCTCAAGGAACGAAATGCGCAAGAGTTCATATGCTTGTGGTGCGCTGTTTGTATCTCGGGGGCATTTGGTTGATCTCTCTGTCAAGATTTGCTGTCATCATATCTCTTGCCTTTTCAGTAACTTACTATACTGTGATATTGGTGACAAAAGACAGCTGAAATTATTTGGTAGCCGATCATTTGAAGTTGTAACTACCAACCAAAGACATTTCTAAATGTAAACAACCTGTATGACTCATTCGGTAGCGTGTGTGTGACCCATTATACTTTGTATACATGCGAATAACCTTCCACCGAAAAGTTTACGCATGTTTTACAAACGATATAACAATGACAATGATGAATGAGACACGTGTTTCTGTAGGCTATGTAGGTCACAACACAATATACCAAAACATCTTCAAAGTCGTAGTGAACTTCTTTCTGGTTGAGCTCGCTCCATTGTCCACTCAAATCAGCTATGCTTGGCTGCATCATCATCATTATGATAGCGTTCATCATCACGGTTTTCTATAGCGACCAGTTCCAAGTGGTCTGCATCCAGTGTTATCCTGTGATCTTTTAAGTTCGTCTGTCCATCTTGTTCGTCTTTGGTTTAATGGTCTCCAAATTGGAACTGTTCTGCCAAAACCCTTGGCTTAGTTGAGCTAAAGTCAAGAGCTAACCAATCCCTAGTAAAAACCTTCACCATCACCATCATTAAGCAACATTAGCAAACATTATGTCCACTATTGACTAAGACCCTCTTTCAAGAGTTGTGATCATCATCTCATCATTATGAGCCATAAGACGTAGGTATATATTTCTGTGGTCCTGAAAGTATTGTTGATGCAAGTTGCAGATGAATATACCAATTTGAAGCCGTACGGCTTATCACCTTTGAATTTCTTAAATCATCAATCCAATTCGTCTGTCCTATGCACCAGAATGCGTCATTTTATGCTTGGGACTGGAATTCGCTGGCTACTACAATTTGGAAGTTTTCAAGGAGAGAGTGAATACGCTGTTACTAGGCATACATGGTCCATCTTAGGCTGCATTGTCACTTAACATTCAGGTGCAATCGTGGTCAAATGTCTGGCTATCTAATTAAAAAAAAAACCGGTTAAGTGCGTGTCGGACCCGCGCACTGAGGGTTCCGTGCCACCCTTAACTGAATTCAGGGTCCACTTACTGTCACTTAACGAAAACATCACAATATAAGGTGACTTGTAATTAATTTAAAATATTTTAATGGCGAATACTAGAGCAAAAATAAAGTCTTTTTTTCAAGTAACATTTTTTATTTCAAGCGCTAGTTTTTGTTTTTGTTTTCCCTAACAAAGTAAATGTAATATTTTTAGGCGCATGCTGTACATAGAAAGTCTTATCGCCTATCTCTCTCACTCCACTGAACCAACCCCTCTTCCTGCATTTCATTCATAAATTGTTTCAAATTATGAACAGCACTATCTCAGCGAAAGAAAGGAATAGACTCCGCCACAAGCTACGCTATGCAATGCTATCACAACTAGTTAGTGCCACTATGTCATTATGAAATCTGTTAATAGGGAAATTTATGTGACGAAATACTGCATATTTGTTGTAGCATTTAGGTACCTACCTATTCACTAAGTTTAATTGCAGGGGATATTTCCAACGAATCGTGCGCGGCGCAGTGTAAGCAAGATTTTTAAAAGATACTTATTAAACAATAATAAACAATCTACAATGTAATACTAAAAATTGCAACAAAAAAATAAAACCGTAATAAAAATTACTGCTTCGCTTCTTTTCAGTGGAAATGCACCCTAATGAAAAATGAAAAAATGAATGAAAATGAAAATGAAAAATCTTTATTTACGTAAACAAGTACATTTTTAAATTTAATGTATGTAAATTAAATTTAAATTTAATCTAATGTATGTAAGTATTGTGTAAATTAAACTCGTTTTCAACTTTAATTCATTTTATTTGCAATAATAAACAGTACACTTCTCCTGGGATAAAATTACAATGCCGTCGGACCTCACTGAGCACTTCTGGTTCACTGGACATCACATCAAAAGCACTTGTGATACGCGCACGTAGTTCCTTGCACGTAGCCTTTCGCTGCGCAGAAGCCGCCACACGTAAAATTGGCTTACGCCAAACACACGGGCAGCGTCTCTCGTGCTCGCCACTGGGTGCCGCTGGAAAAAGTCCAGCACGTCTTGCTCTATCTGCGCTCGGTGTGGTGAGGGTCTCCCTGGGTCGGGCTCGGGACGCGGCTGGAAACCTCCGCTCTCGCGAAGCCGCTGCACAGCCCCGAGGATGGTGCGTGAACACGACGCGACCATGTCGGAGCGCGTAACATGACTTGAACTGCGTCTCAGTACCACAGAGTCATATTAAAATACTCTTGCAATGAGTAGCGGTACGGCATTTTGCAACGCGGAGCGCGCGAGTTGCGCACAAACGGAAGGGTGAAAGGTTGTAAGCGAACTAAACAAACTCCCGCGTCGCGCGCGCAAAAAAGTGGGCGGGGCAGAACGGCACGTGTATCGGCGGGCTTTGGCGGCATAATAAAAGCCTAGCGGTGCGCTTGTCAAAGAAACCGACAAACGCGCCGAAAACCTTTTACTAAGCGCGGTCGAGATGAATGAATTATGAGTTGGCGCGTGTAAGCCGGGAGTGAGAGGGAAGATATTGACATCCTTTACAAAACGTACGCAAGCGAGTAGGAGTAAATGCCTACAACGAACGGGGTGTTTTATTTTACTTAGAAGTCAAAATGGTTTTTGGCGTTTTTCTCGAAAACTAGCAACTTAAATTGAAAATGATACTTGAAAAAAATTATTCATTTATACTCTAGTATTCGCCATTAAAATATTTTAAATTAATTACAAGTCACCTTATATATTGCGACAACAAAAATAACTTTGTTTTTCATAGTGTTTGTATGAAAAACCAAGTTATATTTGCGGTTGATAAAAATGTGCAATATCTCAGAAACTACTGGTTCGATCTCCTTCAAACCAATTTTCGTTGCAAGTTTTTGTTGAGATCTACAACATATATTTTTTTCAAAATTTTCACTTTCTTAGTTCAAAAGTTAGAGGGGGGGGGGACGCCCATTTTACCACTTTGGAAGCGTCTATATCTCAAACCTTACACTTTAAGAAAAAATGGTTTTAGAAACCTCAACATCATTTTAAAAGACCTATCTATAGACACCCCACACGCATAGGTTTGAGTAAAAAAAAAATTTTAGGTTTTAGTTTCATGTATGGGAGCCCCCCCTTAAATATTATTTTTTCTTACTTTTTGTATCTGAATCAGAAAGCGGTGAACAAAATACACCTACCTACCAAGTTTCAGCTATGTGATGCTTATAGTTTCAGAATAAAGTGGCTGTGACATACGGACGGACAGACAGACAGACAGACAGACAGACAGACAGACAGACAGACAGACAGACAGACAGACAGACAGACAGACAGACTTGACGAAACTATAAGGGTTCCGTTTTTTGCCATTCGGCTACGGAACCCTAAAAAAACATCTTATCAGAAACAAAGTCACCAGTTTACAAATCCACTTATCGATGAAGACTTTTATTTCTTCTCAACAACATCTGCGTTTATCTTTGGATTATAAACAGTTCGAGCTAGTTTCCAAACGATAATTTAATGAGCATTAAAGACTGCTTCATTGGCGAATGTTTCCATTGGTTACACTAAGTCTATTGGCAAAGTGCCAGCATCCCGAACTCTCGTTGGTGCAATTACGCAAGTTTTAGAGGTCAAGGTCCATTATAATTGCATTTAATTAGGGCACACCTAAATAGGGCTTACGTCTACAATTATGCTTGCTTCTCATTTTTACTTCGCATTATCCGGAAATTGGATATATCTAACTCCTAAATCGTAAAGTACATAAAATAACCGCTTCCTATGCAATTCAGATCTTCACTGACGTCATATATGAAAACTTTGACGTAAAGAAGGTCACTGTCTCGAGTTTATATCAGAAACATATTTTGGATGACTAACGAGAATTTGTTGGCATCGATCCAGCGTTTCCCGTGTTTGTCAACATTGCATTAATGAAAGTTTTTTCAGTGTGCCTACCTACGAGTATATTGCTGTCTGAGGCAATATCTCTAGAAGTTCCTGGGGCAAAGAAATTGGATTATCAGATGGAATGAAAGACAATGCAATAAAGCTTTGCTATTTGATGAACCATCAGTGTTGCCTGGTCTTATTTTTAAAAATAGGAGGCATTTCGGAAAAGACAGGAGATTTGTGAAAGAGCTGCAAAAAACCTGCAGGCTTAAGATGCACGCCGTGATAAAAATTTATCGAGGCATTTTAGCGCGTTTGTTTGTCAAAAATCGACATACCCGCAGTTGCTAACATGGCTGCCATGAAAGTCATGTCGTACTGTCAAAATTCGAAATATGACAAAATTATCATTGAACCCTAACATGCCACACATATTTTTATCGAATTTTGACATTTCGCCGTGTAACATTATCGTCCACCATTAGCGACGACGACAAATAAAAAACAACATATTTAGAGCAAAAATATATGACTGAGTCGTGCCATATTTTATCCTAGGCTCTCAAAAAACAATAAAGTGTAAAAATATTGAAAAGAAAGTCCCCGTGGAACATTTTTTATCCCTAACATATTTATTAATTTGAATTCATTATCTGTGGGCAGTATTAGATATACTCTTACTAATCTGTGGGCAATATCGAGTCAATCTGTCATTGTGTCAAGTTGATCATTTTGAGCCAAATCTGACATAAAATTGAGTGAATGGTTAGAAATTGACTTAACTCGTTATCGTTGTGGATAAATTTGTCCAATGTGGTTGGCATGTTAGGGAATATGATAAAATAGCATAGATCGACTAATTTTGTCATGTCGATCGAAAGAAATAGTGTGTCATGCATGTTAGGCCTACTGAACTCGTCTAATGAACCATCTTCTTTTTACCAGTGCAAAACAAAATAGCATAGGTATATTTTACTAAACTAACAAAGTCACGGATCACAGAATCTAAAGAATAATAAAAAAAGTACAGAACAAAAAAACAAAAGTCATATTGTTATGAACTGATAATGCGTTTTTGAAGCTGAAATTACAAGCACTACCAACTGATTGCAGAAATATTGTGTTTTTTGATAAGATCCACCAATCCATAATCAATATTGAGCTATACATTCCAATATTACAGCGTCAGCCACCACGTGTATTTCTTGTTTCACGATCACCCATCATGTTTCTTATCAAATATCTTTGCGACGAATCTTTGTACCTACTCTTAATCCGTAAGGCCATCGCTTTGCAATTTCAGCTATTGAAGATTAGATCGTATCGTGTCTTCAAATGCGCATTTTATTATCATCGACATTCAGTGTCAACGATAACGTGATAATGATATCAAAATTTTGTTTATTACAAAATATTTTGATGAAATATGAAACATCATTCTTGTGCTTCTTTATGATAGTGTTTTGAATTGTTATTTAATGGTTTTCTTAGCCGTAGCCGTGTCTCTCAAAGTTGCTACGATTCATAAATTATAAAGTTTTAGTCCTTCGAGCTGGATAAATTCAACTCCAGGTTTGAGGACCTCTCACTCTCACGCTGGGTTTCAAAGTAGGCACCACCACACCGATGACTCGGGTTCGACGATTCTAGGTCGAGTTAATAAAAAATCATAATTTTGCTATTGCCTCAGGCCTGGATGTTGTTCCACTGTCGTTTCTGATGTCCATAACACAAGTGCAATCATTCCACACAAACTCAAATGGAATGAGATCAATTTATGTTATTGTTTTAAACTTTCATGGTCACTAACATTAGAATAGTTAGATACGGGATTGCTACCATGAACTTTATTATTTATGAGCTTCCAACAACAACAACAACAACGCTTGCAACAGTGCCGAAATATCGGAAGCTCATAAATAATAAGGTACATGGTAGAAATCCCGTATCTAACTATTCTAATTTATGTTATTGGTGTCCAATATTTATTATTTAGTTTCAGCATTTATCCTCATTTATTATTTTACTGTAAATAGAGTAACGACGCGTTCTTTTGTTGTTTGCGTATGGCATATATTCTATGCGTAGTATTTACGGAAACGAGTAGAAGTCTTTTACTAGAACTCGTTTCTTTGTTGAAGAAAAAAATATTTGCATTTGAGATTACGGAATGTTTGTTTTCAAGTTTTTTCAGTAGATATCTTTGTTTTGAAAATGGTTAGTGATAAAGTTAAGCGTTGTGTTTTTAAAGACAGCATCTGAATAAAGATGACAATTCTTATTAGAACTTACTATCGAGAACAAAGCCGCCTTACCACTTTTTAACGAAAATCGCTTGCACATCCGATACGAAACGGGTGTCACTGAAAACAAAAGACGATGCGAGTTGTAAAGTGGTTTTGGCTCTCAATGTGGTAAGGCGACGGTGACCTCGATATAAACTTTGTAGTTAAGTTTAGTTTTATGTTTTTGTCTTTATCGGTCTGCGTAAAGCCACGACGGAAAGGTTAAAATTTGGAAATCGGAGAGTTTTTTTTTTAAATTGCCCATAATAGGACAGGATCGGTTAAAAATAGTAGTGTCATAATAGATTTGTTGAAATAATATGAGAGAAAAATACACTGAGCCATGGTGACAACAACATCAATGAATTGGCATACTTTTATGAGCTATTAAATTTATGATACTCTTAAACATAACCGAATAATAAAACACTCCTAAATATAACCGAAAGTATAATTGTGCTATAAACTGAAGATGCTGATGGACAGTAGCACTTACGTCTGGAATTCTGGATAGTTACTTGGATAATCCCTGCGCGCTTAGCACACAAAAACCCATGTTCAAATCCAGGTTCAGTCAATTTGTACAGCGAAAAGAAATGAATGGCAAAAACAGCAAGGTTTTAAAATAGCGGTAACTTAGAATCATTTAAATACCTAAATGTATCAGGTCAAGGTTTAGTTAAAACCTAAGTAAATACAATCTCAGCACAGGTGTTAGTGTAAAATTGAAAATATTTTCTACTGCACTACAAGTGTAAAGTAAATATAGCGCGATCAAAGTCCAGTGGAACGCATGTGTGCGCGGGCGCAACTATGTACAGACCTACTTACCGACATTTGAATATCGATGATTTCTGGATTCGATTCTCGTTCGAGTAAATATGTATCGTTTTTTTCAATATTTTTTCGGATCTGGGTGTTTTTGTGTGATACCATTGTTGTTTCTGATTTCCGTAACACAAGTTCTATAAATTACTTTGAGATTAGAGCAATGTATGTGATTTTGATCAATATTTACCTATCTACATGAGCGTTCCCCACGACTTCACCCGCGTAAATGGCCGATCTCAAAA
Source organism: Pyrausta aurata (assembly GCA_963584085.1). Lineage (NCBI taxonomy): Eukaryota > Metazoa > Arthropoda > Insecta > Lepidoptera > Crambidae > Pyrausta > Pyrausta aurata. The sequence continues at coordinate 5,516,642 of OY757279.1, forward strand.
AATATCACTATGAATTTATAGTATACTAGCGGTCCCGGCGAACTTCGTTTCGCCCCCAGCCCCGTCCCGCCCCGGTCCCGTTTTATGGATAGTTATTATCATCATTGACTCTACGTTTTAGTTAGAAAACGTTTGTATGGGAAAAAGAAAAGGGCTGTTTTAAGGGTCTTTCCGGAAATTGTTCGAATTTTTCTCGCAGTAAAAACCTTCCTTGAACTTCAAAAAACATTTAAAAAAAAGAATTGGCCAAATTGGTCCAGGCGTTGTTGAGTTATGCGCTTACCAACACATTTTGCGATTCATTTTTATATTATAGATGTGTTATTCTGATATATCAGCTCTATTATATATATTAGGTCAAATCGTTTTGAGTGATAATATTTAAACAGTGTCTTTGTAAACATCATAGATTAGAAACATACACTGTCATTATTTTTTGGAAAATCGAGATTTCATTTTTGTTATTTTCTTTAGCAAAGACAATATCATTTTTTCAAAACAGCACCCTGACAATTTAAAAAGTTATCTACTTCATCGGCTTTGCCTCTCTCAATTCAATGCCCATGCCTTCTTTTTCTCTAAGCTTAACCTTAATTAATTAAAAAAAAACAATTTTCTCAAGAGCTAGTGGATAAAACCCCAAAGTGATTTCTACAAAAAATGATTAATTTATTGTGCAGGATCAGCCCTTTAAATATTATCACTTAAAACGATGTGACCTTATATAAAACGAAATATATAGTTTTATAATTATATATTTAGGATAGTAATTGGCTGTCTATGGTTACTTAGTTTATATAATATAGTTAATTACCTACTACGATTGTATACTAACCAATAAGATTGTGATAAGATTATGATTATAAAGTAAGACGAGAACTACTGCCGACAAACTGTTATGCAGTTTGGCACATGTAAATAATCGCAAACTCTGTAATTACTTTAGAAATAAATAAATTAAAAAATATATATTATTGTCAAGTTTCAAAAATATCCATTCGGTAGTTTCGGCGTGAAGGAGTAACAAACATGCATACATACATCCATCTTCACAAAATTTGGCGTTTATAACTATGAGGATCCGCAAAACTTCAAAAACAAACGTTTGTTTACTATACTACAGCTGTTTCATGACTTACGCGCTCTGTGTCGTCAAGAAGCCATTTTATTTTCATCTGATGCAGGAAGTTCAGATTTTGACGCAGTTTCTAATAATATTGCTTCGCCTTTATATATTTTTGATTTGGCAACAAAACTAAAATTATTTATCTCTTATGCTTGAAATACGAGTATAATAATTTAATATCTCGTAGAGAATTTTAGCCTATTTTAAGTTAGAAGCTTCAATATATCGAATATCTACGCTTTGTCGAATAATCTGAGCAGCGCGCATGAAAAAGGGATTTATATTTATGTAAAATAAAAACTTATTAGTATTATGTTTGAAACTATATCGTAAAGTTTTAAGATAATATGTTTATGAGTCTTAACGTCGTACTAAAATACAGTAACTATCTATAAAATGTTATGATACTTAACATCTTCTATTGTCACAAACAGTCAGAAGTCATAAGTACTCAAACAATAGCGAATTTAATTACTTTACGTACAATGAGTACTAAGTTTGTATAATTGTCCATTCTCGTATTTTTCTAAATAGATTAAGGAAATATTTATATCTGATAATAAAATAAATTTATCAGTATTACCGCATCATAAAATTTACAAGGAAAAGCAGGTGATCAAATATAGACCCCTGAAGTACTCCAGGGCTCTATCGATACTATAGGATAACTCCAAAAATGGTGTAGCCGACAAATGGGAAATGCGTTTTAAATTGTGTCCTAACTATCAGCTTAGCCAATTCTTGAACCATTTGATTCGTATAGTTCATTTTGGTAATGCCAACGCAGTCAAACGCTTTAGACTAGAAATTCCCAAAATATATCTATGTTATCTATGTTGTTTTGCCTATTCCAAAGGTGATCCACAAAATATAATAAACTTTTGCTATAACGTCTCACAGGTGTCCATAAAAAGCCGGTCTAATCTAATTGAGGTTTACGTATAAATCGATAGAACTGCGTGGAAGGTCAGCCTTTTACTGATGTAAGGGATTTGAATACCGGATCCAAGTAAACAAGCTTAGAAAATGACCAGATTTAGATTTTATTGTATTCTAGGTAAAAGGAATAAGTAAATATCCTAGCCAGCAATATTGTTACAAGACCTGGCATTCTTCTGGGATGATAACGCTATTATTGGTAGTTAAGTTGATTGCCCTGGGTTAAATACATATTTTGTAGCTCAATAAGCCGAATAATACTCACATTAAAAAAATACTTAAGCCTTGAAAACTGGACTTAGGCACTTGTCAAAATCACATGTAAAATTTTCATTTCGTTACTGGAATTAGGTAACATTCGCAACAAACTTTACATCATCCATTTAGCGGATGTTGTTTTACAAAACTACAACAAATGTATGAAACTGTAAAGAGCGTTTAAATATTAATATATCCGTTAAAAATATTGTTTATGTTAATTCTACGATAAACAAAACAAATAGTAAAACTATTTTGCCGTCGTTTTAGCCTTGACAATGACAACGCAAGTTCGACAAACTCATGAGAACTACAAAACATACTTTATGCTTACAAAATCTGGCTAAACTATTGTACTATTTGTTTTTATAGTGTTTTCTCACAAACTAAATAATAAAAATTAACGCAGCCTACGCGTGAAAGAAAGCACTTTCAAAAATTTAACAGGCTTGCCGATGTGTCGGTAGCCGAGTGGTATAGGCATGCGCCCAGATAGCGTATGGATCCAGGGTTCGATTCCTTGTCTGACTTAGTTCCTTTTTGCAAGTACAATTTATATTATTTGTTCTTGTAAGTTTCACACTTAAGCCCACCCAGGGTCTATTGATGTGCCTTAAAAATAAGGAGCTATATGTTTCGATGATATTTCTTACATAGAAGAAACATCTACTTGTTTGTATACAATTTGAAACCGGTCTTTTATCACTATATTTTTCGCGAGGTCAACCATTTTCATGGCCGACAACGTCTAGCTTACAAATTACATCTTAATATTATGATAATAGGCATTTCGTGATATTACGTAATTGTATAATATTATTGAGATTGGGTGTTAGTTGCATAATATCATAAAGAAGATTATAGATTTCTGGAATACCTGTTATTTAAATTGTGTCATCGGCACCGCTATTTGCCTTTCCTCTTGTCCAGGCTTTAGATATTCTATTCTATTGCCAGATCTTTCGCTTTTTTGTCCTTTGACCTTTTTTTTCGCGAAGGAAATGCTTTATGCATACCCGCTGCCCGAGTGAGGGCAGTGGGTTATGTGAGACTTCCTTTGTTCGTCCAGGTTTACCCACTAAAATTTCGAGGTTCGCTCAACGCATGCACTCCGTCGCCCCAGCGGTAGCCTGTAGGCTTTCATCACGGGGGTGCCTCGGGGAACTAAGGCTGCCCCTTCGTCCGTTATACAGGGGTCCCTACCCCGGTTTTCACCTGACCTTGTACATTCTATGCCTGAAACGGCATCTCATTTTCACATATACCATGTTTTGTGTTTCTTTTTTTTATATTTGACTACCTGTAGTTCCCTCTTAAAATATCGTCTATATTTCATCAACTACTAAAGTGTAATTTGTAAGCAGTCATCAAATCAAAAAGTACCGCCTCTAATTATCTTAAGTACCTAGCCTTGAATCAGAATTAATATGAAAATTTATATTTTAAAGTATATCTTATCACATAATAAGCGATTTTATGTAATACTGTAGGCTAACTATCACATGAATAAGTGTGTAACGGACTAAAATTAAAATAATATTATTATTATTGTTAGATACATGTTTGTTTCTCGAAGTATTCACTCTATTCTCTACTATCGAGGTCTGCCCGAGGTCTCTTATTGTTAATAACACTCGTAATAAGAACTGTATACATTTCTATATTTATTTCTCGAGTGTTTGTATCGGATTTATCTCAAGAGTTGGTTTTGCTTTATACCGACTTCTATAGCCGACATAAAGTGGCGATATTAAGAAAGAAAGAAAGAAATATTGATTATATTATAACATAACGCTTTACGGAATGATTTCGCTCACATTTATTTGTAATTAACACCTGCCTGACGTTTCAAATGCTTAACAGCATCCGTGGTCACATGCAGAATTGGTCTGTAGCATTTAGTAGAAATCATATCGAACCACTATGTCTTGAGTCGTTTAATCAATTAAAGCTTCAAGTCATTTCTTGTTAATGCTTTAAAAGAGCACCGCTATAAACTGATGACAACCTATAAACTTAGCAATAAATTGATAATGTATTCCCTCTTTGACAGTTTGCTGAGAAATATCACACTTTAGGTTCGGACGACAGCACGTCAAGCTAAACACTGCGGTATTCTATGCTGTTGGTATAAGGGCTATTTTTCAACAAAAATGTATAGTCTGATGTGCTGGCCACTGTACATAATATAATCATAATAATCTATACTGTTACTAATTGACATACTGCTATCCTAAATAATTGGCGTGTGCCTAAACTGTCACAAATTGCAATAATAATCACTGAATAGATAAATAATAATTCTATCACTTTCTTTTGTTATTATAACAAAAGAATGCACAAAGTGACAGCTGTCAAATGGAAACAAGATACAAAGTCACGCGGCGGGCGGCGCGTACGCAGCCTGCTGTCACGTGGACGTGTCGTATATCGAGGAAACACCAATTATTAACGGGTGGCCGGTGCATGCGGTGCAATGTTTATTCAATCAAGTGATACGCCCGTTTATCGAATGTTTGAATGTTAATTTTAAAAAAAAAATAAGTTTAGCCTGTAAGCATCCCACTGCCTGGGCAAAGGCCTTACCTCAAATGTGAGGTAGTATGAGCCATACTCCACCACGCGGGCTCAGTGCGGATTGGCGGGGGGTGTTTGCAAGGCAAGCGACCAACCTTGCTGTCAGATTTTATCAAGCCGCCCATAATGTTAATTATTGCTTGCAAATTTTACCAACGTTTGGTTGAGATCATCTTCTTCCTTGATTTCATAGTGTTCATGTAATCACCTCCTTTTTAGGGTTCCGTAGCCGAATGGCAAAAAACGGAACCCTTATAGTTTCGTCAAGTCTGTCTGTCTGTCTGTCTGTCCGTCCGTATGTCACAGCCACTTTATTCTGAAACTATAAGCATCACATAGCTGAAACTTGGTAGGTAGGTGTATTTTGTTCACCGCTTTCCGATTCAGATACAAAAAGTAAGAAAAAATTATATTTAAGGGGGGGCTCCCATACATGAAGCTAAAACCTAAAATATTTTTTTTACTCAAATCTATGCGTGTGGGGTGTCTATGGATAGGTCTTTTAAAATGATGTTGAGGTTTTTAAAACCATTTTTTCTAAAAGTGTAAGGTTTGAGATATAGACGCTTCCAAAGTGGTAAAATGGGCGTCCCCGCCCATCTAACTTTTGAACTAAGAAAGTGAAAATTACGAAAAAATTATATGATGTAGATCTTAACAAAAACTTGCAACGAAAATTGGTTTGAAGGAGATCGAACCAGTAGTTTTTGAGATATTGCACATTTTTATCAACCGCAAATATAACTTTGTCTTTCATACAAACACTATGAAAAACAAAGTTATTTTTGCTGTCGCAATATATTGTGATGTTTTCGTTAAGTGAAAGTAAGTGTACCCTGAATTTAGTTAAGGGTGGCACGGAACCCTCAGTGCGCGGGTCCGACACGCACTTAACCGGTTTTTTGTAAAAACGTTTACGGCAAAGCTTATTTTGCAGTGTATTTACATAAAGAAAAACATACTAGGCTAGCCAGAACAGGGCAAGCCAATAACCATGATATTGGAAGATCACGTGAACATCAGGCAGAACATCTGATCATAAACAGATTAAGACAAAGACCCTGTTACTAGCCACTCAAACAATCAACTTCAACTACCGCATATATCTTTATCTTTATCACCCAAAGACTACACCCAAGGTGACGCGATAATAAATAATATCGATACACATAAAAACATGTTTACTCCACGCCTTCATTGTTCCGACATAATGTACATGACGGTCATAATCATAATTATCATTATGCATGAATGGTAGTGAGACGTTCTTGATGTCGAGAATCTAATTGACGTTTGGAGATAAGTACCGATTTACTACCAGCATTTAGTGTCTGTGGCAACTAAAAAAAGGCTTTTTCGAACAAAAAGTTGAGGACGTTGCGTCCTGGGTTTATCTGTTCAGAAATTCTCAGGGTTGCCTGGAGTTTGGAAGTTGGTGGTGTTTCACCCCTGTGCCTCGGAAAGCACGTAAAGCCGTTGGTCCTGCGCTTGATCTCTCTCCGGTCGTGTCAGATTGCTGTCCCATCGGGCTATGAGAGTGAAAGGAATAGAGAGTGCACCTGTGTTTGCGCACACACTTGTGCACTATAATATTTCCCGCGCGGTCGGTTAGTCGTTGTGACTGGCCACCGTAGTCGAAATCGGCCATGGGACTATTATTCTAATGGCGGTGACGTGTGATCTTATGATCAATGACGTTGATAAGGCATTGAATTTATATTCAATTCGCTAAATCAGTTCTTCGCTAATAAGCAAACAACAAACGTCACTTTCCAGAAATATGTTATGTGCTAAAAACCCAGCCCGCGGAGTTAAATATTTACATTATGTTTATCAGATTTGCTTCTGCAAATGTATTTGTTTGAATTGAAACGTCACTGTTATCGTATTTGTGCTAAATGCTCTACTCTAGTCTACAGATAAATAGTTGAAGACGTTATTACTATTGATATAAATATTTTTATTTCTTTGTAAGTATTTTCTTTTCCAGCATACAAATCATCTCTAAAGATTCCTACTACGCTGTAGCTCACCATGACCTTACTAGGAACGTGTCAGTCAAAACTATGACACTCCCCACTAGGCCGTTCCGTCACCGACCAACACCGTCGCTTGTCATGCACGGAGCGTGTCGCCACCGATTATGGTGTAGTAATTTTTCATCGAATGCTAATTAAATGCAGTGATAGCATTTATTCACTATGCTCGCTCTTAATTCACTATTTTTTGTTGTTTAAAGTGAATCTGTGCATTGCAATTTGTTACCTCTACACTATAATTATTAGGTACCTACTTGCGTTTATCTTTATCGAGTTTACCATCCTCGTCATTAATGTTGAAGCAGCTGAAATTTCTTCGTAATCATAATATTATTTTACAGATAAGCCCTTGTGGTGTCATTGATATTTGGCCAATTTTCTTAAAACTCCCGAGTTAATTTCTCCGAAGTAATATTGTGATGAAAATATACTGTTGCTAGTGCTGATATCGTCTTGAAGATCATTTCGGTGACGACGGTATATTGATAAGGTTTTTGAATGTTACTAAGGACGTACTGTAGTTTAGTTATACACAAAATCCCTATTATGAATGTGTAATGTATCTTCTTGATTGCCTGTTAAGAATTTTAGCCTAAACTGCTGAACCGATTTTGATTAAAGTTAACCAGAATATAATTTAAGACCCGAAGGGCATTAGATCGTTTTGGGCATCATCCTTATATCTTTTATGAGGAGGCCTATTTGGTCTTAAGGGATGGAAAAGCTTTGTTTACTTAGAAAGGGAGGGTTTTATTTATACATTTGTATTACTTGCACTTGTGCTACATTTTACCTAAAATAATACCACTCCAAAGAAAAGAGGAAATTATTACACTGTCTTATAGCAACTCTGAATTAGTGTACAGAATATTTTAAACATAACCTTGAACTAATTTTCGCAAGTTATTGAACTTACTGTTGTGACGGACTCAGTCTGATTCGAATTAGTAATAAATGTCACAGCAATTTTAAATTATCAGAATAAAAAAAAACTGAAGACCTTATCATCCTTTTATAACCTAAAAATTCTACAGAAAAATGTGCTAGCGCTGAAGAAAAGGCTGTATGCATTTTCCAAGTCCCAATATAAGCGTGGTCATAAATCATCGATGGTTGTATTTTTTGGTTAAACTATCCATATAATGGGAAAGCCACTAAGGGGCCGTCCATTAATCACGTGAGGTCGTTTTTCTCATTTTTTGACCTCCCCCCCTGATGATATTTGGTGAGGTTTGGGACCACTCCCCCCCCCCCCCCTCCCCCTGGATCACGTGTATTTTTTTGGAAGTCTATGTAAAGGCTTTTTTTGACTGGAAAAAAATATTTGACAAATGGCGTTTTGATTCGAAAAACATTTATGCAATTATATGTATTATAATGTATTTGCAATAAAATTAATGAATATATTAATTAATAATAATTAATAAATGTTGTCTTCGTCCCACGGAGTTGCAAGACTTTCATTTAAGGTTACAACTGGTAAAGCTTCAGAAATAGCGCTTTTTGACAAAAAATAAATAAAATTAATACACGTGATGTCCAACGAGACCCCCCCTCCCCCCTTGTGATGTTTCGTGATGTTTTCCGTACCCCCTCCCCCCCCTTTTGAGCCTCATGTGATTAATGGACGGCCCCTAACGCTACAACTGAAACTGCAGTTTTAATTCAGGATACGGCGTTTACCCGTCTATCCTCACTCGTATAAGTGATTAGTTCCTGGCTCTTGCAAATGTTCCACGTGAAACTGTTGAACTATGTACATTTTATACTCGTGTATAGTTTGAAGTCAGTTTTCATAAGTCATCTACTTATACCTACTAATATTATATTTCGACGCGTTTGGTGTAGTGGTTAGCGCTCCTGACTACTATGCCGGCGTCGCGGGTTCGAATCCCGCAAGGGGCAAATGTTTGTGTGATGAGCACGAAAATTTGTACCTGAGTCATGGATGTTTAATATGTATTTAAGTATTTATGGGAGACGCCCCCGTCATTATCGTTGTCTGGTATTCGTAACACAAGGAAGAAAATTCCTTAGTTCGAAACCATGACAATTGGTGTGTTGTCTGGCGCATATTTATTTATTTATTTATTTATTTATAATGCTGAAGAGTTTGTTTTTTTACCGCGCTAATCTCAGGAACTACTGGATCTAATATAAAAAATATGACTTGGATAGCTTGTTTATCGGCGAAGGCTTCGATTCCTTCTCTGACATAGTTGCTTTTTACTAGTACAATTTATATACTATTTTTTTTTATTTAACCATTTTCCTACCCTTAGCAAAGTCTACTTCAAACATTTCGCACAGAAAAAAGTCATTGACTAGCCAAAAATAGACTTGACAGAACTAAATCTGTTTCTGTATACACAAGCCAATTTCGCGTGGACTTTGGTCTGACATGTTTGGGAGAAAGTGGTCTTCGGCCAAGGACGGGTTTGTTTATAGATTTACTTATACTAGCGGTCTTACCAGAGTTTGCACGGGTTTGATGTTTTCTTTTTATTGGGTTCCCTCTATCTGGCAGAATCTTTTTGCTCCGAAAGTCACTTGGCATAACACACTTCGCATAATTTTCTTTAGTCGAATATTATTTAGGCAGAATTTTCTCTTAGCATAATTACTGTTTGGTCGAATATTTATATGCCCGAATTTACAATGGCATACTTTTAAGATAGCAGAAATTTATAAGGCATAATTACCTTTGGCAAAATTTTACTTTGCATACTTTCGCTAAGCATAATGTTTTTGACTAGGCATACTATGAAGAAAGCAGAATTTAGTTTAGAATAATTTCACTTCGCATATTGATATTTCTTTTAAATAGTATTTTACCCTAAAATTGAATTAAAAAGTAATTAAGTTGTGGTACAAAAGTTAGTGACATAAACGAATCGGTGCAAAACCGACTCCACGCAGTCTTGTTTGCCCCACCCCTAGAGTGTAATTCAAAATCGCGTAGGCGCGGAGCCGGCCAGCAAGCCGAAGCTGTGGTGGTGAGCGAAAACCATCTGCGACGATAAGCTCGCGTGGGACTGCCGGAGCCCCGCAGCGCCGGAGCCGTGACAGAAACCATGCATGTTGCATGCTTGCTTGCTTGCTTGCTGCATGCCTGCTTGTTGCATGCTTGCCTGCATGCTGCATGCTTGCTTGCTTGCTGCATGCTTTGCTTGTTTGCTTGCATGCTGCATGCTTTGCTTGCTTGCTTGCATGCTGCATGCTTTGCTTGCTTGCTTGCATGCTGCATACTTGCTTGCATGCTGAATGCTTGCTTGCATGCTGCATGTTTGATTTGCCATGCATGTTGTATGTTAGTGTTGCAGAGATAGAACTACTTGGGATACACAGAGAAATAAAAACCCAAATGTTCTCCTCAAATAGTTCTGCCTTGTAATGATTTTAAATATGAAAAATATGCCAAAAGACGATTCGGACTGTGAAATTTCTGCAATAGGATGATTCTGCCTATTAATGACTATATATACGAATTGTATGCCACAAGACGATTCTATCTGTGAACTTTCTGCGTTAGGATGATTCTGCTTTAAGACTATTATGAATATTAAATTTCTGCCTAAAGATGATTCTAGCTTACACGATTATGCGTTTTGAACGTCTGATAAATGAGTGAATGCTAATTGATGTTCTGCGAAAGAAAGTTTATGCTATTTGATGATATGCCAAATAAAATTATGACAATAAAAATTCTGCGAAACAAGGTAGACCCAAAATTTCCATAAAACGGGGCCGGGGCGGGTCGGGGCTGGGGGCGAAACGAAGTTCGCTGGGACCGCTAGTAATAAATAAAAAGGGGTCTACCTTGTTTCGCAGAATTTCTTCGACCAAAAATGACATCTTTTTGACTATCGTGTGTCATATTGTGTCATTCATTAATATCCAATATATCTGAGTATATTTATAGCCCTGTCTAAAACGTTTAGTTTAGCTGCCCAGAAATTGCTTATTTGAAGTTTTCTGGTTCTAAAGAAAGTGTATAGAAAACTAGCGGTCCCAGCGAACTTCGTTTCGCCCCCAGCCCCGACCCGCCCCGGCCCCGTTTTATGGAAATTTTCTTTGCTATAAACCTCACGGAGTTTGAGGCCTTTCCAACGAATGCAAAACCGTGGAAATCGGTTCATGCGTTCTGGAGTTATAGAGTCAGGAAAGAAAACCCGATTTATTTTTATAAAGTAGAATGATTAAGTATTCATAACACATATCGAGTTTTCATTGTTTTTTAAATGTATTCTGCTATTCGGGACGGAAACAAATCCAACAAATCAAAAACCATGGCAATCGGTCCAGCCGTTCTCGAGTTATAAGTGTTGTTACAAACAAACACGACGTTCATATGTGTCATTTCATGACCTAAATTGAAATAAAGATTTTGAATTTGAATTTGATGATAATATGACGGGTGGACTTTTACTTGAACATTGACATTCTTATTTTTGGGGTAGCGTAGTTATGATGATAGGCTACCTACATCATCCCACTGCTGGGCAAAGTCAATATTTTCCATTGGTCCCTGTCAGCAGTCAGCGTGAGTCCTGATCTCTCGCGAAGCTGGTCAAGTCTTCACATCACAAAATAAAAAAATAAAAGGAGATGGAGCAAAAACGTTCTAACTGAGAAGTTTTAATATAACAATGCCTAACAGATAATATTATAATAAAAGGATACGAAAGCGAAAACTAAAATAACTAATTAATGAAATATCAAAATAAATAAATAAGGAAAATTTATCAGTTAACAATATTATATGAGGGTTATAGTTAAGTTGAATAACATTTACTTTCTCCTGATTACTGTACTAGCTCAATAATTTCGCAAATACTATTAGTTTAGTAGGTAAAATAAAATGAAAAAAAAAATGAAAAGTAAATCCTCTTCCGGAGGTCAACTTTGCAGAGCAACTGATGAACTATTAAGTAGGTTACGTTGGGAGGCGACCTTTCGTGAACGAGCGTTTACGTCAAGGGCAAGGTTGTAGATGCCTAGTTGTAAGTGCAGTTTAAAGAAAGCTCTGTAAAGCTCTGAAGGCTTCTTTCAGTTAATAAGTTTACCTTACTGTACCCAATAGAATTGATAACAATGACTCCTTCCATTGCCATAATGTAGACATAACCGTTAAATGACTTAATCTAGTCCACGATTCATGGCAAATTGCACGACCTTTGTCCAAACGACCACACATACAGGGTGTCCCAGAAATGGTGTATCAAACTGCTATGGGAGGCAGCTTGACTAATGTCCTATCCATAAAACAAAATTTTAAAAAACGCACATGAGCATAAAAAAAAATATAAAAAACGGGAATATCATCAAATTGTTCTAAGTTTTAAGTTAGCTAGTTATTAAGTTTTTTTTTCTTAGTTTTTTATTATTTTTTTATTTTTTATGGATAGGACATAAGTCAAGCTGCCTCCCATAGCAGTTTGATTCACTATTTCTGGGACACCCTGTATATGAGGTTACGTAAATGAATGCAGACGGGCGAAGATAGCACTGTTGAGTACTGATCAGCGTCTCTTAAATCAAAACAAAAGGTAGCACTTGGTGGTACTACCAATTATGTTTAAAATTATTGTTTAGCCTCTCAGTGAATGCTATTTTTTAATTATGACACAAAATGTATGGAAAGAATTACTGTCAAAATTAAAAAAGGGCGAAATAGAATTCTCTGATCGGCTCAATTTATGATTGTTTATTTATGAAAATGGCTATAAAATTGACAGCTCTCTCTCAGCACTTGAACTGACTAGCTAAACTAAACGACTGCTACATTATTCATAGCGCTCTTTTCGGCTGTACAAACGTAATAATGACTCAGTAAAGTCAGTAAGTATTCAATGACGTTCTTGTTTATATGAACGCTCGCGCCGCGCGGCGAAAATCGGAACTAAATTTATGGATGTGTTGTGATGAAAAAAACTTGATTGCGCTTTGTATAATTGACTAGCTTTTGCCCGCGACTTCGTCCGCGTGGAATAGTGACTTCTTTCTCCCGTTTTTTACACATTTACCACTATATCTTTGCTCCTTCCTGCCTTCCTCGATAACTGGACTATCCAACACAAAAAGAATTATTCAATTCGAACCAGTGGTTTCGGAGATTAGCGCGTTCAAACAAACAAACAAACTCTTCAGCTTTATAATATTAGTATAGATTATAATATGTAAAAAGTCGTGTTAGTTACACTTTTTATAACGCAAGAACGGCCGAACCGATTTGGCTGAAAATCAGTGGAGGATGTAGCTTAGGTTAGAACCAGAAAACGAACATAGGATATTTTTTATCCCTACTTAAGTTTGATCCTTCTCCTCCCGTCGCAGCGTGATGTTTTACACCCTAAAGCCTTCCCCGAATAAGCTATCCAACTTAAAAATATTTTTTTAGTAGTTCCTGAGATTAGCACGTTTTTTTTTTTTTTTTTATTTAGTATGGGTTTGCTCTTGACTCCAGACCAAGCCAAGTGCGACTAAGACGGAGTCGAAGATGGAACGAGCTCGCCCAGAAGAAGCCTGTTCACTCTAACTTTGAATAGATTCGGATTATAGTCACACAAACAAATCTTTATGATATTTGTATAGAACTTTCATATTTGTTATGTAAACAGTTCAATCTACTTATTAAAGTATGTGTGGTTGTTTTTAAAAATGTAATTAGAACTCTATTTATGTCAAAATTACCATACAATAGACGAACGGGGAATAAAACAAACAATTACGATGCAGGCATTCTAGAAGGTACTAACGATGATAGTTTGCCATTGTTTTTATCGTTAGTTATCTACCAACATTTAATTACTATAATTATTACAAATCATAGCACATACGCGACTAATAAGTCAAATAACATGTGATTTTAAAAATTACGCGTGTAGAAATCTACTATATAAAAATAAGTGGGGTTTTCCTCCCTGACGCTATAACTCCAGAACGCAAGAACCGATTTTCACGGTTTTGCATTCGTTGGAAAGGTCTCGGGCTCCGTGAGGTTTATAGCATAAAACGGGGCCGGGGCGGGACGGGGCTGGGGGCGATACGAAGTTCGCTGGGACCGCTAGTTAGTGTAATAAATGTTGATATCACAACACGGTACCAAATTTACCAGTAGCCTGTAAATATGACTAGTAATTTTAACTCTAAACACCCAGTAATAAGCCTGATTATAGATTACCACCATTATCAAGATTATTCGAGATCGTACGAGTACACAATATAACGCAAACAGGAAAAACGTATTCTGTATCAGCGTGCTTAAAGGAAGTTGGTCACATGCCTGCGAGGTCGCGTGTAAACAAACTGTTGCATAACAATGAACTGACGGACAGGATCAAGTTTCATTAGTAGATAATCAGCTTATATTGATCGTATTAATTGAAGTATTGTTTCAATGAGGAAAGTATAGATAGTGCCATCCACGAAGGCGCGCGCCGTTCATTTGTGATTCAGGAAAGCGCGGGGAAAAAAATTTGCCACACACCCCGCGGTGTGGCAAATATTTTAATATCATATAATAAATATGTAATAATTATATTCAACAGCATGATAAAATATTGGCAAAAACTTGCACACATTTACTTAAAACGATCAGAACATATATAAACTGACTGAGGCAGAATGATGATTTATTCCAGGATTCGCATAATCCTGGGTTAAATCATCATGCGCAAGTAGGCCTTAGAAACCTCAACCGACTAAAGGTAAGACGTATCTATTGTACAGATTTTTGTTGCGCAATAAATAGATCATAAGTTTTTTTTAATACTTTGTTTGTATAGTCCGAGGATAAATATTTTCAATATACAATAAAACTGTTGAAAGACAGTAGCTTACAAAACCTAAGTATACTAATTTTTAAGAGACAGACTCTAGCTAGAAGACATCCACATCTAGAATCCTTTTAATCTGTATAACTAGAGGTAGTTCTCAGCTCCAATATTAAAATTTGTGTCTATGTTCATGACAAGAAAAATATGTTTATTGCTCACATTATTTATCTTTACAATGCAAGGTGTAATCTATACTAATATTATAAAGCTGAAGAGTTTGTTTGTTTGTTTGAACGCGCTAATCTCCGAAACTACTGGTTCGAATTGAATAATTCTTTTTGTGTTGGATAGTCCAGTTATCGAGGAAGGCTATAGGCTATATAACATCACGCTGCGACCAATAGGAGCAAAGATATAGTGGTAAATGTGTAAAAAACGGGAGAAAGAAGTCACTATTCCACGCGGACGAAGTCGCAGGCAAAAGCTAGTAACAATAATAAAACACTTGGCTCTGTCTGTCAACGCTGAATATTCATTATCTTTTGTTTATCTATAATTCTACAGCTACCTAAAAATACTTATGTTGTACTAATGTTTCTTTCTTTCTAAAATTATAGTTTGTAAGATTGTGGGGCTTGTAGGAACTCAATTCTGGAACTCCTGAATCAACTGGTTTTAAAATAATCTTACACTTCCAGAAATCTACTTTAGTACTATATTAATTAAATACTAAAATTACTTTCTTTATTTTTAGAAAAAAAAACCTTTACTTTTTAAGACTACGTCAGAGCATTTCGTAGTAAGGACTCCATACTAAAAATGTTTCGGATTCGAAAAACGATCATCGTTTTGACGGATTTTGTTTTTCGTAGTAGACCTACTGGTCTCATGTGGTATCTAAATAGAACAGACGATCCAATTTACCGATTCGATAGATCGAAAAATTGAATACAGTGGCTTAGAAAATGTCTTGGGTAATCAATTTCCCACAAGTAGCCCTAAATTCGTTTTACGTATAGAGCAAATATTTTTGTTTCTATTAAAATAGATGAACCAAGATCTTTTTTGACTAACAAATATATAATAATAAAATATGTAATAATAATAGGTACATAAAATATAAAACTTGTAACAAACAAGTACATATTTATTTCAGTGACATACAGAGAGAGACCTCATTCTCGTTTTAATTAGTCTTATGTCAAAAAAAACATTCTTTATTATATTTTAAGCCCCTTATTCATAATAATTCAAACAGTCAAATAAACCTATTTTAGCTATAACACTGTTTTGTCACTGTCTGTCAAACGATGACAGCGCCAAGAAAGTACGAGACAAAACATTGTAACAGGTTTATTAGACTGCGGTTTTATAAATAAGGGGGTAACAGTATAATTTCACCAGGGTTGACAATCTCCTTTAAAGTTTATAAATTCAGGAGGAGAATTTAGTAACTCTCTCGAAGAGTGTTATTAATACACTTTGATAAAAAGAGTTACAGCGTATGACTTGTCACGCACGTTACTTCGGTATGTAAAAATACAGTTATCAGCATTACTAATGCGATTATTTTTTGTTACAGGTCTAAATGCGTGCGAAAGGAAATCTTTCATGTTTCTACGGAAAGAGCTGCCAGTAAGGTAATAGAAAAATATTTTTTTTAAATACTGCATACTTGATGATAAATAAAAATTCATAAGTTTTTTGAACCTAACTATTTTTAAAATTAAAAACATTCATAACTGAGAATTTATTAACTGTAGAATTGAAATCAGTGAATATTTCGTACCGAACCATTCACCGAAATGTATGTCCTTAACATGGTAGTGCAGATTTGTGCATTCTTCTTTTTGATAATCATTAACTATTTTTTCCGGAATTAACAATAACTTACAATAATGATGTCAAATTGTCAACGTATAGTATCCCTACATGAAGGTAGTGTGTGTCACGTATTAACTTTATGAAGGCTATTGGGGTAATTTCTCGGTAAATGTATGTTTCACGGCCAAAAATATAGCTCTCACTTCCCAGGAAATGTGTTGTAAAGAATTTAATAAACTACCGGATATTAATGCGAATATGTCGTACGTACGTATAGTCGCATCGCTTTGGGACTCGTAATATCTCTTGAGCTCAATGATTACAGTAAACCGCTTCATTGAGACTTCGCCTGCGGGGCGGCGGGGCGCGGGGGGTGGCGATATCGGATCGCGCGAGAGGTGCGGGCAGCGCGGAAACACCCGCCCGCGCCACTCATTAACCGCGCTCTCGTCTCCCCCCGCACCCCTTTGCCCCGCAGGCGAGGTCTCAATTTCGCGGTCTACCTATAGTCTTCGCCCGCACAAGTATTCGGATGTATCTTTATGATAAAATTTATCGAAATCAGTACGGTAATTTAAACGTAAAAGCGTTACATATAAGCACATACTTGCCTACAGTTTTCTCTTACTTTCTTCTCTCTCTGCTTAAATCATAACCCTTTCATTTTTCACCGCAGTCGGTAAAAATCGTTTCATCTTGACTCATGCGGCTGAAATATTGCCGAATTCACATCCGCTGTGTTACATAATAAATAATAATACTTTCAGTTTGTCCTCGACGACAGTTCAATGTATTCTTTGACCGTGAAAATACACCGGATAATACTGTTATGCAGTGGTATCTGTTTTGACCACAAAATAAATAGGTGTAGTAATGCCACAACTTACTTTGTATCACGTTGTTAAACACTGTATCATTGAAACAGATAATATGCAAATGACAATGTGAGAAAGCATTTGCGGTTATTTTGTCATTATAATGAAATAATTAATTATTCTACAAGCGATTTCGATTGACTTCAGCGCACAAATAATGAATTTCCAACAAAAAGATGTTATTTTAATTGATAGGTTGGGACGATTCTTTCCATGCTCCTTTTCATATCTTCGATGTCAATTTTTCAAACACATACATGTATACATGTATACATGTGTAAACTATTTCTGTTTGAAACTGTACTTAAGCTTAACTTTTTATTTTCTTTTTGCAACCTGCTTATTAATATTTGAGGGTCATTTAATGAGTTTTATTTTATATTTATGTATTTACTTTTGTTTTTCTATGTATGGCATACTTTTACTTTTCTAAAGTACGACATAAAAGATAATAACGAAGTTAATTATTTACTCGTATCATTAAATTACTATTTTTTTCGTCAAGTTAACAGATAACTGAATAGAACTGAACAAAACATATTGTATCGAGGCTTCTGTTTGTGTTTAGATTGTGTCTTTCTAAGTGTAGAAGCATAGTAATCAAGTTTGCACGAGAATTACGGCTTTTGGTTTTATCTAAAAGAGATTAGCGGAAATTACCTCCTTATTAAGGATTGTTTACCTACTTGGTTTTTTGCGTGTCGTTGTCTTTGAGTTGTATGTTTTACTTTTTTATTTCATTTATAGCAAATTATTTCAAAATACAAAAGAAAATGAATCGATACTCGAATAATAACAGATACGATGGTTATGATATCATTAAAACTATTCCCACGACTTTAATAAAAATATGAAAAAAAAACCATTAAAAAGGCTCATTGAATTATTTCTGCGTCACAACTAACTCGTTTAATATAAAAAAAGTGTCGCAGGGCATAATGCCTTGTAATTGATGGATGACTGTTCTATCAATTTACTAAAAAATAAAACTCTCAGAGCTAATACCGATCCATTAATGAACTCGTCTGAATAGATCAGCCTTTATCGTTATACATACTCGTACGTCTTTATTATCGTACTCACCACAGCGGCTTTATTGCTAATTGGTTTTTGATAAGCCATCAATCGATCCCTTTTAATACAAGCAAACAAGCAAAATCCGATCCAATGGTTATAGCCATCCTTGTCACTCGTACCATGCCATGTATGCGTGTGACAGGGATGGGTATATTCATTGGATCGGGTTTTGTGTCCAGAGTAAGGGGGCTGAATGGAGTTATAGATGTGTTTATCTAGTCTCTATAGATAAAAAACTGTTTATACCACTGAATAGATAAATAAGGTTAGAAATGCCCCGGTCAGTGCAGCAGAGGTGAGCTAGTTGTGAGCATATGGACGAGCAGTACTTCAGTCGCGTGACAAGAACGTTGCACTAATATTCTGCAAGAACAGCGATTTTGTATCACCAAGTATTTAAAAAAATAATCATTGATGACTGTGCACGCACATTACTAACAAAATTGCTACCTTAGCACGCAATGTATCGCATCCAATTTGCTTGGTTCGCTTGCGTACACAACGATAGGGATGTAGCTCACGGCACAGTAAAAATATCGATAAATGGTAATTTCCCTACTGATGTTTTAGGAGATTAAAACATTATTAATTAGTTAAAATAAATATTGTTTAGTATTTATTTATAACAAACTAGCACCCTCCCGCGACTTCGTTCGCGCGTCTAAGTTTTACCGTTCCCATAAATCGTAGAATTTTTTATAAGCCCATAAGCATTACTACTTCTATAGTCTTCCCCTATAAATATGCTTTCTAAAAATGTATCTGACATAATTTATAATAGCGATGAGGCGTATTTATCGTAACAGGTATTTATAACAAGTATTTAAATATCGGGCGTAACAGCTGTTCCTCGTAAGATAAAGATCTGTTCTATGAAGTCACTGTTACCAGTACCCACTGTTATGAGTACGCAGCGTCCCAACACACTTCACGCGCTGTTATCTGTTCAATCTGATAAATACTAGGTGCGTCTCTTTCTTTCCCGTGGCTTTCTAGTGGCTAGAAAGAGATGCACCTAGTATTTCATATCTTTACCTGACAAAATAAAGTTGACCCCTTTACGCTTTGTCAACCAAACATGACAAGTGTCTTTGTTATTTGGTTCTTTACACTACTGATCTGTCTTCTCTTTCTTCCATAGTACATTTGAAAGAGAAGCACCTAGTATTTTAAAATACAGGAAAGTGTGGTCGTCACTTGACATAATACTTCGTTTAATCAACTATGACATATTTAATTTAGTTTCTTAACTTTCTTGATAAAACGTTCGGAAACACAAATAATAATAACGAATATACATATGACATAAAAAAATAACTGCACGTTATTTTGAAGATCTTTCAAAATATTGTACAAGTAATAAGTTTGCTAGTGGTAATAACTTTCCATAAACTTATAATATAATTAATTAAAGTAAGGTCTCTTTTCTGTCATAAATAACAAGACGAAATGTAAATATTTTTATTTTTGATCCTTGTTTTCCGAACGTGCAGTTCGGCAGCGCCCCTAGCGGACTACAAGGATAAATGATTCTGACAATCAGCTGAGGTTGGATGCGTTACACTTGCCGACCGTGACGACCACGTCCACGAACACCCACTTTAACGTTCCACTTGACCACCGCGGTCGTAGTAGTAAATGACGGAAATTGTTATATAAATTAAAAGAAATTTATAGTTTATTTTTGTTTTTATAGTGTTTTGTCACCATACAAACTTAATAATATAAATTGCACTTGTAAAAAGACAACTGTGAACCTGTGACAGACGAGGAATTGAACCCCGTGTCTTACGCAATCCGGGCGTATGCCTATACCACTCGGCCACCGTCACATTAACAGTCCTGTTGAATTTTGCAAGCGCTTCTTAACGCGTAGGCTGCGTGACATCATCAATGTTGTGAGATTGCTCTCACAATATCTGAAGGAAAATATTTTTACAAATATTTTAACAATCAGTTAAGATGATGAAAGCCAATTTATAGTTTATTTTTGTTTTTATAGTGTTTTGTCACCATACAAACTTAATAATATAAATTGCACTTGTAAAAAGACAACTGTGAACCTGTGACAGACGAGGAATTGAACCCCGTGTCTTACGCAATCCGGGCGTATGCCTATACCACTCGGCCACCGTCACATTAACAGTCCTGTTGAATTTTGCAAGCGCTTCTTAACGCGTAGGCTGCGTGACATCATCAATGTTGTGAGATTGCTCTCACAATATCTGAAGGAAAATATTTTTACAAATATTTTAACAATCAGTTAAGATGATGAAAGCCAATTTATAGTTTATTTTTGTTTTTATAGTGTTTTGTCACCATACAAACTTAATAATATAAATTTTATTTGTAAAAATTTTTTGATGTTTATGCTGTTTGTAATAAATACATATTATTTAAATACTCCAGTACCTTTTCTCTGAAAATGAATCTGCATTCTTTATGTGGCTGTCAGAACAATAACTTAGCGAAACGCAAACTTCACTTAGTAAATAAGCCTTGTATCTCCTGCATGTAATAAGTAGTTATTTGTGACTGAATATGAAAATAACAGGGAGTATTTTGTAACAGGTATTTGGAACAGGTATTTTTTGATAACAGGAACAGCTGTAACAGGTATTCAGTTTTACCTATTACGACCCATGTCTAATTTATAACCAGACAAATAGTTTCTGATACCTATTAGCGCGTTCAAACAAACAAACAAAAACATCCAGCTTTTTAGTTAGTATATTTATACAGTGTGTCCCTGGATAAAGTGCAATCCCGAAAGGGGATGAAACTAGACCATGAATCATTGACTAGAAAAATATAAAAAAATATTGTAGGATTTATTGGTATTTTAAGATTTTCATGTTTCATTAAGGACTCTATGTACAAAAGTATTGATTTCTTCCAAAATAATGGGTCTATTTCTTTGAAAAAAAAACAATATGCCTAATACCTGGCGATGACCATGAAATAATAAATAGTCCGCAAAAAAGTAAATCTTGGGTAAAAAAATGTATTTTTATGAAAAAAAGGTAAAATAAAAAAAAACAATGTTCTAACTCAAAAATTGGTTAGGTAGGAGTTATTTACATTTTAGTAGGTAATAAAAGTCAGACTTTAATCACAATAACTTTAATGACAACCTGAAGGTTGTCTGGAAGAAATTGCTTCAAGCAATAAGACCGCCTGAATTGTACTCCTATTTCATATTTAAGATGTTTCTGTATTTTTATTGTTTATGGTGTGCAATAAAGTATATTTATTATTATTATTATTATATATGTTTATTTTTCTCCATTGTGGTTAGCAATGGGTAATAACACTTGTGACGCGGGCTTTAGCCAAGCGACACAGTGTGTAGAGTAGTGTCTGTAGACAGGAATTTACGAGTGATTCGACACGTATTCAGAATCACTGCTTTTTGAAGTAGTGGTATGATTCTGTCTGAGATGTCCAGTGCTTGCAGGCTTCTGTTTAAACTTCTTGGTATCACTCCTGTAGATGAGATGACTATGGGTAAGATATGGACTGTCTGTGCACGCCATTGGGTTTCTAATTCTATTGCAAGATCTTGATATTTAGCTATTTTTTCGGAAACTGTGGTTTGAACGTTGTGTTATTATTAACTTTATTAATAAAATTATCCGTAATTTACAATTTTGCATTTTTATTTAATGCTTTAAAGGTTCAAAATGCAAAATTGTAAATTACGTTTTTTTTATTTGGAAGCTAAAATGGTAAAGAATAAAAGTAAGCTATAAAATTACATAGTTATAGGGCACATTTTTTTAGTAATTTGAAGTTTTTTAAAATAAACGTCTAAAAATATTATTTTTTTCATAAAAATGCATTTTTTTACCCAAGATAGTTAATTTCTTGCGTACTATTTATTATTTCATGGTCATCGCCAGGTATTAGGCATACTGTTTTTTTTTTCAAAGAAATAGACCCATAATTTTGGAAGAAATCAATACTTTTGTACATAGAGTCCTTAATGAAACATGAAAATCTTAAAATACCAATAAATCCTACAATATTTTTTTATATTTTTTTTTAATATTTTTCTAGTCAATGATTCATGGTCTAGTTTCATTCCCTTTCGGGATTACACTTTATCCAGGGACACACTGTATATTATAAATAAATGTTATAATAAATGTATTTTACGTCCTTTGACACAACACGTAGACCGGGACCGGGAAAATACGAATTGAAAAAAAAGATAAGATTTTAGTTTTGCGTATACACCGTGCTTTTTTAACCGTCTTACACCCGAAGCCCACGTAATGTAACCATCTTATTAAACCTCTAGGACATGTTATTTTTTTTATTACACTCTACATAATTTTGGTGTAAAAAATATCTAATAGTAATGTTACGTAATGTATCATCCTGTTCATAATGTTTACGTTTTCAACAATGCATTCCTTGACCTTGCCGCCTCCACGCGTTCCGCACCGTTAGCCAATCTAAGACAGTCCACGTGGATCTCTAACCAATCATGCGCTAGCGCAATCCTTTGTGACGCCTACCGCCTCGCCCCTTCCTATTCGTGTGTAAAACTATGTCAGTAGTGCTAGACAGCCGAGTGAATGACCCGCGCGTAGTACTCGTTACAGGATGTTTCGTACTAAATTGTGCTGATATCTTCTTTAATGTCTTAGTCTTTGAAATCTTAATAATAACCAAGTTTTATTTAACGAATGACATGTAGTTATTGGATACTTTAAGTGGCCTTCGGCTGTAAGACGGTTAAAAAAGCACGGTGTATAACTTTACGGCACATTTGATCGCATCAAAGGGTTGTACAATTACCTTCCGATAGAAAACAATAAGAAAAAAAATTGTATTGTTTGTTTTACTTTACTTGAAATAGAGAAAATTAATACTTTTTAATATTACTTAACATTAATAGTTTGATTTAAATAATATTGAAATAAATTAATATTAACATATTTTTGACAGTAATTTGACATGTCTGAAAACGCAATGTTTTGACACATGTTTGTGATTGATGTTGCTCTCAAGAAGAGAGTTTATTAATATTTTTTTTTTGTTCCAACATAATAGTTATATAGACCCTACAGTTTTCCACAGCGACCGGTCGCAAGCGGTCTACTATATCCACGCTCTGAGGCCTTACTCTGGACACAAAATCCGATCCAATGGTTATAGCCATCCCTGTCACTCATACCAGGCCATGTATGCATGTGACAGGGATGGCTTTATAGCCATCCCGACTCCCGATCCAATAATTATTTATTGGATCGGGTTTTGTGTCAAGTGTAAGGGGGCTGATGTTGTCGAAGGGTGTTCAATGTGAAATTTTTCTGCAAACTTTTCGTGGGAACGGCCTTTAGGTGTTGTTGATTATGAGTAGATATCTACATGGCATAATAGCAATAGCTTACTCTTTCTAGCATCCGAAAGAATAACATTATAATTGACAATAGGCGTACATAGTATTTCCATTTTGTTGTTTAATAAAAAGACAATATCCCCGTATAAGTTTAAAAAACTTTATTTTATTAATAGCCAACAAGAAAAATTCAAACTACATGCAACATAAAAAATAAGAAAAAAATCAGATCCGGTCTACGTGTTGTGTCAAAGGACGTAAAATACATATAACATTTATCTATAATATATAAATATACTAATTAAAAAGCTGGATGTTTTTGTTTGTTTGTTTGAACGCGCTAATATCAGAAACTATTTGTCTGGTTATAAATTATGTCAGATACATTTTTAGATAGCATATTTATAGGGGAAGACTATAGAAGTAGTAATGCGTATGGGCTCATAAAAAATTCTACGATTTATGGGAACGGTAAAACTTAGACGCGCGAACGAAGTCGCGGGAGGGTGCTAGTTTGTTATAATAAATAAATACTAAACAATATTTATTTAAAATATGTTCATATTAATTTATTGTAATATTGTTTAAATCAAATTATTAATGTTAAGTAATATGTAAAAGTATTAATTTTCTCTATTTCAAGTAAAGTATAACAAACAATACAATTTTTTTTCTTATTGTTTTCTATCGGAAGGTAATTGTACAACCCTTTGATGCGATCAAATGTGCCGTAAAGTTATATACGCAAAACTAAAATCTTATCTTTTTTTTCAATTCATATTGAAAAAACACATTACACCGGTAATTGAAGTTTTCGATATCGATCGACCTAAAATATCGACTTTTACCACAGCGTAGTATTTTGACATTAAAGAATGAACGTAGCTGTACGATGTTTGTTGGTTCCACGGCTAGCAGCTCTGTGATTGGTAGTTGGTTTTGTGGAAAGTGTGATTGGTTTGTGAAATTGATGCGTTGATTCATTGATTGGTGCTTTTAGCACTGCAGCAAAATCGCCGTACCACCCACCGGCGACACAGGTTCTCATACAAACGAACTGTCAGAACGTTTCTAACCTTATTTATCTATTCAGTGGTTTATACAGGCAGTTATGAGGTGTGTGACAGTATTTTTTTTTTGCAGGACTTGTAATAAATATTTTACCCTGCGCTTCTTTTGCCTCGGCTTTGGGGGCCCCAAAACTTCAAACTGGCGTCTATAAATCTTCACTATTACATTTTTTTTACTGTTTTCCGGTCAAAATTAAAAAAAAACCTTTTAAAACTATTTTGGACCATCTCCTTTACTGTCATTGAAAGTTAAAAAAATCGTTTATTTTTGCATATATACTTCAGTGTTGAAGCCTAATAAAAGAAAAAAACAATCTTAAAAATACGATTGAAAAATTACTTTTGTCTGTTATTGGGCATTGTACTTCACGTCACAGTTAACATTAATATTGCCTTCATAACAAAATATACCACTCGAAACAGATTAATCAGTTTTATTATAGGTACTATCGGTCATATGTGGTCCGTAAACAAAGCCACACAAAGATAACGTTTATTATTACTATTTGTTTGTACAATTTCACGGACATTATCACCAATGTTTGTTATTCGGGTATTTTATCGCGTAAAAATGTATAAGAAACATAATTGTATACATTATGCAGTATTTAAAAGTAGGTTCCAATTTAATATGTAGTAGCAGGAGTTTTAATTAAAACCTCGGCCCCGTTTTATGGGAATTTTCTTTGCTATAAACCTCACGGAGCCCGAGACCTTTCTAACGAATGCAAAACCGTCGAAATCGGTTCGTGCGTTCTGGAGTTATAGCGTCAGGAAGGAAAACCCGACTTATTTTTATATAGTAGATTGCAATTTAACCTTTTATCTTCAGTTTAAATATCATTACTATGCGGTAGCGTTATAGAAATGTTATAAAAACCTAGTCTCAAGATGCCCCCTGTATAGAAAAATAACATTTTATCTAAAGCTATCGTTGTAAAGATAAATCTTTTAGATTAAAGGATCGGCGAAATTGGCACAAATATTTCTTATCTGTTATTTTGGACTTAGTTTTTTTGCGATTCAGTAGTAAGATATAAGAAGGAATTTATCAAACGATTTTTATGGGTCTTAAGTATTTTTTTGGTATTCAATAAAAGAAGACTCTTTCAAATGAAAGAAAACAGGAAAAAATTTGTTTTCTTGGACCTTGTACAAATAAATGTAATCACGCCCTCGAGTTTAAGGATTTCAATATACAAAAGAATAGATAATTGCATAATATATGTATATTTATATATAATTTATGTATTTTGTGTAAGTTTAAATATGTTTATAGAATATATGTTATTGCAGTAGTTTATGTAGGTTTATTTTTTTACTATACATATTAGTTAATTGTTGCTTTTTTATTTCATTTCTGTTTATTATTTTCGCTGCACCCATTGCCATCTCTCTGCATGACCTAAAGGTTTAACTGGCAGAGAATGCTTTTAGCATTAAGTCCACTTTTGTACACTAGGATTTGTGCAATAAAGTCTTAAAAAAAAAATAGAAAGCGTAGAATAGAGAGATAGATAGACCTTTAAGACGGAATAAGGAAAGTTAATAAAATGTTTTTGAAAAATAGTCATCGAAGGTATGAAAAGGAGCATCAGATTCGTCCCAACTTATCAATGCAACCACATACTCACTCATATTGGCATTGGGATTTCATTTAACGTTTGTTTTCGGAATTCAATATTTGTGCCAAATCATTATACAGGTTGTGGCCTGTAATAGGAGCAAAAAAATTAATCAATGATTCTACAGAGTATTCGTAGTTACCTTGACCACTATGAGTTCCTTGAGCACTATGACCATAGTGCTCCAAAATGCCTTAACCAAAAGATATAGTAATCCAAAGTTATAATCTCTAGTCAATGTAAATCAAAATCGTTGTAGTAAATGACAATGTCTAGTTCTATGACTGGACTCGTTTGTTTGCAATACATTGCTGGTTCGATTTATTAAGTTAGAAAAAAACAATAAAATTATTTTTCAATTAAAAAAAATTAAAACCATTTAATATGGATTACTCGTCACTTAAATGTCCTGCATTTTAATTTTTTGCTTCTATTACACCCTGTATTGACAAAATAACGTGAATTGCTTTCCCAAACTGTTGCATATTACTCGTATCTAATTATAATGTCACAGTGTTAAATAATATTTTATGATGCAATGTTTTGTTCATAACAAACTATTACCTACTCTCGGTTAGATAACTTGGGACGTGCCGTGCACAAACAACTTTATTAATTAATTAATAAACTACACTTTAATTAGTTCATCCTTTTTAATCAACAATTGAAATGAGTTTGCACCATATTTTGTATTAATTATGAATGAATGAATTGGTGTTAAAATAAGGGAAAAAAATGTTTATTTTATTTAGAACTTATTTAGCGATGTTTTTTTAATAACGTCGAGTGATTCATGGCATGGCCTATTATTTATCTAAATAATTACTTCTAGAGATTGAATAATAATTGTGAATTGATTATAGTTACTTATTATAATAACAATAATAAGACAAGCAGTAATTTCCTGTTGTTCGCAAATTATCTACAGATATAATATTAATTTCAATTATTGTTGTTATTAAGTACATCCTTAGTATTTCATTGTTAATGAAATGTCTAGCTAGATCAGTCCTTTTCTATACACTCCGACTTTTACTTTTACTTTATTCGTTGAAGATTCAACTAGTTTCAAGTAAGCCTAGCTGTAGATACTGGTTCTAAATTATTTGCCAAAGTCCATAATATTATAAATTGCACTTGTAAAAAGCAATGTGTCATGACAGGCAAGGAATCGAACCATGTGTCTTACGCTATCCGGGCGCATGCCTATACCACTCAGCTACCACTATTTAAAAAAAAAACTTATTATATTTCCTTAATACTTCAAAACTTTAGTCTAGCTAAACCAACTCCATCTTTCTTTCTCCGCAGAAAACGTAATAAAATCGATAGTTCTACTTAGGATATTTTTCAACTTAGGACCAGAGAATATTTTCCAACTCAAGCTCAACCACCTCTATCTCTCTCTTTTTCCCCAGATTGGCGAACATAATGAAAGAGATAGCACTACTGCCAGAGAACCTGCTGCGAATGCCGTCTGTGGGCATGGTGAACCAGTGGTACGAGAGGTCGTTCGAAGAGATCATACAGTTTGAGAAGATGGAACCTGAACCGCCTGTGTTGAGTCAGTAAGTTGCTACTTTATAAAAATATTATTCTAGCGATTTTCGGTAATGACGGCCCCCTCTCAACAGGGATAGGCCAGGTACGCAGGAGATATTATAATGCCCAGATGTGTGCGCAATACACAAGTGCACTCTTTGTTCCTTCACTCTCATTAATTCGGTGTGAGACGGCTCCGAAATGACCGATCAGGCGCAGGACCAACGGCTTAACGTGCTTTCCGAGGCACGGGGGTGTTATCGCCACCGACTTCAAGACTCCGAGCTGTTTCCAAGTATTTCCAAGACACTAAAACCCAGAAATAAATTTCGGTCCGGCCCGGGATTCGAACCCGGGACCTCATGTGTAGCAAGCAAGCAAGATAATCGCTACACCAACTAGGCAGTTTAAATATTCTAATGTACCGCAAAAAAAATCACCTCTCTTATGGCAAAAACTTAGCACCAGGCTTAGAACCGTTCTAACTCTAAGGTAATAACCGACCAATTTTAAAATAATGACAGAATGACATTGTTAGGGTAATCTCGGTCTTGGTTTTATTACAAACATTGTATAAAAAGTTTTTGGGTGGCTGCCTAAATTTTGCATTTCCCTTTGACGAGTTTGTAATCTGACATTTATGTGATGTGTATGTGTGCAATAAAAAATTACCTACCATGTTAACTGGTGCTGTTTGCCATTCAATATCATCATAATCAACTGTAGGACGTTCACTGCTTATCATAATAGTCCCCATAGATCGAATGATCAAATTTAAAAGTTAGGCTCTTGTCGGTTAAGTTTTTTCCAAATAAGGGGAGATAGTGTGGTGGTTTTTCTCTAGCTTTTCACTCGCAGGTTAAAAACCGGGGGGGTTTTCCGCCTCTTAATGTCCAAAGCATCTCCTGATATACTATATCTTCAGCCTGCTACCAGTTCTGATGTTGCTGCTACCCAACACCAGCTACTTTACACCAAATATCCTTAAATACCCCATCTGTTTCCAGGTTCTGCGAGCGGTTAGTCCACATTCGGAATCGACACGCCGATGTGGTCCAAACAATGGCGCAGGGAGTCCTAGAGTTAAAGGAGTCGCATGAGGTCAGTTATAATTATTACATCCATTTATTTTTTTATTTTCTGAAGTGTAGTCCGTTTTTCTTTTCTTGTCGAATAATGTAATTTGTAAACAATCTTGACATTATTATTAAACGAAAC
The DNA here is from genome assembly GCA_963584085.1 of Pyrausta aurata. Taxonomy (NCBI): domain Eukaryota; kingdom Metazoa; phylum Arthropoda; class Insecta; order Lepidoptera; family Crambidae; genus Pyrausta; species Pyrausta aurata. The sequence continues at coordinate 5,545,940 of OY757279.1, forward strand.
TATTACTTTGTTTGTTTGTTTGTTTGTTTGTTTGTTTGTTTGATTGTAATGAATAGGCTCATAAACTACTGGACCGATTTTAAAAATTCTTTCACCATTCGAAAGCTACATTATCCACGAGTAATATAGGCTATATTTAATTTTGAACAAAAGTAGGGTTCCTCGGATATTAGGGATTTTCGGACACAAGGTGTAAAAAATCAACCAAAAAAGTTACTTATTTTGCGTACCCTGCCTAACGGCTGAACCGATTTAGCTGAAAATTGGCAGGGAGGTAGCTTAGAGCCAGGAGAAGGACATAGGATCCGTTTTATCCCGTTCAACGGGGCCGGGGCTGGGGCGGGACGGGGCCGGGGCGAAACAAAGTTCGCTGGGACCGCTAGTTTTAAAATAAAATAAACACAAAACTCACAACCTACTGGGTTATTGGTCGTTAAACACTGAGATCTTTTTAAATCAAATCCTACTACTATTATAAAGGCGAAAGTTTGTAAGTATGGATGTATGGATGTTTGTTACTCTTTCACGTAAAAACTACTGAATGGATTTGAATGAAACTTTACCACAATATAGCTTATACATCAGAATAACATATAGGCTACAATTTTTGAGGTTTCTAATGTGAGGTCGTAAAAAAACAAATTTTTTGCGCTACTAGACGGGACGAACCTGAAGTCCACGCGAACGAAGTCGCGGGCAAAAGCTAGTAGTTAATAAATTTTACTTACAGATATTATTTTTAAAGTTATTAAAAGAGTGTTTACAATATTCGACAAAAACATCAAAACTGACTTTACCTTTGATGTGATGATGATGGCTAATTAATATTTATATCTTCTATCAGGTGGATCCCGGCACCGAGAACTCTATACAGTACTTCCTCGATAGATTCTACATGAGCAGGATATCCATCAGGATGCTTATCAATCAACACAGTAAGTGATAATTTCAATTCAAACATCCTAGAACTCTAGAATATACTCGAACTTCGGAAAATCAGAGACGAGCAGTACCGTTACCATGAGTTTACGACGGTTTTACTCGCTAGCGACTACGTAAAAAAAGTCTATGGAAAAATTGCACAGCGCCCCTAGCGGTCACTTGCAGAACTAAAAAAAAATCATACTAAAAGTTACGTCGTCGCTAGCGAGTAAAACCAACGTAAACTCATGGTAAATGTACAGGACACCAAGAAGGTATTTTAACTTTGGTTCATGTGTGACTATTTAGACCATTTTAAGTGACGTATATCACGAGCATCGGGAGGCTCCTTTAGCCGTTACGTTGCTTTCCCAATGTCCTAAGAAGTTTCTGTTAATTAACGATATCTGTCCATTACTTCATACGAAATGACGTTCCATATTTGAATTATTCTTTGGTTATTTGTCGACGGTGGAACATATTTTTATTTGGTACACAATACAAAAATACGGAACACTAAAAAGCAACAATAGGCCAGTTTCCACCACCAATCGTTGACGTACTTTTTATTAATTGTCAAAACGCCACGCTTTCATAGATTTAATAAGGCGAATTGATACTGTGACGTTATACTTTATGACCAGATTCAGATCAGAGAGACCACACCAAAAAAAATGTGTAAATTAATAAGAATGATCAGTGAAAGGTTGGCTTAAAATATTGTATTTTTTTTTTCAATATTGGGGTCGTCGAACGATTTGTTTGCAGGGAACTACCCAATTTTGCTAAGGAATCAAAGAATACGACATTGAGTGAGAGACAATGGCAGGCAACTCTACAAGCAAAAAATTTAAGACCCTTACAAGGAAAATACTCTTCACCAGACTCATTTATACATCTAATTTACCCTGAAAAACCTTTCTCTTTCCAGCGCTCCTCTTCGGCGAGCAGATAGGCGCGAAGCAAGCTTCAGTCAACGGCATCGGCAACGGCGGCCGTCACATCGGATCCATAGATCCCGCGTGCGACGTCGTGGCGGTGGTGAAGGATGCATACGAGAACGCCAGGTTCCTATGCGATAGGTATTACTTGGCGTCGCCTGAACTCGAGATATTGCAGGGAGGAGGTATGTTAATATATACCAATATAACCTATACTACTAGGATTAAAAGTCATCAAAAGTCTAAAAAGTTTAAATAAATTAAAAATTGAATTCTCTGAAACAGTTTATGCACCGGCGTTGATTACATATTTATGTAAGTGTACCTTATAAGTGGTGGTCCCTAAACCACTTAGCCACCCAAGTTTAACTGAAGACTGTCAAAAAATATATCATAACGCACAAAACTAAAAATGTATCTTGTCCTTAGAACAAAAAATACTAGAATATCCTAAAGATGAAATAAGAAATATACAGGGACTTTGTAAACATTGGCAATATTATAAACTAAGAACCTACTCATGATTCATAGTCCCTTCCACATATTAAAATGAAAATCAATTGATATAAAGTAAACTTGGTCATTGACCGAAAGTCAAAAATCTAAACTCAAGGTTTGCCAAAGAGCCATGGAAAGGAGCGTGTTGGGTATTAAAAGGGTTGATAAGATCCGAAATACCACAATACGCTCCAGAACTGGCATAGCGGATGTTGGCGAGAAGACAGCAAAGCTGAAGTGGCAGTGGGCGGGGCATGTTTGCAGGATGCACCCGGACAGATGGGCCCAAGTCGTCACGCGTTGGATACCACCAGACGGCTTCCGACGAAGGGGTAGACCCAAAAAGAGGTGGTGTGACGACTTGGACAACTTTGCGACCGATTGGGTGTCATTAGCAGCTGACAGGGATCAATGGAAGGTGTTGGGGGAGACCTTTGCCCAGCAGTGGGATGATGTAGGTTAATAAAAAAAAAGTATCATATGATGAAACTGATAAAAATCATATCACTTTAGAAATGATCATTACTTCAAATTACACTAATAAATTACAGTTAAGGGCTTTGTTGAAGATTTTAAAATTTACTAATAATAATGTGTAAACGTATCAAAAAAAATACTCCGCCTAAACGGAAATCGGAGTTATACTGAACGATTTTTTAAATGGTAATAACAATTTATTTTCATTTTAATAAGTGGAAGGGACTATGAATCATGAGTAGGTTCTAAGTTTAAAATATTGCCAATGTTTTCAAAGTCAGCCTGTAGATAGCGCTGCGCTATCACGCGTAATGACGTATCGATAAGAGATGAGTAATTTTGCACGGTTGGACCGACTGCACGGTAGCTCAATTGGAAGAGCATTGGCCCGGTTAGCCATAAAGATGCAGGTTCAAGTCCCACCCGTGTGCAATTTTAGGTTTCATATTTCATTTTAAATATAAATATGACACCGTGAGTGTTTAAAACATTCTAAACCATCAGAATATCCTAATCAAACCCCCTAACTTCATTCCAGTACCAAGCGACCGGCCAATGCCCATCGTCTACGTACCATCCCACTTGTACCACATGCTGTTCGAGCTGCTGAAGAACGCGATGCGCGCCGTGATGGAGCACCACGCGAGCGACCCGCCGCCGATACAGGTCAACCTCATCAACGGACGCGAGGACATCGCCGTCAAGGTACTTATATTCCTCGCTATCTTCTAGCCTGATCTCTCTCCGGTCGTGTCAGATTGCTGTCCCACCGGGCTATGAGAGTGTAAGGAATAGAGAGTGCACCTGTGTTTGCGCACACACTTGTGCACTATAATATGTCCCGCACAGTCGGTTAGTCGTTGTGACTGGCCACCGTAGTCGAAATCGGCTGGGGGGACTATTATTATTATTATTATCTTCTAGCCAATTGAAGACTAACAACCTTCGTGAATTAAGCTACAATCATCCTCCAGTAGCTTAAGGTCTCTAAAATGCCAGATATGCCCTAGAAACTCCTGAAAAATGCTGCATCGTGTACAGAAATTCAACGCGGTCCCAGATTTTTGCCAGCTAAACCTAGTCAAGACGGCTGTGGTAAATGCCAGCCATAATCTATCTTTATAGGTTGGTAATGTGTCGTTTTAAAGTATCCCGGTATTTCAGCTGTTCCGTTGGATTGTATTTGGCCAGAAAATACTTTAACACAGCTTCTAAGCAAAGCTCATAGCTACTCCGGTGACTAGATGACACAATAGAGTCCTTTATCTAGATTAAAACATCTACTGTCAGTTGGTCTGCTAGTGACTTGCCTCAAACTTCTGACACATAATCTCGGGCATTTGATTAGCGACCTTATCACCATCGACACAAGAGCCCCGTCCCACTTGTACCACATGCTGTTCGAGCTGCTGAAGAACGCGATGCGCGCCGTAATCATCACACTTGTTCCGCTAGATACTTGGCCCAGGCCTCTGGACAGAGTATTGTATATAAGAGGCATCCGATTTGCTTCTAAATTATACTCCACATAAGCATATTCTTACCTCTAGTGTCCCCAAAGACAGTTCCCCATCCCTGGAATCCTCACCCCGTCGCGAATAAGAAGCAATCGAATAGCTACCATATCACCATCTACACAAGAGCCTTAAGAATCTATAAGCATTGGATTTGCGACATTTTTAACTGGTATTCTCGCTAAAACACGAGCAATGACGCTGTAAAGGTATTTATGTAAGATAGACTCCGTAAACAAAATCGCCTTAGCTCTTTTAATAAACAATTATCTCTAGTTTTGTTTTGTGCGAATAAATATTTATTTATTCATTCATCTCCGTCAGATGTCAGACCGCGGCGGCGGTATCCCGCGCAGCGTGACAGACCTGCTCTTCAAGTACATGTACAGCACGGCGCCACAGCCCTCCAAGTCGGACTCGCATACGGTCCCGTTGGCCGGTGAGTTGTATAAATAGCAATGGACCTAATATTGAACCTTGTGGTGCGCCTTAAAAATTAGAAACTAGGCCTTCCAAGTCAGAATCGCACAAAGTATCGCTGGCCGGTGAGTTGTATAAATAGCAATGGACCAAATATTGACCCTTGTGGTACGCCTAAAAATTAGAAACTACGCCTTTCAAGTCAGACAACCTTTCACCCCTGCGCCTGATCTCTCTCCGGTCGTGTAAGATTGCTGTCCCATCGGGCTATGAGAGTGAAAGGAATAGAGAGTGCACCTGTGTTTGTGCATACACTTGTGCACTATAATATGCCCCGCGCAGTCGGTTAGTCGTTGTGACTGGCCACCGTAGTCGAAATCGTTTAGCGGGACTTCTAAAGTCAGCATTAAATGTGTTTTGTTCTAATATAAATAACTTGTACTACTAATTTTTACTAGTCAGACATGGTCCAACTTAGGGCACATTGTCACTTAGCATCAGGTGCGAACGTAGAACTAGAATTATCTAGTTTTTGAAATTTAGTCAACTAGCCTCTTATTAGAATAGATAGATACGGGTTGCTACCATGTACCTTATTATTTATGAGCTTCCGATATTTCGGCACTGTTGCAAGCGCCATGATCACGGAGTAACTCCGTGATTACCTTAGTAAATAATATTTTGATCAAATAGCTTGATATTTTTAAAAATATTCAACATTTACATGATTTAATTATGATTTTAAAAAAAATATTGAATGGGTCTCAAAAACGCTCGAACTGTCATGGCGTACAAAATGACGTCACAGCGGAAGTTCGAAAGTCTTTTTGACAGCAAAACTCTATGAAGAGTTGTCAATGACAGCAAAAAAATCCCACCATCGCACAAGGCATGACGTCACATCCTCTGATAGGCGTTGGTCGGGTGATCAAATGTGCGTTTTGGACAAACTAAATTATTTAAAATATTATTTATCCTAATTTAAATTCATAAACTAGTTTTATGATATCTCCAAACCATAAATAATCACTAGAAACTACCAACATTGTGATTTGTTCTCAGTGGAAACTAGTCTATTGGTTTTCTACATAAAAATAATAATAAAGGAATGTGTTTCGGTCCAGGGTACGGCTATGGTCTGCCGATCTCCCGTCTGTATGCGCGGTACTTCCACGGCGATTTGGTGCTGATGTCGTGTGAGGGTTACGGGACAGACGCCGTCATATATTTGAAGGTAAATAATTAAAACATTTACCACTTATGCAATAAGAAATTTTACTCCCATCACTTTATAGCCGTATATAGTGCGTAAGATATACATATAAGAAAGAAAAAGAGTCGTAATACGATAAAATATCCACGGATCTCTAAAATTCTTTACAGGCTGTAAAAAAGTAAGAGCCAAATTATGGCCATGGCCAAGAGCCATATTATATTATATTGGTTATGAGTCGAGTTTAGAATAAAGGAAAAATAAAAATATGTCTTGTTTTTTTTTTTAAATATTTTTCATGTATTCTATCCAATTGAATTTGGCTCTCACTTTTTTTACAACCTGTATACATGGTATGCCCAGACTATTACTATTATTTATAAAAATGACAAAATCACGTTTGCGTTATGCCTTAAATTATGTTGTTTTAGTAGTTTGCGTTAGAAATACATCATTTTGTGAAAATTTTAACTGTCTTTCTATCAAGGTTCATAAGATACAACCTAGTGACAAACGGACAGACAGCGAAGTCTAAAGGTCCCTATGAGTAAGGAACCCTAAAATAATATCTACGGCGGACTATTTTGCAATACTAATATACAGACGGGTAGATGGCGCACCACGAGATAGTAAAAGAAACAGAGGCAGACAGACTAGAAGATGGGAGGACGACATCAAAAAAGTGGCGGGCCCAATATGGACGCGCATAGCGAAAAATAGAACAGAGTGGAAATCTTTAGAGGAGGCCTATGTCGAAAGACAAGCTGAAATGTAGAAACGACCGTTTACCGATACCTGATTTATGAAAAGAAAAGAAACTGTTAAAAGTTATAAACGTATTTGTAAGAAAAATTACTGTAAAAATAAGTTCAGCAATAAAGGCTATTTTATTTATTTATTTTATTTAGATGGCGCTAACGTCACGCAATGACGTATCCTTATGAGACCAAAAATTTCGCGCGGTCGGACCGCCAGCACGGTAGCTCAATTGGAAGAGCAGTTGGCCTGGTTAGCCAGAAAGATGCTGGTTCGAGTCCCGCCCGTGCGCAATTTTTGGTGTCTTATTTCATCTTTTAAGAATTCAAATATGACACTGTGAGTGTTAAAAAAAGATTCTAAACCATTGAATAGCAAAGCGTTATCATTTCCAAGTTGAATTTATTCTGCAAAGAATAACTACTTCGCCCGCTGTTGCATAAACAGACGGGTAGATGGCGCTAACGTCTCGCAATGACGTATCCTTATGAGACCAAGAATGTCACGCGGTCGGGCCGATAGCACGGCAGCTCAATGAGCAGTTTTCTCCCATCGTTTTACAGGTCTGACTAGATGGCGTTAGGTAGGTAGGTAGGTTTTATTTGAAATGGGTTCGCTCTTGTCTCCAGGCTAGACCAGTGGCATAGACAGAGACGACGAATTTAGAAACATTTTTTTTCACAATGGCGGAAAACCATAGACAAAGAAAAAAAAGTGCGTAATTCAATATTGTAAAATGCGTTAATGACCTAAGGATTAATGATAGTACTTATTTTTTGGAATTATTTTGTCCTTTAGGTACTAAAAGTTTTCATTAATATTGTTTTACTGTTTAATATTTACGTTGGCGAAAAGCAATTACCCACCGTTATAAAACTTAAATTAAGTTTAAAAGTTAGTTCCTAAAGTGACGCTAGCGCCAAACATATATAACAAGAAAACTGCTAATTGGAAGAGCAGTTGGCCCAGTTAGCCAGAAAGATGCTGGTTCGAGTCCCACCCGTGCGCAATTTTTGGTTCTTATTTCATCTTTTAAGACTAATAATACAATCTATTTCAGGCACTATCAAACGAAGCGAACGAGCTACTACCAATATTCAATCGTACCTCGTCAAAGTTCTACCGACCCGTCGCGACGCTCGCCGATTGGTCGGGCTCACTCAACACTGCCAGCCAACCGGGGAAGAACAGAGATAAGGTATCGCCACTATCGGCGCCTCTGTCGCACAGCATATAGTGCGAGAGAGAGGAGTGATCGCACTCCGACGATAGACTATGGTGAGTGAGTGAACTGTGTTGTGAGTGAAGTTAGCTGCGGGATGCGGAAACTGTCAAAATTTGGCGCGATTTTTTTTTTCATTGCGAAGCTAAATTAGATTAGATGTTTAGACAGAGAAGAAACAATATTATTAATTATTAATAGTATTCGATACAATATTATGTAGGTATTTGTACTAAATTCAATGACAAAAGTAAAAAATAATAATGTTATCAGAACAGTACCAAAATATTGTCACACAAGATTTTAGAAGATTAGCAGTTTTTAAGATAGATCGAATTTTTAAAACTCGCATGTGGTATGAATGTATAAAATAAAGTGATATTTGTGATCGGGCCTCTTCTTCCAACTCTTGAAGAGTGAGAGAGAAAGAAGATATACCAGTGGTATTTGTAAAGTGATTTATAAGTAAGTAGTAATGTCATGTTATAATTGGTACAAGTTTATTATCCAATATTATTAGTATCGTGAAGTCTAATAATCATAGAAAACCCTAAAAATGTCCAAATCATAGACATATTAGTTACAAAGATTGAAAGAAAGAGACAGCTATACATGATGTAGAGTAGCATCCCTCTCGCACCTTCTAAAATGATCGAATGTATAAATGAAATATACTCGTCTCTTTCACTCGTATACCAGTTTGTATACTTTAGAAAGAGATGCCAATACAACCTTTAATATAGGCATGTGTACATTTTATTTTAAAATTTCTTTTATTATTGTTGTGATATTTAGGCATTAAGATTGAGAATTCGCCAAAATATGGACTGAAAAAATGTAAGGTGAGTTGCGTTCATAGTTTTGAATTTGAAAACAATTTGTATATCTTAAAAAACACTAAAAATATTTCACATGATACTAGATGTATGCAAATCTATTAACAAGGAATTTTTTTAAATATTATTAATTTTATCTTTTGCTTAAACCAAAAAAAAGTCTACCATATCTTGTGAAACGCTTCAATGCATACTTACTGTAGATATGATAAAAATACATTTTCAAAACTATGAACCACCTCTGGCGATGATATTAAAAAGTACTCTACTAAATTATAAGAGAAATATCATATTTTGTAAGCTTAAGTAATATCGAGTATCCAGTATGACTGTAATTAATATACAGACACAATGTTTAAACGATCGAGATATCGATAGGCCGCCGGCGGTCGCGAAAACAAGAGAATGTTGAGAAACACATACTTTAAAATGGTGTAGGATTTTAAACTTTCGCGTTGCATTGCAATAACTATTAGACATGACGGGTCTAAACGCGAATAAAAACTTATGAGTTGCTATTACTCACTGATCGACGTTTCGGCGGTATTCAAGCCGCTATACCTTTGATTAAAGTAAATAGCGGAAGATACGGCATTTCATACTAACTGTCAGCTAAAAATGGCACTACTCACAACTACATACAAGATGACCGACAGAGACAAACCCATTTCTTACGATGGTAGTGCGAGCAAAACAAACGCGCACTTTGAGATGTCTCTAGAATGCAATTAGGCGACGGGGGCCTGATTTTAGCGGTCCACATTCGAATGGCGCGTCACCTATCTTCCGCTATTTTACTTTAATCAAAGCGCTATACTGACAATTTATCTAGTGTTGTGAGGGTGGCAGAAGAAACTTCGGACCGCTCGCGCAGGCGATGTCGCAATCCACCAGATGACTCGTGACCACGGCAGTTGCAATACCGCCGAAACGTCGAGCAGTGAGTAATAGCAACCCATAAGTTTTTATTCGCGTTGAGACCCGTCATGTCTAATAGTTACTTTAAAATGGTATACTTTAGCAAAGACTCGCGGTAGTCGGTGACATAAATCACTTTTGAAACAGGGATGCGCAGGCGCATGTAACTGGACTATCGATAATACACAATGAAAATTAAATTTTCATCTCTCCTGTTTGGAAAATAGAACTTTCCCGTGCCAGATAGCCAGGTGGAAAATAGTTTTTCCATCCCTAGGGTAGTAAGTAATTTAGTTTTGATTGCCATGGCTTAGTTAGAGGCTTGAAGTCAAAGCTTGGGTCAAAGATATTGAGTCACATCATATTATTAAAATGAGAATCATTTTTGCTTAGACATATATTGAAAAACATGTGTGTTATGATCGTTGATATAAAAAATATACAATTTGTCTAATTTTAATTCAATCCACAATTAAATTATTCGGCTTCTCGCCATAATACCAAGATGACACTTTTTTATTTTAAATTGTCAGTGACATTTATTATTTTTCTTTTTGGACTCTCTGTCAACTTTTTTAATTTTGACAATTATTATCTGTGAAAAAAATCCGATATTCTTTACAAGAATCATAATTATTTCAAACCTATTGTTATCGATAAACGCACGTAACAAACATCTAGCATCTGTGTCTGTGCGACGTCATCCATAAACAGTGCAAGTGCAAAAGAGAGAACAATGTGCGCTGTCTCTTTTGCACGTTTTTTGCTACGCCCGCCACGAGTCCTTGCGTTTACTATTGTATGAAGTAAGTAGGTAAAATTAATATCATAAAAAAATATATAGAATTAAAAATGCTTACGACTCAATGCAAGTAATATTTCCGAAGCACCAGAATCATTATAAACAGATTGACCCCCTTATTCATAATAATAACTCAAACGATCTTTTAAACCTATTTTAGCTATTACACTGTTTTGTCTCATTCTTTCTTGGCGCTGTCATCATTTGACAGAAAGTGACAAAACAGTGTAATAGCTAAAATAGGTTTAAAAGACCGTTTGAGTTATTACGAATAAGGGGGTAAGTCTTTTACTTGAGAAGGAATGGAATGAATTGTGTCTGTGTATGTAAAAATATTTTGTATGTCGTCAGAAATGTATGTGTGAGTAAGTTAACTACAAAATATACTCGATTAAATCCAGATTTCCAAAAATTTTAACAATGAACTACCCTTACGTATGTAGCCAATACATCAAATCTATATTTTTTAAACGTATGATTAACCAACAAAGTAATTTCAACCAAATATGGTAGATAACAAAGCCTATATCGACTTTATTGACAGGATTTCTTGACAGAAACTAACTTTTTTTAAACTTCTCTACAGTGAACGGGCTATTACTATTACTGTGGGTATACGAGATCACAGTTAATTAAAAAACTACAGAATTATGACATAAACCGTGAAGGTGGCTACTGACCAACGTAACGAGGTATAATGTAACATTCGCATCGAGCGTGTTACGCATCGAGCATGTTACGCTGTGTTCAAAAATCGGCGTAACATGCTCGTCAAAACTCTGTACAAAATCGCGTAACAGTTTCGCCAGAAAAACTGACACGAGCGGCTTGTTGCTCGCTGGTTTCTTCGTAACACGACGTACTGACTGCACGAATGCGCGCTGTGTAGCATGTTACATTACACCTCGTTACGTTGGTCAGTACATACCTTTAAATTTTAATAAAAAGGAATACAATGTATGTAATTTTTGCTCCTAAGATTAAAAAAAAAATTTTTTTCATCACATTTGGTAAAAACTGTCAGACAACGAATTGTATCTTTTGTTTTTCTAAGCACAAATGTCTATCTTTTTTTACTTGAAAGTATTTTTTATATGTTTTTGTTGTTGTATGCAGCTAACAATCATTAAAACTTGACTCTTTCTAGTTTAAATATTATAATAATCAGCTATACTGTACGAATAGTCTAGGTTCAAATGTTATATTTTGATATTTTCAATGACCAATAACGATAAATTATGAAATAAATAAAATAACTTGTATGTATATTTCGCTGTATATTTTAAGTAATTATTGTCACTCCTTTGTCACTAACCTTTGACATCATTTTACAGAATTCATGACATTTTTTTTACAAAAATCCTTTTTTTTTTACTTATTTTCAAGGGGTTTTTAACTCAATGGTAAAATCAGTGTTTGTGCTTGGCTTGGATGGCTTTTCAGCTCTGACAATAATAATGTTTGGTTGTATGTTTTCAATTTAATAATTAATGTTTTAAGTATATTGAGTACAATCAACCTTACATACTGATATTTTTCATTTTAAAGCGATATTTGTACAATAAATAAAATACGGTCATTTTGAAACGTACTAAAACATTGAAAACTATAAATTATTTTAGTTACCGACTAGCTATAAAACTCTTTAAAAATTTTACCTTTAGAAAGAACAAAATTATAATGCTTGGTTATGTTAAATTGCAGTTGAATGAATCAATGAAATATCTTTATAATTATCACAAAGAAAAAATAAAAAAACCTTGCCCTAAGGTGCAAAATCTTATTATTTTATTTATTGTACAAATTCGTAAATTCTTACAATGCCAACGTACGTGTATGTACCTGTGTCGATGCAAGTTTTCTAAAACATACTACAAATCACTTGCATTTCTATTTCGTTGTGTAAGTTTATTCCAAAATCGTTGTTTTCTAGTGTTTACGTCTAGAAATGTTTTAGATGACAAGATATTTAATTTTTACAATAAATTATTGAAATTCTTATGGTTGTTTTTCTGTTTATCCTTTTTAGTAACCAAACAATATTGGTTTTTGACCTTAGGTCAAGGTCCCACCTTCGAACAAAAGAAAATGCGAGGTGCAAGCGATTTTGGCTCCTTAGGTGGTAAGGCGACGGTCACCTCAACAGTACCTAGTTTTAAAAAAATACAGTGGCTGCCATATCTCTATTCTTCTGAATACTGGTGTCTGAAAACAAATCTAACCTGATCTGATACATGTTCCTAGTAATAGAAAACAATTACGTTTCCTACCTAAAGGGACATGGATAATATACGAGAGTTGTTTGTATATGCTGTTTCCATGTTATTTTTTCCGTTAAATTGAGACGTAAATGTAATGTAAAGAAAGGTAAGATAAAAACTTATTTGTGGGAAAACCGATACGCGTTTGCCTATAACATTCTATCATAAACAAGAAAAGTCACTTACCTTTGCCAAATTTGAAGACAGGATCTGCACACAGCCACCACCACGAATATTGTATTCAGCGACACTTTAACAACACGGAAAAACTCACTTTCACAAACAACACAGTTTCAGACAACCGAACGCAAAAACCCGTCGCGTGTGTTCGTAGTGAATGCTCGGAGCAAACTTAGTGAAACTGAGCGAGACACGTAGTTTGCCACAGACAGCTGTCACTTACCCACTTTTTCTGAGACGTCACTTGTCAGATGCAGTTATGCAACTACCCACTTGCAGAAATAATAAAGATGAACCAAATAACTAAATCATCCCTAACACCTTTAATACAAAAAAAATATAGTACCGGCTTAGACCAAGACTTAAGTTGCCTCAAGTTAACCGACCAAATAGAAAAGTATACCACCGTTGTAGAAATGTCAATATGACATTTTAAATTTGACGGTTTATATTTAATTCGGTACCGTTATCATGAGTTTACACCGGTTTTACTCGCTAGCGACGACGCAACTTTTTGTATGGAAAATTTTAGTTCTACAAGTGACCGCTAGGGGCGCTGTGCAATTTTCCATAGACTTTTTTTACGTAGTCTCTAGCGAGTAAAACCGTCGTAAACTCATGGTAACGGTAAAGTTCTAAGCCCGGTACTAAGTTTTTGGAAGAAATGGGTTAAGAAATAGTAAGTTCTCAAATAAATAAAACAAACTTAATATTTTAAATTACTTGTATTGCAAATTCAATCTCGACCAACTTAGTTTACACATTGTACTCTTCCCTTCCATATACAGTTACTTTTGTTCCTTCCTTTAATTCTTTCGCAATAAATAACTAATACTCATCATTACTCTGAACACAGACTCGGTACAAAATACACACTTCTCTTTCATTCCTTTATAAAATAAGCGAGATACACTGTCTTTTAAATAATGCAGTATGTTTACTTTACATCTTATTGTTGTCCTTGTCTATTCTTCTTATGAAAAGAAAATATACCCGTGACCATAACAGTGTGTATATAATTATACATTTTTATACACAATTGATAGAAAAATGTGACCTGTAAATTCAAAACTTTGAGAAATTTAACAATAATTTGATATTTAAACCATTGGTTTTAGAAACCAAACGTTAAAATAAAACAGTTAAAAGCATAAACTAAGTTCATACTTATTTATTATTAATTAAATCATTTAAGTACTATACAGGCTGATTAATTTTGTCTCGTTGGTATGGTATGGTAATTACTATTATAAAGAAAACTATTTTATATCAACCTGTATACAGGACAGGATATAAAAAAGTACGAGCCAAATTCTAGAGGGTGATTAAGAGACAAGTCTAAAATAGAGGAAAAATAAAAAATAAAATTGTTTTTATTAATAATATTCTTTTCTTGTATTCGAAACTAAAATTGTATTACTAACCTAACTTTAATATAAACTATTGTACTATCAATTTATATGGAATATTGTTCAGAAATAAAATATTTCAATTTGAAACCCAATTGACAATAATAATTACCCCCTTAAATTTGACTCGTACTTTTTTAACACCCTGTATAAATGAGATTTATCAAAACACAGTTTTGGTCACTACGTTATCTTTATAAGACAAACTATAAAGATAGATTTAATTTATAAATAAATAGTCTTTCAGATAAATTTACGTAAATAAATTGTTATAATACGAAAACAGAACAGCCAAAAATACCAAAAAACGACCAAAAGATGGAATTAACAAAATTACTTTTCACAATTTTCTTATTATTAATTTCGCTAATACTTTCCGCCCTCTCATTAAAAAAGCGTTTTACTACTATGTAGTTTGGCTACTTTTTAAATAAAATATATAAATAATCTTATATAATTACAATAAATCTATTTAATTTGCAAGCTGGCCAGTTGTTTCTTCAGATCGAGTAGTATGTTGACTTCCGGTTGCCACACAGCCTTGTCTTTGGTCGACGCTTTGAGTTTGCGCACTTTTTCTCCCTGAAAAAAGATATTGTATTTTAGTCATGATAAAAAAAAGTGTGTGGATTTTGGATTGAGTTTAGAGAAAATAAAGCTTTTACTTGTTAAGACTATCGTGATCAGGCGGAATGAAGCGTGAAGCCTACTTTTGCGGATTTTGCGGTCGAAATATGCTTGCGGGCGGTAACGTTTTCTAGCCCGTAAACCTTTATGGAATGAGACAAATTTGGTCTCAGTCGTTTTCATTCCTCCTAAACTAAGCTTGTACGACTTATTTTTTTTTAAATTAAGGCTTGATTGAATTAAAAAAAACCGGCCAAGTGCGTGTTGGACCCGCGCACTGAGGGTTCCGTGCCACCCTTAACTGAATTCAAGGGTCCACTTACTTTCTCTTAACGAAAACATCACAATATTTTGTGACAGCAAAAATAACTTTTTTTTTCATAGTGTTTGTATGAAAGACAAAGTTATATTTGCGGTTGATAAAAATTTGCAATATCTCAAAAACTACTGGTTCGATCTCATTCAAACCAATTTTCGTTGCAAGTTTTTGTTGAGATCTACATCACATATTTTTTTCAAAATTTTCACTTTCTTAGTTCAAAAGTTAGATGGGGGGGGGACGCCCATTTTATCACTTTGGAAGCGCCTATATCTCAAACCTTAGACTTAATTGAAAAAATGGTTTTAGAAACTTCAACATCATTTTAAAAGACCTATCCATAGACGTATAGGTTTGAGTAAAAAAAAATTTAGGTTTTAGTTTCATGTATGGGAATTAAATATTATTTTTTCTTACTTTTTGTATCTGAATCGGAAAGCGGTAAACAAGATACACCTACCTACCAAGTTTCAGCTGTGTGATGCTCATAGTTTCAGAATAAAGTGGCTGTGACATACGGACGGATAGACAGAGAGACAGACTTGACGAAACTATAAGGGTTCCGTTTTTTGCCATTCGGCTACGGAACCCTAAAAATGGACGAAATTATGAAGAGTTTTGTTGCCACAAAAGTGAATGTTTAGGCTTTTAGACTGAAACGTATTTTTTTCTCATATTTTAAAAATATCTTAAACATATTTACTTATTAAACTTGACGGGTCTAAACGCGAATAAAAACTTATGAGTAATTCTATTACTCACTGTCATGTAATAAAAACATACTGGTTACATTGCAATACTTATTGCAATGTAACCAGTATGTTTATAATCTGATACTTATTTACCTGTTCAGCTATAGCCTTCTCCAAGTCCGCAGCGCTGTTACTACTCGGTGCTTGCGCCTGAGTATTTGCGCTCTGTGCGGCGGCGAGTTGCTTTTTTAATTCAAGTAGTTTGTCCACTTCCGGTTGCCATACTCCCTTGTCTTTGGTGGAGGATTTGAGCTTGCGGACTTTGTCACCCTGCAAAAAGAGATTTTTAAAGTCATTATTAGCAATACCAGTTACATTTGTTTCGCCCCCGAAACTGTCCCCATTATCATCCTACTAGCACTTATACACGTCCCAACATAGGCCCTACCACAGCTTCGGGACAATTGTGGGCTAGTGCTGAGAAGAAGCTGCGCAACAAACTCTGTCACTATTGTCAATGCCTCTTTTCAAAAGTTTTACAATGTTTGTGGTGATCATGCAAGTCCATACTCATTATCATTACATTATCTTTTAAATAATCATCTACTTTAAAGGGTATTATCCCTTTCGTCATTAGGGTTTCTTTAATAACAGTTTTAAATTTATTAATCGGTAAGTCAACAATGTATTGTGGTAGTTTATTGAAGAACTTTATACATTTCCCCATGAAAAGCGGTCCCCCGCGACTGCGTCCGCGCATTTTAAGTTCTTCCTACATCGCAGCGAGATGTTTGATGATGAGATTTGATGTTTTGAGAGAGTATAGCCTAAGCCTTCCTCGATAAATAATCTATCGAACACATTTTTTTTAATCAGTCTAGTAGTTTCTGAGATTAGCGCGTATAAACAAACAAACTCTTCACTCTTCTTCTTTATAATATTAGTACGGGTTCGGGGCCAAGACAAATCTAACAAAGTAAAAATCATGAAAATTGGCTCACCCGTTCTCGAGTTATAAGTGGTGTAACTAACACGAATTTCTTTTATGTTATAAGATAACTGAGAATCTCAAAGGTAAGATGGTTACTTTGACTGTGTTTGTAACAGTTTTTGATGTAATTCAGGATGGAAATAACTTCAAATCGTGAAAAAGATACATATTTTATAAGTAACTAGCGGTCCCAGCGAACTTCGTATCGCCCCCAGCCCCGTCCCGCCCCGGCCCCGTTTTATGGGAATTTTCTTTGCTATAAACCTCTCGGAGCCCGACACCTTTCCAACGAATGCAAAACCGTGGAAATCGGTTCGTGCGTTCTGGAGTTATAGCGTCAGGAAGGAAAACCCGACTTATTTTTCATATAGTAGATTTTTGTAACACATTTGTTTGTAATCCCTATAAATAATTAAAAAAAAGGTTATAGAAAAGTTTATAACAAATATCAATAATCTATACTAATATTATAAAGCTGAAGAGTTTGTTTGTTTGTTTGTTTGAACGCGCTAATCTCCGAAACTACTGGTTTGAATTGAATAATTCTTTTTGTGTTGGATAGTCCAGTTATCGAGGAAGGCTATAGGCTATATTACATCACGCTACGACCAATAGGAGCAAAGATATAGTGGTAAATGTGTAAAAAACGGGAGAAAGAAGTCACTATTCCACGCGGACGAAGTCGCGGGCAAAAGCTAGTCAACACATAAAAAGGGGTGGCGTTTGTACGGAAAACATAATTGTATTTCACTGTACCTGTTCGGCAATAGCCTTCTCCAAGTCTGCAGCGCTTTTGCCGCCGCTCGCTTGCGTCTGAGTATTCTGTGCGCTCTGTGCAGCGGCGAGTTGTTTCTTTAATTCGAGTAGTTTGTCCACTTCCGGTTGCCATACTGCCTTGTCTTTCGTGGAGGCTTTTATCTTGCGGACTTTGTCACCCTGTATGAGAGTGTTGACATTTATTTTTCGTAATGATTTGGCTTTGATTTATTACTTTTTTGTTATTCGTAATGAAGAAAGTTTATATTTACTTTTCTATGTACTATCGAGGTCACCACTGACTTGCCACCTTGAGATTGATTAATTAAAGTGATAACGACGAGTCTAGGATACACGAAAAAAAAATTGTTTTTTTTTATTATTTTTTATATTTTTCATTTGTTTTTTTTTTTTATTGACAACCACCCACTCGGCTAGTTCTTTTTTTACACCCTGTATATCATCCTTACCTGTTCAGTCACAGCCTTCTCCAAATCAGCCACACTACCACCACTACTATTACTAGTAGCGTTCTTCGCGTGCGCCTGCGCAACTGACAACTTCTTCTTCAATTCGAGTAGTTTTTCTACTTCCGGCTGCCACACCGCCTTGTCTTTGGTCGACGCTTTGAGTTTACGGACTTTTTCACCCTGTATTACAATACGACAACATTATAGAGATTCAATAGAACTCATAACTTTTAAAATGATAGCAAACAGGTATGAAATTGTGTAAATCAATCGTATTCATTTGAAAGTTTAATAAAACGTACGATATGATCTGTCTAACGGCAAAGAACAAAAGGTTTGACAGATCATATCGTACGTTTTATTGCTTTACACAATTACCCCTCTCAGGTTTAAACAAAGATCAAAGTTATCCGACCAATTAGAAAAGCATGCCTTCATTACTGAATGCCATAATGATATTACTTTTAAATTGGTTGGTTAATACATTGGTAAATGGTACGGCCGTAAGCCTAGTACAAAGTTTTTAAAATAGAGGGAAATAGAGGACAGATAAGAAAAAATTGTATAAGAACAAAAAGAAAGAAAGAAAATGAATTTATTCGACCTAAATACAAAAAAAATAAATGGTAAGACAGTGGGAATCTATACTAATATTATAAAGCTGAAGAGTTTGTTTGTTTGTTTGAACGCGCTAATCTCCGAAACTACTGGTTCGAATTGAATAATTCTTTTTGTGTTGGATAGTCCAGTTATCGAGGAAGGCTATAGGCTATATAACATCACGCTACGACCAATAGGAGCAAAGATGTAGTGGTAAATGTGTAAAAAACGGGAGAAAGAAGTCGCTATTCCACGCGGACGAAGTCGCTGGCAAAAGCTAGTAATTCAATAAGCAACACCTTTCTTTGATGATGTCATTACTTTGTGTCGACAGATAGATAATGAATATTATAACATTTATATCACTGACCTGTTCGGCGATAGCTACGTCTATTTCAGCTACCGATTTGTTGGCGTCACCATTCTGAAAAAGACACAAATTATAATAAAATCGCGGTTTAGTATACTACAGCGCCATCTAGTATATGTGAGTCGAATCAGCGTGTAGCGAAGTTGTGAAACAACAGCGGTAGATCTCGCTACACAACTGTAGGTAAATACAATCTATTACTAGCACATGGAACTGGCTCCACGAACAAATCTCGCGCGCTATGAATCGACGCCACTTGTCACCAACAAATGGTTTCATATTCTAAATTAAAATTTCAAGGAGTACGTCACAATCTTGGCGTCGTATTTGCGACACATTTTTTGCTTGGCATAGCTTCTCTATACGTAGTAATAACAACTCACTGTTCATCATTCATCATCATCATTATCAGCCGAAGGACGTCCACTGCTGAACATAGGCCTCCCCCATGGCTTTCCACAACGACCGGTTGTGAGCGGTCTGCATCCAGTTTGATCCTGCGATCTTTACAAGGTCGTCTGTTCATCTTGTCGGTGGACGTCCTACGCTGCGCCTTAGGTCGAAGGGTCTCCAATCTAGAACTTCTGCCCCAACGGCCATCAGTTCTACGCGGTATGTGCCCTGCCCACTGCCACTTGAGCTTACTGATTCGCAGGGCTATATCCGTTACCTTAGTTCTTCTACGTATCTCCTCGTTTCTGATTCGATCGCGTAGAGGAACACCGACCATGGCCTTCTCCATCGCTCGTACTTTAACTCACTGTTAAATAAAATAAAAACTAAAGCAACTCACCATATTAGCCCTCTCACTCTGCGTGCCCGCATACTTCGCTTTCAGTTTCTCGAGCACTTCCGGTTCGATCTTCGCGAAGAGAGGCTCCGGTTTGCCGATGACATGTCCTGGAGGTAGGTACTGGATCATTGATGGGTTTCTGTGGAGATAAGATAAGATAACTAAGATTAACCCTTTAACAGCCGATCACGTACTGAGTACGGGCAAATTATACGACTAATCGTAACAGTCGGCTGTTAAAGGGTTTAAAAAAGTATAACATTGGGTATTAAGTACACTGGCTTGCACTCTAGGATTCCCTGTGTCGTAGGCACCAGTGTCTTTCGTCTTTGTTCATCGAACATGCAGTTGAATTTAGTAATATTGTGACAATATTTATGGTAGGTTTACATAAAGTAGGTGCTTAAATGTGTGTGCACGTACACACATGTGTGTGTCAGTGTATGTTCGTGTGTGTGTTTGTGAATGCGTGGTGTGTGCGTATGTTTGTGCCTTCTGATTTAATTACATTGTTACTATACGACCTTTCTATAGCGTAACCAATTGTTGAGAATGTATAATTTAAGCCTGTCAAGCAAGATGAAATAGACCTTATTAGCGATAGAATAAAGATCAACAGCCTTACCACAAATCACTTAAACAACGTTTTAGGCCCTGTTTAACAAGATTTTAAGAAAATCCTTACCACAAATCAGTTTTTGGCGCTAAAACACTCTTTTAAACAGTGTTTTAGTTAAACACCCTCCCCCCTATTTTATCTTGTGTTTAACCTCAAAAAATTGTCAGATTGACATTTGACAACTTGACTTTCGTTTCGCGGTAAATCAAATTCGTGCTTTCCTATAGAAAATATTATGGATGATTGATTTCACAACAATTAATTTATTGATCACACAATTCATTTATTAATCAACAAACCAACAAAACAAGTCCGCGCACCGATACTTTATAGACATTAGACACTATTTCACTCAGCAACTCTATGACGGTTTGTGTTTGTATCCGTGTTTCTGTGTTTTACCACGTCTTTCGAACTTTCTATAAGCTGCATAAGGATATCCTGAAATAAAATAAACAATTACAATGCTATCACGTTTCCAAACCCCACATACGGCGACTATGTGGTAGTTATTATTATCCATTTGATTTTCCTTTTCGTTTTGTGTCCAATTATCCTAGCGATCTTTCTATTTTTGATACATGTTGAAAACAAATCAGTCAATACACAACAAAATACGACTTTTTACAAATGAATTGAAAACGCGCTCTTTCTTTACAAACTCATGTAAAAAAGTCAAAACAAATCAGATTCTTCTCATTCTGCTGTCATCACAACTTTTTTTTAAAGATTTGGGTTTTGATACTATTCAGCCATCATTTCAAGAAGCTTTTGTTCATTTACTCTGCAGTGTTGAATGCAACCTGCGTACTAGGAAATGTAATGAATGAACTGAGAGTGAATGAATGAATGTTTGTATCTAAAACTGGTGTTTAGCTAAACACTACCCAAAAACCTATTTGTGGTACAAAATGTTAAACACTGTTTTAAACCCTTTTTAAATTTAAAACAGTTTTTAACTAAACATGACTTAAAACCAGTTTTAACGGATGATTTGTAGTAAGACTGCAAATCTTTTTTTAATAGTTGAGCAAAAGCCATAGTATTACAATAGAATCGATAGCCTTGTATGCGTCAATACTATCGCCAGTATCGTGCTAGTACTCGATAAAATCGATTTATTTATTTTATTTTCATTTTTTATTTTAGGAACACAAACAGTATCACAATCAATGTCACATGTCAATGTGATTATAGCAGCAATAGTCACATCCGATTATATCAATATTTTTGCTGTGTGTCGATATCATTGTGGAGCTTGTCTAAGCTGAAATGACGCACACAAGCACACTTAAACTAGTCAACTGTGACGTGGGCATACAGATCTTAATTCGCGAAGCAGTCGACACTCCCAGTGTCGTTATTAATATTTGCACTCACACATCGAAATCAATTAACTAATAAAGTAGTGGCGAAGCTTCGCATCATTTCAGCTAAGACAAACTCTACCAAACCGAGTTTTCGAGGTCAACTATCGATAGTTCGGCAACGCTACACAGCCTGTATACCTATAGATCGGCCGCTCAAAGATTCAATTTGGATTGAAAATGTTTATGAAAATCCAGAAGTTTTTTTTTATTAGGTGCACAAAACAGAGTTACAACAATTGCTTGACAAATAAAATAAAGTAAGTAAGATACAGACGTATGCTGCGACTCCACTACCATGTACACACAGCATGATAAGCTTAACATCGATTTAGGTAACAGATAAAATGAATTGTGGCGAAATTACAAACAATTAATTAATAATACAAATTATGATGATGTAATACGAGTATAATAAAGTGAACTAAACAGGTATATTTTCTGACAAAATTTAAAACTTATACAGTTAAAGTTGATGTACTCACGTAGGATTAATCCTTAGTGCCTTGGCGTCTACGTTCAGCTGTTGCCTCAGTTTCCTCACGGTGTCGGGCACGTACGGCGCTAGCAGCGCGCACAGCAACGCGACCAGTTGGCAACACACGCCGATGGCTGTGGCACCTCGCTGTCTGAAAACATTAATCTAATCTATACCAATAAAATGCTTTGTCCTGAATGACTTGACTGACTGACTGATGGATCAACGCACAGCCTAAACCGCTGATTGTAGAGACCTGAAACTGGGAGGGTGTGTTCTTTGTATGACGAAGGGATCCGATAAGAAAGGATTTTCAGAAATTCCACCCCTAAGGGGGTCAAAAAGGGGTGCAAAGTTTGTATGGGACAACCAGATCCCTTGGTCCAATCTACTTCAAATTTTGCATAAACAGTCTTTAAAAAGAATAACGAAAAATGTGTATCAAATTTTATTTAAATTTATCTTGTAACGGGGTTAAAACGGGGAAGAAAGCTATTTTGGGGATGATTTGCTACAAAATTGATATCAATACTTCTTGGTGCTGATGATTGAAATATTTTTTATTTCATTTTTGACAGTCATTTGACATACCTGAGACAGAATATTTGACACATGTTTGTTATTGATGTTGCTCTCGAGAAGAGATTTTATTCCTTAGAATAGTAAATAATATTGTTTTGTGTTTAAACAGCGTAGGTATCAATCGGTCTGTGTCCAGTGTAGATTGCAGATCGTATGTTCATATTGTCGGTGGACATTCTACGCTGCTCCTGTGGTCGAAAGGTGTCCAATCTGGAACTTTTCAGTAAACTTTTCGATGGGGCCTATGTTTAGGAGTGGACGGCTTTTGGGTGTTGGTGATGATGATGGGGTCGATCCCTACATAGAATTTTCCCTTTGAATTCACGAGTTAAGTTCAAGAAAGTAGAGTATTTGCTATGACCATAAACAAAGCTCTAATTCAAACTCTTAGGTAGCGGGAGAAGACTTGATGGAATTGCTTCTCCCACAGCCTGTACCTATGTAGCATAATGCTGTGTAAGCGCACAGAGTAGCCTGGTCTTTTTATTAGCACCCGAAAGAAATATACGATTGACGATAGGCGTAGAAAGTATTTCCATTTCATTGTAAAATAAAAAGATTTTATTCCCTTGTAAGTTTGACCAGATTAAAGGCCGCTTCGTGTTGTGTTGTGTGTATTTATTTTATTTATTTTTATTTATTTAGAAAACCAACAGCTTTACAGACAATATAAACAAAAAGTATGTATGTGATAGTATCGCCAATTAAAGGTTTCCCTTAAATTAACACATGACTGTAATTAAAGGAAGATATAAAAAGAAAAATATAGTAAAACTACAATTGGAGTGGAGTTCATGTACATAAAATATATCATTTATCTATATGCATTTCTACGTATATGTTTAAAAACTGGATGTTTTTGTTTGTTTGTTTGAACGCGCTAATCACAGGAACTATTGGTCCGGTTATTAAATATGTTAGATACATTGTTAGGTGGCTAATTTATCGGGAAAGGCTATAGAAGTAGTTTAATGCTTATAGGCTTTTTAATATTTTTGCTACAATCTATGGGAACGGAGTAAAACTATTACCGCGTACGAAGTCGCTGGCGGGCCGCTAGTATACCTATAAAATTCTCGTGTCACAGTTTTCGTTGCCATACTCCTCCGAAACGGCTTGACCGATTCTCAAATGAGTAGGTCTGAGAATCGGCCAACATATATTTTTCATACCCCTTAGACGGGGCCGGGGCTGGGGTGGGACGGGGCCGGGGCGAAACGGTGGAGAAGAGCTTATAACCAGTAAGACTTAGGATACATTTATCCCGTTCGACGAGGCCGGGACTGTGCGGGACGGGGCCGGGGCGAAACAAAGTTCGCTGGGTCCGCTAGTAAAATATAAAATTTGATGCAATGAGCAGTTTTCTCCCATCGTATTACAGCTCTCACTAGATGGCGTTAGGGTCACTTTAGGAACATTTTTTTCGCGTTGGCGGAAAACCATAGACAAAGAAAAAAATGTAAAGTAAATATTGTAAAAAACGTTAATGACTCATGGATTAATTTGGATACTTATTTTTCGGCATTATTATCTCCTTTATGTACTAAAGGTTCACATTAATATTGTTTTACTGTTTATTATTTACGTCGGCGAAAAGCAATTACCCTCTGCTATAATTCTTAAATGACGTTAAAAAAGTTAGTTCCTAAAGTGACGCTAGCGCCATCTCTCGATAATAGAAACATCTCATGACAAGAAAACTGCTCATTATACTTCAGTATTCGTCCTCGATATTAGTATTATACACATGTAGTATCGCTTGCACTTATCACCACATAGCACAAATTTTAGAGCTAGATAAGAATAAATTACAGGTAAAAAATGTTATTTCCGGATTATATTTTTTAAAAATAAAATAGAATCAATTTCCGTATCCTGTAAAAAGAATTAAATAAATTAAGAACACTTTTGTGCTTCGCCACTAAAGCACGTCAATTCTCGTTCCGTGCAGAATAAATTTAATTAATAGTTTTTGTGATTTAAGTGAAGTATCAAGATTGGATTCCTCGAACTCATGTAATGACAGGACCCGGGAGTATTGGAATGAAAGATGTTACTTCCTTAAAGTGTGGTTTATTACTGTCTCACTTTACCTAACACAGTATATTATATTGAATGCATACGAGGGAACGGTGAGTCATCACACTACACCTCCCCCGTTTTTAATTAAAAAAAATAGAAACAAAAAATATTTTTTTTAGAAGCAGAATTACCTATATGCATTCATTTCTTTCTTCTTGCCGAGCCGACAATGAGATCGGACGTGTCGTCTGCATTTTAATTTTATAATTTAACAATAAGTTGCAAAATCTTGACCCAGTTTAAATACTTTGCATTCGAAATCTGTTACACTCATATGTTACAGTGTGATGACGTTCAGTGCGTATAAATAAAACACAATGCCCAATAGTCCCTTTAACCGGAGCGCTATAACGCGGCGCAGCCCGCCGCCGACGCCCGCGCCCGCCGCACAGGAACAGGACTCAATTGAAGTAGTGTGCACGGCTGAAATCCAGAACTGGATGAAGAGTATCGAGCAGTGCCTGAATGAGGTATGCAACATCGCCACTGAGGGAAAATTAAACTCAGATCAGAAAGGAAGAATTCATAGCTTATGCAGAAAAGTAGGTCATGGAACATCCCAGCTAGCCGTTCAGTACCAGTCAGTGAAAGCTAAAGCTGTTCAAGCGCAGGCAAACATCAGTGCCCTTCGAGAGAACTTTGACCTCTCGCAACGACTACATGACCTCAAACAGACCATCGTAGAAGCCTCGAAACCTGGCTCAGAAACAGCATCCTTCGCCGATATGGTAAGGAAAAGCACGAATAATTTCGTTCAACCTACCAATATCAGATCAGTTGCCATTTATCCTACGGATAAAATGAAATCGAGTGAGGAAACGAAAAACCTGATCCAAAAGATCGTGAAACCAGAGGAAATGAAACTGCACGTGAGGGGTTTGCGCAAGACGAAGAATGGCGGGGTGATAATCAGCACTGACAACAAAGAAGACATCGAGAAGCTGAAGCAATCACCACTTCTGTCGTCCTCCGGCCTCACTGTAGATGATCGACACAAACGTAAGCCCAGGATTGTAATCATCGGTGTGCCCACTTCTTTGCCAGAGACGGAAGTTTTTTCTTGTATTTACCACCAAAATCTAGGTGACAAGTTACAGGGAATGACACTAGAGTCATTCCTGTCCTCCACAAAACTTAGCCATAAATCTGGCAGGAAAGACGCTGACCTATGCAATTACATCATACAAGTACCCGCGGTGATACGTAAAGCCCTGATGACCAATGATAGAGTATTTGTTAACTGGTCCTCATGCCCTATAAGGGATTTTACACTCGTCACCAGGTGCTACAAGTGTCAGCAATATGGACATGCAGCTAAGTCTTGCCGGGAGGAGGCCAGCACCTGTGGCCACTGCGGAGAAGTGGGTCACGCCATGAGAGACTGCACTAAGAAGGACGAGTCGCCAAAGTGCGCCACATGCTTGCGCTTTAATAAGCCTCACGTGCACAAGACAGGGGATGCCGAATGTCCGGCCAGAAAAGCAGCTGAATCACGATACATCAGTTCTGTTGATTACGAGGGTACATAATAATTATTAAATAAGTCGTTTTTATTGTATTTCAATGATTTCATTAGTATTTTATACACTGTTCATTAGAGTTTGTTTTGATTTTATACACTTAGCGTTTCTTATTTAGTTAGCGTTATGACATCTGCAAAGTAAACTAGGTCTGTAATTGATGTGTCCAACTAACACTCGATAAAACATTGACCCAGTAGTTTTATATGTAGGTATCATCAAAAAAAAAAGTAAGCAATGTTTTATTATTGATACGTGCACTAGAATTGATCTTGCCCTAGTTAACGAATAACGCTGTCGCAGCCAAAACTTTATTAATGTTATGCCTAGTTGTTAGTTTTATTTTTATAACTTTTAAATATTATGTATACATATCTATTGTTAAGTTATGTAAGCCCTTAATGATAGCGTAAGCTCTTTTTAGCCTGAGACACAGGTTTAACCTAGTTCAGGCAAAGAGAATGCACCTTGTAATTAATTTTTAGTTCTATTTTTACACATATTTGTACAACTGATTTTAATAAACAATTTTATTATTATTATTATTATTATTATTTCGAAAGTTATTTAACTTCATGAAATTAGATTTTACATGTATCATAATTTTCGATGACTTTAAAAACAAACACAATTAAAAGGAGTTAAATAAATAGAATAATATGTATACAACAAAAACATGCTTCAAATCATACAGCTAAATAAAATGTTTTACAAAGTTATAATTGGATAGTTTGCAACATGAGCGTTTCAAAGCATTGTTTAATTTATCTTTGACACATTATCAATATTTATATGAAAATATTCTTTCAGGATTTATTTTTATACCCACTTATTACTAAATTATATATTTCCCAATTATTTATAATAATATTCTATCCTCTTTATTCTAAGGGGGTTATGTAGTTATAAACTATTCAAGTACGGACACTGTCAGCAAAAATCTGTATAATTATTTAATACACGATCAACGATATTCATCAGAATTTCATGTTATGTTTATCAAACATTAAAAAAATACGACTACTTAGCGAGAAAAGAAAATAATTCATTGTTTACCTTAAGAAAATAGTTATTAGTGTATTCATATCATTTCAGATAAAATCTCGTACTCTTATTTGTCATACCAATATAACAATAAATACCACCTCGTCAGATGTCATTATTATTAATAAATTATCATCAACTATTTTTACTCTACAAGACATCATAGTTAACTCATCGCTAGTTTACAGCTTTGTCATTTTCGTACACACGTAGTATAATACTATAATAATACTATCCATTGATATATTCAATCATAATTTAATAAAGAAAGGCTGGCCGGACCTATTAATTTATTTCATTGGCGTATACTTTATTTTATAGTCGACTTATTATAATCATTGATTATATTTATAACATGGGTCATGCATGCCCTAATATTTATATGAAGGTCATGATTTAAGCCTCTACTGGGCTCCAACTTATCTCACAGAGGAAAACTCGTTTCACACCATGATCGAATGGAAGGAACTGACACTTCTTGTACTTTTTAGTACATTTTCATCATTAGTAAAATAATCACATACACCATAGAGAATCACGAATTAAGACATACCTACAAGTCTCCAACAGGTTTTAGCGGTGAAACTCGTTCACGTCGACTAGACCCTGAAGGAACTGATCTCTATCTCACCGTTAGCATCTGCACAATACCTACATTTCCATAAAAAATCAAGTATATCGTGGCTTACAAAATATCGTAACACTTTTGGATGATCAGTCCAATTGAACTACTCCACTTTGTTGACCAAATCACTCGCAAAGGTACCTGGTCATCTCGCAAAAAAAATAAAAATAACTAAGTATTCGTTGTCATAATCCATTGAGTTGGCATTGCCTACAAAAACATGTATTGTGCCTATTCCGTATCCATAATTAAGTGCAAAATTCTGCAGCATTTGCGTCTCGTAATTACCATTATAAGTAATTTATTACGTGCCTAATCCAATTAAAAAAATTCGTCAATCCAAGTAAAAAGTGAATTAATGTTTTAACTTCATCAAAATAAGCTATCTCTTATAGGCTAAAATTATTTGACTCAGAAATTACATTACCCTACTTTAGATGCAGTCGGGTAAAAAGAAATACATTATTGCCTCACAAAAGTGCATCAAGTTGCAAGACGAACCTACACGTGCGTCAGCGTCAGCGATTTTGCTATCGCCACTGGCGTAATGTGCACGATTTAATAAAATTAGGTCAAATACAATTTTTATACTAAACTTGATAGCTTTACCTTTTTTAAATTAATAAGAAATGAACTTATTAAATAATGCATGAAAATAATAACAACTACATTGGTGACAGTGCCCTTTTTAAAAAAATAAGACTAAAATACCCATTGCTTTTATAATTTAATACTACGTCTAACTAAAGTTTTCTAACTCTTCGCATTGTCACCACATCACAACTTCGGGTCGTCGTTTGGGACATGCTTAGCTTCCCGGCAGCCTCCTCCTCAGACACCAACTTCTCCCGGCGCCCTGCATATCCTCCACTCATCTGACACGAACGGTCTCCCTGCGCCCAGCATAAAACTCCACATCATCTGGCTCCATCGTTCGCCCGGCAGCCAGGAAATTACTCCACCGTCTTAAGTATTAGTCCACGTCACGCACGAAGATGTTGCACTTTTTATTTATATGTAGTTCAATTTAGTTTCTTGACTTGGCTTGGCACTGATTAAAGTTTTTTAAATTATTTTTTCCGCACATTATTTTAAAAAAATACATATATTAAAAAATCTCCGTTGCCCAGCACTGCCCGCAGGCAGCACTGGCAGGGTCGCCATGTAATATGTGGATTGCGCAACGGAAAGTAAAACGTGTTACTTAGTTGAATGTCTATTTATTAATGCTTAAACTTACGCTACTACATAAATATATACTTAACCTATGAGGGGTGCGTCACACACTACACCTCCCCCGTATTTGAGAAAAAAAATGAAATGAAATTACATTTTTTTTATAATTTGGAATTTTGTATGTTATTATTAAAATACAAGAAAAAAAACAAACGAAAACAATTCTCAAATTTTAAATGTTATGTAAAAACATTATTTATGCTGTGCAATTTCGAAAACTACAAAATAAGTTTATTTTAATTATTAGCCAATTACTATTTATTATAAAATTTAACAATACAAAAATGGTAATTTCAAAGCATTTAATGTAAAAATTAAATAATATTTACTAAATATATTTCAACAATGTTGTCCTCATTTAACAAAAAAAAATATGGTTGTAATGTCTAAACATAAAAAATGTATAACTCAAATTATTTCATTTGAATACACCATAAAACAAAATAAGTCAATTATATAAAAATTAATCTTAACATTATTAAAATGCTGAAGTGAAACTCTAGCCAAGATTAAAATTAATTTTGAAAAGAAAAAAAAAATTTTTTTCTATCATAACGCTGAACTAATTTTCCGAATAGATTTTAATACATTTAAAAACGTTACATTATTTCTGAAAGATTGTGTTAACATTCATATCAATAACATTACTTACTAAAATATTCGTACAATAAAATTGATGATAAAACATAAAATCATATCATTTTTAAAAACACAAATATTATTACAAATATTATTAGACGCTTAGACGAGTAGACGAGTCAATTGACATCATAACATTTTTTACAACTTTTGTAATACTTTATAATTTGATTTTTTTAAACTGTCTCTAAAAAATCATTTAATAACAAATGTGCTGTTAAAACATTACAAATGTTAGTTACAACAGGAAACTTCTGCAATATTCAGTATATCTGGATACCTACCTAATACATTCTTATTCAAATATTTATCTTCAAAACCTACTAACATGTTTATTCTGCATCTTATTATCCGAAGTTTGTTTACATTAATAATAAAATAATTCATATTCTTTAATTTCCTCACATTTTAATTTAAAGTCATAACGTCTTCCTAAGCATCAATATACCCGTGATACCTACCACTAGTCATAAAATTATCTATCCTTCTTTATTTAGTATGACAAACCACAATAACTACCTATCTCAATCATTAAACTCAACTTAGATTACAACATAAATCGTAACACTTCATGACGTGTTCGACTCATGAGAACGTATGTCTCTTTGTAATTTTCTTCTCATTTTTTGGTTGGCCAACCCCAAGTCATTTTTAATAATACATAATGTATTTAACTTATTATTCTTTGTACATTGTATTTTATTTATAGTCTAGACTTTTACTATGGTACTTTTTATTACGTGTGCGCGCACTTTATAATAATATTTTATTTATTGGTACATTAATTTATTATACATTTATTTGGTACATTTTATTTATTAATATAATTGCTATGCATAGCTTAATTTATACTAGGGGCATTGTTTTAAGATTCATTGATCTCCAAATATTTTCACAGAGAGAAGCTCGTCTACACCATGATCAAATAAAGGATCTGACACCCTGTATTGTACCTTGTACCATTATTTGTACCTTTTTATTTATATAATCAATAAAACGGGTTATCATTTAAGATCTATAAAATGACCTCCAACGGCTTACACGAAGAAACCTCGTTTACGTCATGATCAAGCTGAAGGATTCAACACCGCTTTTTGCCTCTCGTTATAAGGTAGGGCAACCTATTACTTCTCCTACTACATTATCACTTTGTATAAACTTTTACCTAACCTTCAATATCAAATCATAAAACGACATCTCATAATGAATTCTTCAGCAAATTATTTTGTTTACGTTTGGGTGATCAGTCCAATCGTGTGACAAAATATTTAAACTAAAGTCTTCCCATTTTCTAAATAAAACTTACAAACATACCTATCAAACTTGATAACGTTCCTATCTATTCTTTTTCAAAACACTAAACAAGTACCACATCCTTTTCTAAACCTTACTGAATGTAACTAATGCACTCTATTGGCACAAAAGCAATTTAATACATCCATGTAAACCTTCAAAACAACATTTAAATTCGTAAGTTATTCTCTCTACAATATTTTTAATGTCATGTCCGTAAATAAATTGTCAAATCCGTGAAAGAAAAAAAAAACTCAATTCTTCAAATAAATGATATTACTAACCTTATCTTTATCTATCATTCCTTAATAACTTCTTTTTAATATGTCAATATAAAAAAAAAAAAATCCTGGCAGGGTCGCCATGTAATGACAGGACCCGGGAGTATTGGAATGAAAGATGTTACTTCCTTAAAGTGTGGTTTATTACTGTCTCACTTTACCTAACACAGTATATTATATTGAATGCATACGAGGGAACGGTGAGTCATCACACTACACTCAAGACCCTTCGTTTAAACAAATACGTACGTCTGTGCGTAAATACAAGGTTTATAGCACCTCGGAATTGTATTTCGGACTTTTCCACGCATAACCATTTCGGCCTCGTCTGTTCAGTCAATACGCATCGTACAGTATTTTGGACTGTTTTGTGCGTACTACAAGGTTTCTAGCACTCGGAATTGTATTTTGGACTCTTCACGCTAAAACCATTTAGCTTCGTCTTCTCAGACTTAGCTCGACTGAACACGGCCGCTGCAGTCGACGGGCAATGGAGAAAAACCTACACATGTGCAACCCGCATGGGCGGCGTCGCATCTGCCCTTTACATCCAGAGCTGATGTAGTCCTGCCACCAACACCGCCGCAGCCGTCCACGTCTCGTGATGCAGCTGGGACGGAGAGCAGTCGACGACACCACCAGAGATCGAGATGCAACCGGTGAGTCATTAAAAATCCTGCAATAAATGGACGGTTTCCAAACCAAACCTATTAGATATTTTCTTTGGACCGATCCTACTACTTGCCTAAGCATGACAATCGCCACGCATCTGTGTTAATTTGTATGTGTTCATCTGACTGAACATGGCCAAACCTGGCTACGAAAGCTAAAACATTTATTTAACGCCGCTGCCCTCGCCTACTGTGCAACGCGCAGTACTACACACACTATTCATCATCATTTCATTTTATTTTATTTTTACCGTCAAAGAAACTACAAAATCTGCCAGAGCAGTAAATCAGACTGACTATGTAGTTTTATTTTGGTTTATATAGTGTATTTCACTACGCAAACTTTAAAAATTGCATAGAACAAAGGGGTAGATTCCTTGTCTGACACCGTTGTTTTTTACAAGTAGCTCGATTAATTGCCAAAGGTTGCAGGTTATAGTCCTGCTTAAATTTATATTGGTTTTTGCAATTTTCTTTATAACTTTCTCGTCGCGAACAAACAGGTATTATTAACATTTAATAAAAGTTGGAATACAGTGAGTGCACCACGCAGATAGGAAGCAGCCCTTATGGCTTTACCACCAGCTACCGCCAGCGCCATCGCCAGTGACGTCCTCGAGCATGGGATCGCATCGGACCGCAACACAACCGCAGACTGCAGAACACGAGGTACGCTACGTGAGTCATTTGTAAAACAGTATAGCATATGATCAGACACGGTGAAAGGTTATCTTTTGAGAAGATGCGAGTTATTAAAGTCGATTATCGAGCAAACACAGTTTTATAAATTAGACAAGTTTTTTCTTTTCCATTGCTACCATAATATTATACAGAGCGTAATCTTCAATCTTCTTTCGAACACGTCGAGCTTATTCTTTTTCAAATTCATTTGATTTGAAATCATTAGAAAGAGTAAAGAAAAAACACAATTTAACCTCTAAAAACAGATGATATCTGTATAGTCGGTACAGTGTAAATTAACTTCAAAACATTGTTTTACAACCATTAACCATCATCGACTTGACTAACCTTGTCGTGACAGATTTTGTTCTGTAATACAATATTATGTGTTTTGTAAAGGAAAGGAATATTGTAGGTTTTTTACAATTTTCCTTAAGATTTTTTTTTATCCTTGGATATTCTAACTTTTTACAACAACAATTCAGTTGTTTTTTACATGAATATTTTGGTTAAATAGAGAAGTTATTTAATTTTGCAAGAGTTTTAGATATAAAATACTACCTGTTAGGATGTTCGGTGCAATTCACCATAATATTTTGATATTATTAACCAAGGTAGACTTAAATTAAAACTGTGGTTTTGTATGCTTTTTTTTTACTATTTAGGCTACATGTATGTATTTATTTGGAATACAATAAAGACATCAAAAATAAGTAACACAATGCTTAAGTATAAGGATATCTAGACTTATTCAAAAAGCTACACATCTTTCTAAGGCTCAATATATAAACTTTTCCTTTTAATTCTAAACATTGACATGCTGCATGCATACTACAGACAAACGGAAGAGCATCAAGTTAAATTATTTTTTAGCTTTGCTAATTTTTTTCCTTTTTTTTTTTGTTTAAAAACATGCTAAATCTGCATGGTTTGTTTTTGTTTTATGCTGGATTTGACCATGAACTAAAGCGTACATGTAAATTTAAAAGACTATGATGCTTATGATCGTCATATGAATATTATACCGATTTATATATTATCCAATGTTATTGGTGGTTAGATGTTATTTATAAATTCTATCCAGAAAATTAGCTGTATTACTATGGTTGTGAGATTATTCTGACGCCTCAACAACGGGGTAGGGCGCGGCCTGTGAGAACGGGTCAGCAAGCGCTCAGTGATTACAACTAGAAACAAAATGTTATCATGTGGAATTTTTTGGAGCTGGAATATTTAGCGCATAATTTAGAAATACTTTCATTATGTAGGTAACATAGTGATAGCTGCATAAAACTTGTGAGAAGTAAACAATAATACCCACATTTTCATTTCTACAAATATTTGCAATTCTGATAAATATAAAATATGTTTATAACACTGTTTTATAGGAATTAGTGACGCGATGTCACCCGGATATGAAAAGAAACTAACCCTCACGGATGTGTTTATCAACATTATTTTGTCATTCTTTTGTAAATTTATGCTACCGGTGGCCTATCGATCCCTTAGCGTTTAATTTATCACTCACTCACCCAGCGCTCATTCCCTGAATGACTGATCCATCATCAAAATCCTAGTGTATTTGATACAGGGTTACAGTGTGTGATATTTGTTAATTTGGTACACTTAAACTGTTAATTTTGTACCCGTATTTTAGAATATTATTAAAATATGCGCCAAATATGCGTCGTTGTGATTGGACGCGGACGAATTTGTCGTTAAAACATCTATTAGTTGTTAAAAATTTACTATTAACTTTTCAGTTGCTTGTTTATTCAAAAGTGTAAGAATAAAATATAAATGATTATAGCAGAAGCAATAATCAGGTTATTTATGTCATGTTCTGTTTTTTCTATCGACACTGCTGGCAGATACTAAGCGTAGTTCACTTGATGCCAGTAGGTAATTACTTTAACACCATTATCCCTTTTTTGCTTAGATTTAAAGACTGAAATCTGTAATAGGGATAAAATAATGATTTTTCTTCAGTAAATTGTGCCGAACTGGCCATTTATAACATTGGTATCCTCTCTTCATAAAACCTGCAAGAAGTTGTAATAACAAACATTATAATGGTAAATATGTACAACAACATGTTACAGCATTTCAGTATGATATTTTTATCAAAAGATGGTATTGTTATTGCAAAACTAACAATATCTTTTTCTATAGAACAATTACTAAATTGATTTCAGATTACCTTACTAAACTAACCTAACCTAACCATAAACAAAGGATTTCAGTATAGAGTTATAAAAAGGCAGTTTTATTGCTTTCGATTTGGTTTTCAAGATTTTGAAAATGAAGTTCTTTTCAGGATGTTGTAAAGGAGTTTAAAGGCTGCGCACTAATTTTTGTAAACATAATGTTACTTGAATATTGTATTCAGTAGACTATCTGGATTAACTATTCAATCGTGATCTCATTAGAACAAATGGGTAAAAAATGATCGTCTCATCGTTTTTTGTTACAACTCGTACTTACTTAATTGTACTTACTAAGAGTGTTTTCTTTTACAAATAATTTTAGAAATATGTATATTTTTTCTGATAACCCAATTCTTATTCAAATAACGGGCTTAACTACTTATTTCTTCCAGATGCATCTCATGCGTTTACAATTCCAAAATAAACCTTTAAGAAAATCTGATAACTTACAGTCTTCTGATTAGAAAACCGTATATCAATGTGACTTTTCGGACTAGTGGAGTTGACAGATCCGCGCACAGCCTTAGGCATCATACCTCGACGTCCACAGCCGATATTAATGTCAACCTGTATTAGTAACTTGGTTGAGCAACTCCAAAATACCCTCGCACGGGTATAAACCCGTAGTAGTGGCTCTGCTGGGGAGTATGTCGCGTATAACTATTATAAAATAGTTACTGCAGACAGTACATTATGTTCTGATTTTGCTAGTTCCTTGTTGTTAACCTGATAAATAATTCTTGCTTAACGATTGAGAATCATACTATCATGTAACTTATTTGTTTAATATGATTCTTTGAAAGAATTGATCAAGTACTTACTCATAGATGATATTTCCTTATTTCATGCTCTAAACATCTACATGTGTATAATACTAATATCGAGGACGAATACTGAAGTATAATTAATGATTAAACGAACTTACCTGTACGTGAAGTTCTATCATAATTATACGAAGTATTCGTCCGAAGATATTAGTAGAAAGTCCCACCCACCCGATGCATACTTTTTGTGTTGACATAAACCCATCTCTAGGAAATATCATCATATTATTATCTCTAAACTAAATGAAGGCTTCAAAAGCAATGGCGTGGAGGAAATGACGGAACGGAAGTGTTCTTAATTTATTTAATTCTTTTTACAGGATACGGAAATTGATTCTATTTTATTTTTAAAAAATATAATCCGGAAATAACATTTTTTACCTGTAATTTATTTTTATCTAGCTCTAAAATTTGTGCTATGTGGTGATAAGTGCAAGCGATACTACATGTGTATAATATTATATCTTCGGACGAATACTTCGTATAATTATGATAGAACTTCACGTACAGGTAAGTTCGTTTAATCATTAATTATAGGTAGACCGCTTCACTGAGACTTCGCCTGCGGGGCGCGGGGCGGCGGGGCGCGGGGGAAACGAGAGCGCGGCTAGTGAGCGGCCCTCCCCCCGCACCCCGCCGCCCCGCAGGCGAAGTCTCAGTGAAGCGGTTTACCTATAGCGTCGTCTTATATTTGAAGTGGTGCCCGTTTTTGTATCGTGTGTGTGTAAGCTATTTTTGTTTGAAAGTGGGTAGACATTCGACCGTAAATAAATTAATTACTTGACCAGACTCATTGAGCAACACCCAAAGATATTCCAGCTCTTCGCAATCTAAAAACAGCTACTAATTTAAATACCGTGTGTCTTTAGTCGGCGTGTTTTTAAAATAGTCGTCATTTTCCTATGCCTATCTCTTGAATTACCGATAGAGCGGCGCACTGCATATTCCTATCTCTATTGACATTATAGCCTCACGACTCAGTTGCTACCGCGCCGGTTCTAGTATACAAACACTCACTTGTCATCATCAGACCCTTTGAGCAGCACCCACGGCTGTTCCGACTGCATGTGCTGGTTGCCCAGCCGAGACACTGAGAGAACATGTCTTAGGGCTTCGCGGAGACGACCCTTCTCCATGTGTTGGACGTATGCTGTGAATGTAAGTTGGTAACTAAATAAATATGCGTCAGACAACACACCAATTGTCTGGTTTCGTGATAAGGAATTATCTTTCTTGTGTTACGAAGTACCAGACCACGATTATGACGGGGGCGTCTCTCAAAAATACTTAAATACATATAACATCCATGACTTAGATACAAATGTTAAAAATGCTGGTTCGAGTCCCGCCCGTGCGCAATTTATGGTTTCTTATTTCGTCTTTCAAGAATAAAATATGACACTGTGAGTGTTAAAAATATTCTAAACCATTAAAATAGTAACTCACCGATAACTTCCCTGTTAACCAACGCCAGCAGTTCACAATCGTTCGGCGTCAGCGTAATGTCAGGCACCCTTCCTTTGAAACTGTTGGCGCAGAAGCTGAGAGAGCGGTGACAGAAGTTGCCTAGATTGTTCAGGAGTTCAGAGTTGTTCCTGAAAAGAGATTTAGGGTTTCTGAGACATTATGCAAGAGGTGGCAGCGCTTTGGTAGAGATACCGAAGTTAAGCAACTAACGGCGCGGTCGTGTTTGGATGGGTGATCATTCCGACCATATAAGTGACGTATAAGACGAGCACCTCCGAGCTTCTGAAGGCACGTTAAGCAGTTGGTTCCGGCTAATATCGGTTGATATTAGTCGTTAAGCCTAGTCAGAGGCTCTTTGGGAAGCTTGATAAAATCTGACAGCAAGGTTGGTCGCTTGCCTTGCAAACACCCCTCCGCCAATCCGCACTGAGCCCGCGTGGTGGAGTATGGCTCATGCTACCTCATACTTGAGGTAAGGCCTTTGCCCAGGAGTGGGATGTTTACAGGCTAACTTTACTTTATGCGAAGTAATTACAAGTACCAAAATTACTACGAACATAAGCGAATAACAAATCGTTGCGCATTTTATTTTAAAAGACCGATCTAACTATCGGCTGAGAGAAAGTCCGGGGGACTCTAATTTAAAACCAAAGACATAAGCGACAGACAGTGTACAGACAGATTGGAGTAGTGGATAGCGCTCCTGACTACTTTGTCGTCGCGGGTTCGAATACCGCAAGGAACAAATGTTTGTGCGATGAGCACGAACATTCGTACCTAAGTCATGGATGTTAATATGAATATGTATTTAGGGTAACACTTTCGTCATAATCGTTGTCTATTATTTCGTAACACAAGGAAGAAAATTCCATACTTCGAAACCAGATAATGGGGGCTACCGTTTTCGTGCTCACTGGTTGGCGCCACTGTCGCGTGAGGTCCAGAATATAGCTTTTATGGTGTGTAAATTGTCCATGATGGACAGATAAAAAATCAAGTTTGCCATTAAATCTTAATATAACAATACATCCGACATGCCGCAGTCCAGCTTTGTTAGGAAAAGAGGAGTAAGTACACAAGTTATTAAAGATTTAACATTTATTTTCTAAGTCCCCCTTTTGAAACACTCTCATTTATTGATCTGTAACAAGCATTTGCATAATTAATACAAATTATTGCTAAATATTCGAAATTTTAATCTAAATAGACATAAAGCCGCACATCTAACCCACAAACAGTGAGAATTTACATTTTAGAGACCTCACGCTACACAAGCTCCCCTAGCGGCGAATTCATAGGCGTTAGCCCTCATTAGTGTGTTGTCTTATTGTAGTCCGCTACGATAGAGATCGTGGGTTCTAACGAATTTTTGGTTTCATATTTATTTAATTTTCTTTTTACAAACCTCGTGCCAAGTTCAACCCAGCTGAAACTCGAGTCGGAAGTCTCCGGCCTGATGCTTGCTAGGTAGAAACGCCACACATCGGATGGAATACCTGTATCCTGTGACAAATAAGGCCTTTTAGATTATTTAATAAAAAATTGATGTACCTAATAATTTTAGTTTAGCAACACTCAGAGGCGTCATTTAACATAATGTTCAGTAACAAGTTTAAAATAGTTTTCGTTTGCAGATCAAGATGCCTCCAGATCACTTAAAAAATAAAACCTATGATGATCATTAATTGTTATTATCAAATAGTAACAAACATACATACACACACACACACACACACACCCAAGGACGCAATAGTAGATTGTTATACAAGGGGAGAAAGCGACCCATTTCACTCGAGATGTTTCTGGCGCTCGAACGAAGTGAGAGCGCCAATAATTCGAGAGTGAAATGGTGCTTTCACCCGAGTTAAACATACTATTTTTCATTTCGACTATGAGGAAAAACATTAAATTTATAATAGTGGTTGTAGATGTCATGGTGAGGTATTATGTACCTAGTACAGCGAGAAGGGAAAACTCAAGTTTTTGCTCAAAAAGACAGGTAATTTACAGTTTTCCAAACATCTTACATGATTAGAAAGAATAACGTCACGAATACATGAAAACAGTACGAAAAAGCAGACGATACGAAATAATTATAGTCCTTGTAAAAAATATCGATCGAATTTTCCCCAGAGATAATAATTGTCAAAATTTAAAAATGTTGGCATAGAGTTCAAAAAGAAAAAATGACACTGACAATGTAAAATAAAAAAAAGTGTCATCTTGGTATTATGGCGGGAAGCCGATTATTTTAATCACAGATTAGTAATATTGTCTATTTTAATTATAGATTGATTCAATTGTATATTTTATATATCAACGATCATAATAATCATGTTTTTCAATGTTGTATTATATTATCTATGGTATAGCTAAGCAAAAACTTTTATTATTTTTATAATATGATGTGACTCAATTATCTTTGATCCAAGCTTAGACTGCATGCCTTGACTCTACCATGCCAATTAAAACTAAATTACTTTCCACCCTAGGGATGGATAAGCTATTTTCCACCCGGCTATCTACACAGGAAAGTGCTATTTTCCGAACAGGAGAGATGAAATAGTAGATTGTTATACAAGGGGAGAAAGCGACCCATTTCACTCGAGATGTTTCTGGCGCTCGAACGAAGTGAGAGCGCCAATAATTCGAGAGTGAAATGGTGCTTTCACCCGAGTTAAACATACTATTTTTCATTTCGACTGTGAGGAAAAACATTAAATTTACAATAGTGGTTGTAGATGTCATGGTCAGGTATTATGTAGTACAGCGAGAAAGGAAAACTCAAGTTTTTGCACAAAAAGACAGTTAATTTACAGTTCTCCAAACATCTAACATGATAAGAAAGAATAACGACACGAATACATGAAAACAGTACGAAAAAGCAGACGATACGAAATAATTAAAATCC
Source organism: Pyrausta aurata (assembly GCA_963584085.1). Lineage (NCBI taxonomy): Eukaryota > Metazoa > Arthropoda > Insecta > Lepidoptera > Crambidae > Pyrausta > Pyrausta aurata. Next base: position 5,586,453 of record OY757279.1, read on the forward strand.
TTGTAAAAAATATCGATCGAATTTTCCCCACAGATAATAATTGTCAAAATTTAAAAAAGTAGGCATAGAGTTCAAAAAGAAAAAATGATGACACTGACAATGTAAAAAAAAAAGTGTCATCTTGGTATTATGGCGGGAAGCCGAATATTTTAATCACAGATTATTAAATATATATTTTAATTTTATAGATTGAATCAATTGAATATTTTTTATATCAACTATCATAATACATACACTGAAAAACATAATAAACATGTTTTTCAATGTATAGCTAAGCAAAAATGTTTATTATTTTTATAATATGATGTGACTCAATTATCTTTGATCCAAGCTTTGACTGCATGCCTTGACTCTATACCATGCCAATTAAAACTAATTTACTTTCCACCCTAGGGATGGATAAGCTATTTTCCACCCGGCTATTTACACAGGAAAGTGCTATTTTCCGAACAGGAGAGATGAAAAAATAATATACATATAATTTCTATGAACAGAAGTGTTACCTTTTTATTCTAATTTGTGTTATTATTGTAATCTTGTTTTTGAGACTACTGTATACTGATAACCATTATAGTGAAATAAACTTATTTATTATTTATTTGAAAGAAAGAAGGAAAGAAAATGGGTATATTGGTGAAGGGACAAAACAAACACGCACACGCGCGCTTTACACCACAAAGTTGAAATAAAAAATTGGTACATAAATATTTACACAAAACATTTAGACAAGAACGTAAGACAGTTGAATGTCAGCCAAGCATTTCATGCCGAAGCATTCCTATTCAGGTTAACGGATGTGTCAAAGTGCGGCTCATACTCAGAAAGGATACATAGGTGTGGGATATGGACGTGGAACGGAACGTAAGACGTATGAGATGACAGACGAGAGAGAGCTAGAAAGGATAAGAACGTTTGAATTTGAAATAGGAATGCAGAAGGTGACGTTATGATTGACATGAGAGGAGTTTGAGTCTGAATTGGAGTGAAGACGTAAAGACGTATTTATTATAAGAATTTAACCAATTCCCGTGTATTTCCTGCTTATCCAAACCCCGAGTCCCAAATAGGTATGGATTTAAAAGTATTAAAAGGCGTCTTTACCTGTGCGTCAGTTCCAAAGACACCAACTCCTCTCGATTTTGAGAACTTCCCTTCTTCGTAATTCAGGTACTCTGCAAAATAATCAAAAATCAAGGTACAAAAGCCACTTTTAAACACGTTCTATCTCACTTATCTAAATATTATTAAAAACTGGCTTCTTCTGGGCGAGCTCATTCCATCTTCGACTCCGTCTTAGTCGCACTTGGCTTGGTCTGGAGTCAAGAGCAAATCCATACTAACTAAATAATAAATAATAAACCTCACTTTCACCTACTTTTTGAACGACTTCAAAATAAAAGAGGTTATTATAAATTAGACTATATGTCCCTCATTAAAGCCTATAAGCGTTTCCGGGAACATGATTGTGTATGTCACGTGTATCATATATGCATCATGCATACTGTGCGTATCATATATGCGTCATGTGCAAAACATACCCGTAGCATACAAGTGTCTGACAAGCACATGTCCTTGAGAGCGTTGCCGGGAACATGCTTGTGTATGTCGCGTGTATCATATATGCATCATGCATACTGTGCGTATCATATATGCGTATTGTGCAAAACTCACCCGTAGCATACAAGTGTCTGACAAGCACATGTCCTTGAGAGCGTTGCCAGGAGCATGATTGTGTATGTCGCGTGTATCATATATGCGTCATGCATACTGTGCGTATCATATATGCGTCATGTGTAAAACTTACCCGTAGCATACAAGTGTCTGACAAGCACATGTTCTTGAGAGCGTTGCTGGGAACATGCTTGTGTATATCGCGTGTATCATATATGCGTCATGTATACTGTGCGTATCATATATGCGTCATGTGCAAAACTTACCCGTAGCATACAAGTGGCTGACAAGCACATGTCCCTCGTTGATGCCTATAAGCGTTGCTGGGAACATGATCGTGTGGAATGGAACGTTGTCTTTCGCCATGAACTGATATAGTTTTACCTGAAAACAAGAATCTGTAAGTTAAGTTGAGAAACTAAAAGGGGCAGCCTTAAAAAGATAAGTAATTAAAGGTTAAGAGAGGATTTTCGGAAAATAGTAAAAAAAAAGTTAAGTTAGCCTGTAAGCATCCCACTGCTGGGCAAAAGCCTTACTCAAATGTGAGGTAGTATGAGCGATACTCCACCACGCGGGCTCAGTGCGGATTGGTGGAGGGGTGTTTGCAAGGCAAGCGACCAACCTTGCTGTGAGATTTTATCAAGCCGCCCATAGGGCCTCTGACTAGGCTTAACGACCAATACCAACCGATATTAGCCGGGACCAACTGCTTAACGTGCCTTCCGAAGCACGGAGATGCTCGTGATGTACGTCACTTATATGGTCGGAATGGTCACCCATCCAAACACCGACCGCGCCGTAAGTTGCTTAACTTCGGTATTACTACCAAAGCGCTGCCACCACTGCGCTACGAGCACCTCAAGGTCCAAGGAAAATAGACTTAGTCTAAAATAATTACATTTCATTTTCACTTTGATTGCTTAGGGATAGTAAACCAACAACATTAAACTAAAAAAATTAACTAAAAAGGATATTTATTATTTATTTATTTAACATGATTTAGTTTTAAAATATTCTGTAATACTCACATCATATTCCTTGTCAGGTTTCCACCATTTTTCGTACTGTTTGGTCGCGTTTTGAGTTATACTGAGGTAACCAATCGGCGCGTCGAACCACACGTAGAATACCTGTAATAATATGTAGGGTTCATATCAATAATATAAAAACCGGCTAAGTGCGAGACCGACTAGCGCACGAAGGGTTCCGTACCGTTGCAAAACAGGGCAAAAAATCGTTTTTCTTCGTTAGATTAGGATTATTAATATTTTAAATAATTTAGTTTGTCCAAAACGCACATTTGGCCACGTGACCGCAAACGCATATCAGAGGATGTGACGTCATGCCTTGCACGAAGGCAGACTTTTTTTGCTGTCAAGAAGACTTACGACTTAAGCAGTGACGTCATTATGGACGCCATGACAGTTCGAGCGTTTATGAGGCCCATTCAAATTGAAAATCAGATGAAATCATATTAAATGTTGAATATTTTTAAAAATATTAAGGTTTTTGAATAATATATTTACTTATGTAATGTATTTTTTTTAATTTAGTCAACTAGCCTATTCTTGGTCACTGAACTTAACCTTGGCTCTCTGCAAATGTGTTTCAAAGTTGGACCCCCGCTCACCTTGCTAGTGTACCCCTCCACCGGCACGGGCACCCCCCACTTGAGGTCCCTCGTGACGGCCCTGGCGCGCAGCGGCTCGCGCAGCCACGCCCTGCACACGGCCCTGGCGGGGGGCGACCATTGGTGCTCTGACGCGTTTATCCAGGTACGGAGTGAGGGCTCTAGCTGTAAGAGTGATTGAATACGTTAATACAAATGTCCAATCTGAAGTCAAGGTTAAAATAATTTTTCATTGTAAAAATAAATTAAGGATGCTGTTACCTGTTACGACAATATTACAAAAAAAATTCATCTTTATTAGCACGATGTTTGTTATGATAAAAAAAGAATAGAATAGAACACACACACACACACACACACACACTCACAGACACACAAACCCATTTATAATGATAAGCTACAAGTGTAGGACGGACGGTAGGAAGGACAGATGTAGCGGTATCTCATTAATATGTAAATATTTAAACACAAATTTATTTTAATTCCTGTACTTTGTTTTAGTGCAAGTAGTCTCCAATTTGAACACTTATGGAAATCTATAATTAGCCGTACCTACAAGTAATTATGAAACAGAATACAGCTTGCAGAACAGTATTCTCACGAGGCTTTTACTTTTATCTAAGTCCCTGGCTTTACAATACAATCAATGCAAACTATCAGGTACTAAGTGACACAACACACTTCGGTTGTAAAAAGATAGTACTGGCATTCCTGTCTGGACAGACGTACAATTCTACGGAGCAGTTGTTAGTAGCACAAGGCTTAATATCATAACGTCATTAAACCATTTTATTTTTACATACACATATATTATAAATATTATTTGCATACATTTATATAATTTATATTTTCGTATTCAATTGTATGATTAGCATTTTCGTATATGTAACAACATAGTGAGATAAAATTACTATACATAATATAAACATAATATATACATACTCCATACTTTTTATCTATTTAAATAAATAAATAAATATCCTTGGACATTTCACAAAGCGCCATCTAGTCCCAAACTAAGCAAAGCTTGTATTATGGTAACCAGACAACGGTTATAAGCATATTTAAATACTTTTTTTTGTAAATACATACATATTATACATAGAAAACACCCAGACCACTACAAACAGACATGTTCATGCACACAAATGTTTGTAATGTGCGGGGATCGAACCCGCGACCTCTGATTTACTTTGATATTGGTATCTAATGTACTTAAAATATGTTGATGACGCAACATTTTCACATTTTCATGTTTAATACCTAAATAACTAACATCATAGCTTTGTGAAACAAAAATCTTAAAAGACTGTTAAAGTTTAGTCTATTTTTATTTTTATAAAAATAAACTTCAACTCCAAAATATCAATATCGGTTAAGCCATTTTGAATTGTTAAAAAATTCAACTCACTTGTCCAAGTTCAATAAATAGTTGACTGCTGGGTTTGACAGTAGGCGGGTGCCCACAAACTTTGCATCTGTGAACAGTAAAATATATTTTTTTATTATCCGCTGTATGCGAAGTAGGTGGTAGAAAAAACAACGTTGGCGGACGTCTGTCACCATTTCTATAGCAATTTTATAGGTAGATCGCTTCATTGTGCCCTCGCCTGCGGGGCGGCGGGGCGCGGGGGAGGCGGGAGCGGGTGACGTGAGCGGCGCGGGCGGGTGTATCCGCGTACCTATAGTACAAATTTTACTTATCCGTGGTTATATTTTATTAATAAGTAAAAATCGACACGAATTGAAATAACTTTGGTTTATTTACTTTTTTAATGACAGCCAGCCATTTGTCATTTCAACGTCCCCAATAGTTTGTGGCGCTGTCATTGCGCTCGGTCCCAATAGAGCCTATATTGTACGTATAATTTGTCCATTTTTAAAGTTTTGTTTCCTTGTAGCAACAGATAGTATATTTATTTATTTATTACACTTCATGCACAAACAAAAGGTACATATGGCAGACTTAATGCTAAAAGCATTCTCTACCAGTCAACCATTGGTCTATACAGAGAAAATACAGGCGGCGCGAAGGAAGTGATAGAGGTGTAAAAGAAAAAGCTTGACGATAAAAATAACAAAAGGTTTTTAAAACACAATAAACATACATACTACTTATTACACACACACACACACACACACAGAGAGAGAGAGAGAGAGATAGAGAGAGAGAGAGAGACACAATAATAACGTAGTAAATACTTTATTTAAATCATGTATTTATTTAACATAACTAGTTAATATTATTGTTACACACTACAGAAAAGAGGGTACCAGGACAGGTTTTATCTAAAGTCTGTTTTTCTTCGCTAGTCCAATATTATAAACAATCTTTAAAAGTTCTCTTTTTAAAATTTATACTTTTAAAATAATATTAATTAATAAAATTCATTTACTATTTGTTTTAATAAGATCGCAGTGTTCAACGAAGAATCACCTATTTAGGTTGTGAACTTGTGAATTTCGTGTTTATCTTATTTTTAAATTACTTATCATAAATTGATTATTTACAATATTTGACTAGGCAAAGAAAAACGGACTATAAACCCAAAAGAAGAAGTACCAACCCATGTACACTTTAATTTGGAAATCCAATAAAGATTTGTATGTTTTTTAATTATATGTTATTGGCATTTTTTGGAGTATGTCGATTCACCCAGTTGTACCGTTATACAGTTGTACGTTTATATTCTCTATGCCACGATATTCATTACCTGGGCTGTATAAGTTCGATGGCGTTGATGAGCTTCCCGCATTTATCGCACTGGTCGCCGCGGGCGTTGTCGTATAAACAGCCGGGGTGCGGGCACGTACCTTCCACGAATCTGTAAAAATATATATTAAAAAAATACAAAAACTATGTAGACCCATTTTATAGTAGATTGTTATACAAGGGGAGAAAGCGACCCATTTCACTCGAGATGTTTCTGGCGCTCGAACGAAGTGAGAGCGCCAATAATTCGAGAGTGAAATGGTGCTTTCACCCGAGTTAAACATACTATTTTTCATTTCGACTGTGAGGAAAAACATTAAATTTACATTAGTGGTTGTAGATGTCATGGTCAGGTATTATGTAGTACAGCGAGAAAGGAAAACTCAAGTTTTTGCACAAAAAGACAAGGTAATTTACAGTTCTCCAAATATCTATCATGATTAGAAAGAATAACGACACGAATACATGAAAACAGTACGAAAAAGCAGACGATACGAAATAATTAAAATCCTTGTAAAAAATATCGATCGAATTTTCCCCACAGATAATAATTGTCAAAATTTTAAAAAGTAGGCATAGAGTTCAAAAAGAAAAAAATTACACTGACAATGTAAAAAAAAGTGTCGTCTTGGTATTATGGCGGGAAGCCGAATATTTTAATCACAGATTAGTTAATGAATATTTTAATTATAGATTGAATCAATTGAATATTTTTTATATCAACGATCATAATAAACATGATTTTCAATGTATAGCTAAGCAAAAATGTTTATTATTTTTATATTAAGATGTGACTCAATTATCTTTGATCCAAGCTTTGACTGCATGCCTTGACTCTATACCATGCCAATTAAAACTAAATTACTTTCCACCCTAGGGATGGATAAGCTATTTTCCACCCGGCTATCTACACAGGAAAGTGCTATTTTCCGAACAGGAGAGATGAAAAATGTATTTTCATACTACCTGATCAGCAAAGTTCAATTCTGTCACGTAATGTTGACTTAAATAAAGTGACTCATCTCCTACGGGCCGAAATCTACTATATAAAAATAAGTCGGGTTTTCCTTCCTGACGCTATAACTCCAGAACGCAAGAACCGATTTCCTCGGTTTTGCATTCGTTGGAAAGGTCTCGGGCTCTGTGAGGTTTATAGCAAAGAAAATTCCCATAAAACGGGGCCGGGCCGTGACCTAAAGATATGACTGGGAGAGAATGCTTTTAGCATTAATTCCGAATACATGCGTCCGGATAGCTTAAGACAGGGTTTTTACGAGTGCAATTTATATTATTAAGTTTGTACAGTGAGGAAACACTATAAAAACAAAATAAAATTATTATGTCCCCCTTTTGTACACTATTATTTGTGCAAAAAATTTCTAAATAAATAAATATTAATGAAAAAAACATTAAAACCGATATTTATAAGTATTTACTGTCTGTGGTATGCAAAAATAAATATAAAGTGTTACAAAAAGCTAGAAATCTCTTTATTAAACTGAAATACCGTAGCGTAGGTAAATCAACTTCAAAATATTAATATTAATTAAACGTAAAAATAAATCGATAACGCACCTGTCTGCTAGAAACCTGTCGCATTTCTCGCAGAGCAGTTGTTCCACGGTCTGTGAACTCACGAAGCCGTTGTCTTTCAGTTTCAGGAACATAGACTGGGATATTCTGTTGGCAAACATACAGGATACATATTAATTTACATTTATTTGGTGTGTTGTAGACGCTTTCTGAAGTTAGTTAGTTAGTTCCGAGCGGGCGAAAAGCGAGTTAAAAAATACAAACTCTTCAGATTTATAATATTATTAAAGATCAGAATATAGGGCTACCTGTTTCTGGGAAGCTGTCATACATTTACAAAAAAATAAATATGTGTTTTATAATAGGTCTAAATAATTAAATATTTACTCAGGGAGACCAGGGAGTCCACTGCTGAACATAGGCCTCTCTTTCCACAGCGCCCGGTCTCAAGCGATCTGCATCCAGTGTGATCCTGCGATCTTTACAAGATCGTCTGTCCATCTTGTCGGTGGACGTCCTACGTCTTGATCGACGGGTCTAGAACTTTTCTGCCGGGTGAGTTGTTTATCTCGAAATATTTATCGCAGATCTGTTTGGTAGTGATCTCCACCATCATCTTCCGTAGGAAATCCACTGCTGAGCATAGGCCTCCTCCACGGTTTTCCACAGCGACCGGGCGCAAGCTATCTGCATCCAGTGTGATCCAGAAATCTTAAATCGTCTGTCCTTGTCGGTGGACGTCCTACGCCTTGATCGACGGGTCTTAAACTTTTCTGCCGGGTGATGGCTCAACTTCATACTTACTCAGTCTGTTCCTAAGTACTCGTGTGTCCAAAATAATCGAAGCCAATGTTGAACCAGCGATACACGGAGTTGTGTATCTCGAAATATTTGTCGCAAATGTACTTTAGAATGATCATCACCACGTCCACTGCTGAACATAGACCTCCACCACGGTTTACCGCTGCCACCGGTCCCAAGCGGTCTGCATCCAGTGTGATCCAGAAATGTTATGATGTCTTTCCATCTTGTCGGTGGACGTGCTACGCTGCGTCTTTGGAAAGGATCTTCAATCTAGGCCTCTCCCACTTTTTTCCACAGCGCCCGGTCGCAAGCGATCTGAATCCAGTGTGATCCATCTTATTTCGTCTATTCATCTTGTCGGTGGACGTCCTACCCTGTGCTTTTGATCGTAGGGTCTTCAATCTACAACTTTATACTTACTCAGTCTGTTCCTTAGTACTGGTCCGTCCAAAATAATCGAAGCCAATGTTGAACCACCGATACACGGAGTTGTGTATCTCGAAATATTTGTCGCAGATCTGTTTGGGAGTGATGCCTTCTTCTAACGCCTGGAATTATACAGGTTGTTTGAGATGTACTAGAAAACCACTAATAGGGTGATAGATAATATAAAAATCAATTTTTCCTCTGTAAAATACCAATGAGTTTCTATAGAAATATTAAAGACTCGCTTCCTTTCCGGTAATATAACGTGGGAATGCGACAGTGCATACTTATCTTTCTTTCACACTTACAGGCCTAATGGGGAGGCGAAGTGTAGCACCAGTGTAGTGTCGATATTAGTACTCTTAACATTTAATTCAGTTAGAATGATTAACAGACAAAAAAATACAGTCTACGAAAAATACGAGTCTTTAATATTACTATAGAATTTATTTAAAAGGCTACTACTAGAATAATCAAAAACTTGACATGAAAATGTGGTAGGGTTTCGATTAAAAAAAAAAAATTGCATTCTATAATTTTGGACGGTTTGTGTAAATATATAACGATTTCGATATCACCCAGAATTGAACATACTTTTAAATTAAAATGAAAAAAAAAAATGCTGTAATGAAAACATTATTGATTATATAATGTATTACCTTAGTTTCTGTTGCAGTGCCGTACTCGTCTGTGCCACAAATGAACAGCGTGTTGTAATCACATAACCGACAATACCTGAAATAAACAATTGTGTTGTTTACAAATTGTTGAATAAAATTATCCTATATAGCCTAGCCCTTTATTTATAATAACTCATACGGTCTTTTAAACCTATTTTAGCTATTATACTGTTTTGTCACTTTCTGTCAAATGATGACAGCGCCAAGAGAGAATGAAACAAAACAGTGTAATAGCTAAAATAGGTTTAAAAGACCGTTTGAGTTATTATGAATAAGGGGGTAGATTTTTAGGAAGTCGTTTAAATAAAACTAAAGGAACTTACCTAGCGAATATATCAGCAGATAGGACGCAACCAATAATATTGCCTAGATGTGGTACGTTATTAACATAAGGCAGAGCGGAGGTAATGAGAATGTTTTTACGCCCTTTCACCGGTAACCTGAAACAAAACGAATATTTGTGTTTTATTTAGAGTATGTTGGTAATTATTTACTACATTCGAAGATTTTAAAGATTATATTTTTGGTTCATCTTTAAAAATATAAAAATATGACACTGAGTGTTAAAAAAAATCTAAAACCGATTCGAAGTTTTTCTACTCGAGGCAAAATTTTCAATAGTAAGATAGAAAATATCTGAATACAATGCAAATAGGTTTTACATAGCAAATCAGCCATATTGTATTTTATTTGTCGAATATTTTATATCTGACTATTGAATTATCATCCGTATAGTGGTCCTTCTAGCTGATTTCAACTTCGGTGGCCAGTCACAACGACTAACCGACTGCGCGGGACATATTATAGTGCACAAGTGTGTGCGCAAACACAGGTGCACTCTCTGTTCCTTTCACTCTCATAGCCCGATGGGACAGCAACTTGACACGACCGGAGATAGATCAGGCGCAGGACCAACGGCGCAACGTGCGCATCGAGGCACGGGGGTGAAACACAAACAACTTCCAATCTCCGACCCTGAGAACTTCTTAACAGAAAAACCCAGGTATATATTTTTGGCCCGACCCGGGAATCAAACCCACGTATAACGTTATTATAACGTTCATTCTTTGTTTGATAATATTATGAGTCAAGTTTAACTATAAGTCAAGAGCTAAACTATTCCAAATATGATTGTGTGTTTAATAAATATACAAGGAAATAAACCTACACAATTTTCTCCTCTTTCAAGGCAGGTTGCAGGTTTTTTAGTCCGTTGAGCCAATTTTCCTTGGCCGCCTCAATTTCTTCTATGGTTGGGCCTGTCTCTTCTTCTGGCGATCTGAAAGCAGTATTCAAGATATAATTAATAGATTTTAATTGACGACCTCCGTGGTGTAGTGGCTAAGCACGCTGGGTTTCAAGGCGTCATCGCTCCGAGGTCCCGGGTTCGATTCCCGGTCGGGTCAATGTAGAAATCAAAATTTTCTATATTGTCTCGGGTCTGGGTGTTGTGGTACCACCGTTGTGTCTGATTTCCATAACACAAGTGCATTAGCTACTTACTTTGGGGTCAGAGCAATGTATGTGATTGGTGTCCAACATTTATTTAATATTTATATCAATGATGATGATGACATTGTTCAAAGAGAAGAGAGCAAACATAGATTATGCAACAATTTACTTCAGGGGCACTATTTTTGAATCACTCGCTTGGATATGGCGAGTGATTTTCGTTCGAAAACGATTTTTTTTCTATGACTTTTGACACTACGTCGAACGAAAATCACTCGCCATCTTGAAGCGAATGACTAAAACTGTTGAACTACAAAGTTTGGAGTGTCAATTACTAGGAACGTTTAGTTCCTTTACCACAGTGTTTTAGCTAAATTAGGTTTAAAATACCGTTTGAGTTATTATGAATAAGGGGATTGTGTAATAAGTGAAAGTGCTTACCCAGCAGGTGAAACTAGGGTGGTCAATTGCGGTGCTCCTAACGCGGATGTTGCTCCGTACGGGCCGTTCGGTGTGCCGTTCCATTGTTTTACTGCTTCCTGTGAATAGGAAACTTGATAACATACAGGGTGTAACAAAAGGCTTAAGGAAGCCGAAAACCACGTATTCGCCCCATTTATACAATTTATTTTGTCGAAGACACCACTGTTTATTTGCAGGTACATTTTTTTGTAGGATGCAGTTAAGTATACGCGTTTTAATGCTAATAATCACGGACATTCCGTTTGCAGTGACCTGCTAAAAGCCATTCCGGTTCATCATTACACTGGTCCAGAAGAAAACAGGATCCTGTTTGATTACTAATACTGTTAAAAAGGTCCCACTAGCAGCTTCCTGCGTACGTTTTTGCAAGAACGCCTACCGTGTGAACACACAGAACTTTCTGCGGGATCCAGTAAAGCAGTACACACGTTTTAATGCTAATATTCACACCAACATCCCGTTTGCAGTAACCCGCAAGAAACCGATCCCCTTGAATTGGCTACTCCGTTTTGTCACTAAACAGGACCAGTAAAAAAACAACTAGCAGCTTTCTGTGTACGTAATTGCTGGTACTCCTGCTTTCTGCGGGATCCAGTAAAGCAGTGATCCTGCAGAAATGGACAGTCTTTGTAGCCTTACCTGTATAGCTTTAGCAGCGGCCAGCTTCTCCGCCCACCGCGCTATGTGCTTGAACTCAGATATGTGCTGCTTGAGATCACTGTTGTAGTACAGGGGGTATACTGTGCTCCATATTGATATGTCGGCCGCTGATAGTTTGTCCTGAAATAATAATTTAGATAATTAACAGGCTTTTTCTGTTGCTGCATCGTCGTCTCTGTCTATACCACTGGTCTAGCCTGGAGACAAGAGCGAACCCATTTCAAATAAAAAAAATAATTAAATCAATGCACAACATAAAGTTGAAGAGTTAGTTTGTTTCAACGCGCTAACCTCTGGAACCACTGCAAGCCTACTACGCTTCGAAATTAGTAAGATAATAACGCTTCTTGATCTTGATATTCATCAGATAATTATCGGATAATAATAATCCCCTCTATCACTTGCTTCGCGCCGCCTGTATTTTTTCTGTATAGACCAATGGTTGACTGGTAGAGAATGCTTTTAGCATTAAGTCCGCCATATGTACCTTTTGTTTGTGCATGAAGTGTAATAAATAAATAAAAATAAAATCAGTATGAAAACTAATTGCTTGTATGTCACCACTTAACATCGCAACTGAGTTAGGAACGCAAAGGGAAGCGCTTCCTACCCATCGGGTGTTATGGCCGGGGATCAAGGTCCAATGTACACCGTCTTGGTTTATTCATAATGTAGTTAAGTCCGATCTAAATCATTAATATCGCGGTTCAATCGCCATACATAGACTAACAGCGCCATCTAGTCGTGTCGAGCCGAGTCAGCGTGTTGCGATGATATGTAGGGACAGCGGTAGATCATAGATGTCGCTTCAGTACTGTAGCCTTTTCGGAATCCTGCTTGTTCGGGAGGCTGGAAGTCACCAAACCTATGTCAGAGACCATTCGTGATGGCAAAAGTAGAGCGTAAATACGCTCCTAGCAAATAATTTCTTATCTTCTCACCCCCAAAATATACTCCTTGGAGCTAAGCAGGGTATCCACCATGGCTAAGTGCGCCTGCAACGCTTGCTTCACATCTGACGCGGGTTTGCTTGTCGACAGCACCGCGGACACCGCAGGGTGGAGTCTCGTCGCCTCCCACTCTTGCATTTGTTGGCTGCGGAAGAGACAATTTTGAGTGGATAATATGGATGGCACGTGTGATGTAGTGGTTAGCGCTCCTGACTATGCGTAATGAGCACGAACATTTGTACCCAAAGTCATGGATGTTTATATGTATTTAGGTATTCATGGGAGACGCCCCCGTCATAACCGTTGTCTGGTATTCGTAGCACAAGGAAGAAAATTCTTTACCACGAAACCAAGCGAATTAGTGTTGTCTGGCGCATATTTATTTATCTATTTAAATGAATGATAAAGCAGCGAATAGGAATCGGGTGGTAAAGAGTAGAAATACCGACGTTTTAATGTCTTGAGTGGCTTGTCGATGGGCTACGTTCTGAAGCTACGATGATAGGGGTACTTTATGTTGATACTGGACTTTATAGGAGACGATTGTTTATAGATATGTATTTATTTATTATTAATGTATTTATTATATCGCTTGTATTGTGTATGTATATGTAATACTATGTTAGTGTATATTGCATTCATTACTTATTGTATTTGTTTTGTTTTTATTATATTGTAATAGATTGTTTATGTATTTTGAATCTATATATAATCTAAATACTTATTAATGATTAAATACATTTCTTTGTCGCACCGCCCACAATCATTTCTGCTTAGCCCAAAGAAATGACTGGTAGAGAATGCCATACGGCATTAAGTCCACCTTTTGTACAGTTTTTGGTTGTGCAATAAAGTATAAATAAATAAATAAATAGATTGTTTACTATTAGATACTAGGTCAGGTGTTTCGGAGACTATAGGAAGTCGCCTACTCCTCGCCAGTAGAATGAGAACCTTGAAACTATGAAGTAAAGACTACATTTGGATGCTGGATCAAGTGATTGTGGAACCCTAGTGTTATCAGCTTTCTGCCAGTGGAGTTAGGACTATACTAGGTTACTGAACCAGGAGGTCTACTACGAAAAACGAAATTCGTCAATACGTTTTTCGGATCCGAAAGATTTTTAGTATGGAATGCTTACTACGAAATGCTTCGGATCCGCAAATCGATTATCGTATGACGGAATTCGTTTTTCGTAGTAGGCCTTCAGGCACGAATATTACGGAGCGTGTAGAGACATGCCTTCCTTCTACAGTGAAAGCTTGAAAAAGACGGAGTTAGGACTACCATAGGATGCTGGAACAATTGGTGGTTCTGAACTATTGTCATGAGGCTCTGGCCAATGGAGCTTAAGCTTTAATACCGTAGATTTAGGTTTACTTTTGGATGCAGGACCAACAAAAATGGACAGAAAGAAAGAAAGAAATTCGACCTAAATATACAATATTCTTTACATTGAGAGATTAAGATTACAGAATCCAAGAGTAATTCACTAAAGTAGGTCAGTAGGCTTAAGTCAAAAAGGCACTCGCTCAGCATTGACCGTGGCAGTAGCAGAACGCATACCACGACGCAAATTTTCACCATTGCCCGTTTTCCGAGAGGTCCAGCACAGGGAACAGGTACTAGGCGGCCGCGTTGCTCGAGAAGAAGCTGAGCGGATTATTCACCTCCAGCAGCGGCAGCTTGCTAGCTGAGTGAGCTTTAAGGGTACGGGGTAAGACTTACTTTTGAATGGTAGACCAAGTGGTACCGAGTGTCTGAGACAGCTTGGCCTCGCTTTAGCGAGTTTTGAACTTTGTTACCGTGGACTATGAGCTACTATTGAAAGCTGACGCAAATGGTTTCTCGTGTTTACCGCGAATCTATACCTCTATCTATATGATTGTCATCCATTGAGCTTCAACAGTTTGTGCTGTGAAGCCACAGAGAAATTGTTACATTTGGATGCTGGATCATGTGATTCTGAAAGCTAGAGCGTCATCAGCTTATGAGCTGTGTTTGCACCTTGATGACAATTGCCACAGAGTGGGCTGCTTTTGCATCTTAAGGCTGCGTTTCCACCAGAGATGTGCGAGGATGCGTAGCGAGGAATGTGTTTGTAAAGAACCAATAGAATTGCTTCATTTACCTCGCCTCGGTCAGCACAGCTCTGGTGGAAACGGCTCAGCGGAGCTAGGTTTTTGCGCATACAAAACAAGCGAAGAATGTGTGCGAGGGATGTGTACGAGGGATGTGTGCGAGGGATGTGTACGAGGGATGTGTGCGAGGAATGTGTGTTGAATAGGTTTGCGCATACACCGCACCCCCGTCGACACATTTCACAGCTTCGCAACGCATCCTCGCACCACACATTAATGCGCATTTTCACAGCTCCGCTACACATCCTCGTAGACACATTTTCATCGCACAACTTTGGTGGAAACACCCACACATTTTCACAGCACAGCTAGACATCCTCTTACGACACATTTCCATCGCACATCTCTGGTGGAAACGCAGCCTAAGTTTAGTGTTTCACTCACCATTGCCCATTCTCAGACAGGTCCAGCACAGGGAACAGGTACTGGGCGGCAGCGTTGCTGGAGAAGAAGCTGAGCTGCTCATCCACCTCCAGAAGCGGCAACTGCCTCGGGCCTGCGAATACATCGTCTGCAATCACAGACGCCGGTTGAGTTCCGTAACCCTTGTTAGGAGAAGCTTCATGGTGTTAGTGCACGTGGATTCGGTAAGCAGAATTTAGAGACCATGCATTAAAGTTCACGACACTAAAGTCAGGTTTTCTTCGCTTGTCGAATATTGCAAACAATCTTGACATTATTTTTTAATGAAATGATATATTTCAAAATAAGATAAAAACAAAACTTACATCCTACATTGGTAATTTATTGTTTAACAATGAGACCTTAAAATAATTGATTACTTTTGTTACTATTATTATTTTGAAAGCTATAAAAAGATTGTTTACATTATTTGACAAGCAATTTAAAATGAATACTAGATTTTATTCAACTAACATTTATTAAAAAGATTTAAATATTAACCTTTCTAAAGTTTCAAGCCAGTTATACGAACAAGGCATGGCCTTGTGTAGTGTTGCAAAGTTCAGTTTGAAAATTTTTTTTTTCAATCATATAGTAGACCATGCACTAGCCAGAGTTGAAAAAGCTATGAGCAGAGATGAATATGAAAATATTCTTTGGTAAAACTTTGTAAAGTAAAATTTTTGGATCCTTTACAGCCTTTTTTGTCATAGGATATTTTATTTGTAAATTATTGCAAGGAATCAAATAAAATGGCGGACCAAAAAGTGTGCCAAAATTTCCATACACGTTAAAGTTAAAATAAAAATTATGGCATGTCCGCATAAGAGGATTCAACATGTGTGTGGTATGAATGCAGGAAACATGCCAGAATATCCCCATCATTTCAATTTTTTGTCATTACCTCGTCATTAGATTATTATTTATTTTTAAATAGGAATTCCAGTATGAATGTGCAACTTCCTTCTATGATAAAATGTTCTCTTTCCTTCCTTAACATACCGTATTAAAGAAGGCATTGATAGATTTGATTTGAAAACTAAGTAATATATCAAAATTGATGATACCTATGAGTTTTAACACTAATTCTAATTCTGTAAGTTAAACTAAGTTTTAAAGTTCATAGTTTTGTTAATTATGATTATTTTATGAGGTGATAGGTAACTTCAATTTATCTCTTCTACACAAAAAAAATAAGGAGATAAGATAAAATAAGCTTGATGCATAGTTTATTCACATCAGTATAGTATGAAGCAACATGCAAATGCAGCCACACATGCAAAATGATGCAATATTAAAACAAAAAGAAACAAAGTCTTACAAGAAAAATAGACATATATATTGCTTTACTCGGGATAAATAGCCTGTGATATCAATAAATCGTGCATTATTATTATTTGACATGGAAAATATAAGGATTTAACGTGTATTTATGGTAAAAAATAATAATAAACCTACCTCCGAAAGAGGCACTCTTCAATTCCACTTTTTTCCCCGCTAAATGAGCTGCTATTAGCAGTTTTAGAGTGGAGGTATTGTTTTCGTTCGTATAAATCTTCATTTTACACGTTTCACAGTTAACAATCACCGATAATAAATAATTTCAATTAAAATTTACGAAATAACCTAAAATTCCACCTGGCATTCCAGCAGCCAGCGAATGACAGATGACAAATTATGATGACACAAAGGTGACGTGCCGATGAAACTCTTAACGAGGTAGCTTGATCTTGGACCTTAGCCTATTACCTCTGATTTGAGAGTAGGTATGATTTCTGAACGTAAATGTCAACCTGCTAATGTCTGTCTGGCGTCTGTCGTCGGTCTCATAGTGTTGCGAAATCATGGATAATACCACTATCGATAGTTTGCCTCGAAAAGTATTAAGAATACCAATAGAATAACCATTGTTAATATAAATATTAGATATTGAATGCACGATAGATGAATAAAACAGTTCTCTAATTCTCGACACAAAAGATAGTCAAACTATCGATACTATAGATTTTTCTTTGTGGTTCTGTAAAAATCATTACTACCGATGGTATCGAACGTAATTTTTTCATGCTGTCGTCGTTAAAAAGTAAAGCTCTTTGCTATTGATGTTATTAAATAAACAAATGAACGTTTATTTCAGGCATCAGATAATGAAATACAGGCACATAAAATAAATACCTTACAGACTAAACATACATACAATATAATCAGAATATAATACATTACAATACATTTCAAACTCATTTAATTTACACGATACTTTATTTTACTCGTGTTGCGTAGACTTCCGCAAAAACGCCGGAATACGAAACCCTTCGTGCAAAAATCTTCCCTCGTCAAAGTTTCAGTCGGAATTCTAATCACAAAGGAATTAAAATTGACATTGCGACTAGACTTGACTAGACTCCAACGTGACGACCCGCACAGAGTATAGTGGACAGTGTTATGCAAAAGGGTGTCAAGTGACATATTGGTCATTTCGAGATAAACGCGTTTAAAGATTTTCAAGGTCGTCACTTTTAAAAATTGTTGTAACTTCGTATTTACACAGTTTACATGCCTGGAAATTGGCATAACTACAGAATGAGATGAATATTTTATGTATTTGATGTTCATTTGTGTGAATTATAATTATACAAGTAGATAAATGCAATTAAAACACTTAAAACCTTTTTGCTTTAATAGGATATCGTTGCAAATAATTTGCTAAAAGGTTTTAAAGTACTTTAAATCCCTTTTGCAAAACTCTTTTAAGAATCCTATTAGTATTAGTTTTATAGTCAAACAGTTTCAACGACACAGTTCTCTATATTTTTATGATTTCTTCATTAAAATTTCATTTGTTTTATTTTGTATAAGTTTATAAAAAGCGTTACTTTCAATAATTCTAACGTTCTAGTAAATCCACACACTTTTTCTGGATTTTTGCTATTCGTAATTTAATCTGCGTATTTCTATGCATTTTGTAATACTTGATTATCAATGAACAGTCTGACCATGGCGAAATCAGTATAAAATACAACTTCAGGTGATAGCTTGATCAATCAAGACCTATATTCAAAAATGTACTCTGTTGGTTGGAGTGTAGCAAAGGGTGTGCAAGGCGTTTGGGACTTAGAAAATTTTCACGAAAAATTATGAAATCTTATAAAAGGACACGTTCGTAAATTGCCCCAGAGTCGTTTAATGTTTGATTAAAGAAAAGCAGTAAGAGACTTGACTATATCATTTTGCAAAAAATATATTGAATTTTTAATACAATATTGTTAATTTACTTTGCTTTTATCTAGCGGCATATAAATCTACAAAAAAAATAGGATAACTATTGAATACAATTTCCTGTCCCCAACAATTGTTGTTTGGCAGAAAATAGCGGTTTCGAGCACTTATAAGCAAACTGACGACCGCTTAACGAAATGGCATATTGTGTCATACTGTGTCATGTGGCAGTTAGTTAAATAAGTAAGCGCTCGCAATCGCTATTTTAAGAAGGAAGATGACGTTTGCCTCCCATGGGTACTAACCTTTAAACCTACCAACCTCTTCCTAAAACTTGAAAAAAAACTGTGACAAGGAACTTCTTTTCGTTGGCTATTGTTTGCGTCATCGTAATTTTCACGCGACACGCACCCTAGCGGGGCAGTTTTCTATGTTTGAGTTTTGGTGGCCTAGATTGCGGGTTTTCGACACAGATGGCGCTATGATCTAGAAAGACCTGTGCAAGAGATTGAACCCACACAATTTATTTCGTTTTATGTGAAAACCCCGCTATTTACGGCTTATATTACTTTATATTATTTTAAAAGGCGAAGAAACGAACCCATAAAATTAGTTTTGGTCGTGACGCATGGATTTTTACTTTTGGGGCAAGCAATGTATGGCGCGCCGACCGCCTCCTTTGTAACAATGTATTTTATCGTATAAAAGAGCTTCAAATAAACACTATTTATTCTAATACTTTTTTTTATCCGACTCATAGTTAAGCGAAAAAATGCGACCGAATTATCAAGGCGTTTTGGACTTAGAAAAATTTTCACGAAAATGTTTCAAACCTAATAAATCTGGAATCTTTGTTTATTAACGTATACAAGGGCTTAATATAAGCACTTTTTGTTCTTATAATTTTTTCTATCCGACGCATAGTTTAGTGGGAAAATATGTGCGAATTTTATCAAAGCGTTTTGGACTTTGAAAAATTACGCTAAACTATGCGTCTTCTTCTTATTGATTTTGTAATCCAAATTAATAATTTTCTTCTTCTTCATTTGCTTGGCCTGCCTTGGGTCGGCCTTCCTAATTTTCAGGCCAGTCTTGGGTTGTCTTGTCTTGTCCGTTCCTATACCTGAGCTCGTTCCATGCCATTGCCATGGCCAATAAAATTTTATTATTTTCCTTTGTTTATTTATCGACAATCGGCTATCGATTGTTAATCAGCACAGCACTAATCTGTCGTCCGACAGCAAAATGGGTGAAATTTTCACCTTTTCGTGATTTGTTTTTGCATTTTCCCTATACCTGAGTGCGTTTTCAACCATGGATCCTGCAACAAACGTTAACCTACATAAAATCTGCAGGACTTGCCTGCTGGAATCCCCGCACATGGTCTCACTAGCGACCAAAATGGAGGGTAACAACCGCAGCCTGTACGACGTGTTGCTTTTTGTTCTCAATAACAATATAGCTGTGGGCGACAAGTTCCCAAATCAAATTTGCGGTGATTGCGAGATGTTGCTGTATCGTATCGAAGAGTTCAAGAGGCGCTGCGACCAGTCTGAAAGTATTTTAAAAGAGATTGTTGGTGCTAGCCAGTCAGGTCCTTCACAGCTTGTAAAGCTCGAATCTAATACGACAACAAATGAGAAACAAACATTTGATCACTTCCTAGAGTTAAACCCAGTCAGTATGCTTGATTCTATCAAAGAAGACGCGATAGCAATCGAATTTAACCCTGTTAAAAAAGAATCGAAAGTTGGAGTGAAGGAATCTATAAAAGAAGAGTTTTCCGACTTCTCTGATGATATGGATGATAGCAATTATGTAGATAACTCTGCAAATATGTCAGAAAGTAAATACCTGTACAACTGTCCATGTGGTGAAGGATTTTCAGAGTTAAAAGAATACGAGACTCATCTGGATAGTAATGTATGTTCAAAAACCGTTAAAAACAATCTTTTGTTATTGCCAGTAAAATGTGCGCAATGTGGTTTGGTATTCAAATCTGATGAAATTAGGGAACATGTTAAGTCTCATTTGAAACCGAATGCCAAATTCTATCAATGTTTATTGTGTAAAAGAAAATTCTCAAAAAAATCTAATCTACAAACTCATTTAGATAAAAAAGTATGCTCCAATTCTAAAAAGAAATCAAATTGTACGGAAAAAAAAATATCAAAGCGTAAAGATGATGAAAAACGTAAAGATGAATTATTACCAATTTTGCCAGTAAAGTGTGAACCATGCAACATGGTTTTTAAGAACATGAAAACATTCAAAACTCATATGCAAACTCATAAAAGTTCTGAATTTTTAAGAACACCAGAATTCTTCCAGTGCTCTCAATGTATGAGAAAGTTTAAAAAGAAATCATCACTAATCACACATATGAAAAATCATGAACAAAAGGATGGTATAAAGTATGTATGCACAATTTGTAAACGGGAGTTCAAATATCAGGCCCATCTCGATAACCACAATCAAAACGAACATAATAAACAAAAATCTCACATTCAGATGGAAATTTATCCGATTGATGCAAGTAATTCCAATGAGAAAAAACACCAATGCAAGCTTTGTAGTAAATCGTTTAATATGCAGTCAACATTAACGGATCATATGAGAACTCATACCGGAGAGAAGCCATATTTGTGTTCGATTTGTGGAAAAGGGTTTACGCAGAAGACAAATCTGGGACAGCATATGAGAAGACATTTAGGATTGAAGCCTTTTAAATGTACTGAATGTGAAAGAGGGTAAATGTTGTTTTTATCTTAATTATTTCATTTTCATTATGCCTACGACGACCTTGTACAGATCATAGGATCACAGTGAACATTCTTTGTCTGGCGATAATTATGATACTTACGGCCTGTTTCGCCCGTCTAAATAAGTTCTGGTTAGCTTTATCTGCCAGAGACTTCATATTATGTTATGACATGCGTTGAATTGTTCGTTGATTAGTGCTTAATCCATTGTGAGACACATTTATTATTTTATTAGTTATACTTACATTATTACCCTTTTATTGGGTTCCTTCCTACTAATATTATAAAAGCGACAATTTAATGTATGGATATTTGTTCGTTACTCCTTCACTCAAACACTACTGGATGGATTTGATGAAACTACAGTAATATAGCTCATTCATCATGGTAGCACATAGGCTATAATCACAAATATATTTTTTGGGATTCCACTAGTATTCTTGTAATACTCAAAAAGTTTATTCTTACTCAAAATTGCCTTTCCAGGTTTGTTTCCAAAGGTGAACTAGACGCACATCTCCGCAAACATTCCGGGGATCATCCATTCGTGTGCGACGAGTGCGGCAACGGGTTCACAACATCAAGCTCATTGAGAAAACATAAGAGGGTGCATACGGGAGAGCGGCCTTATGCCTGCGACCTGTGCCCGATGAAGTTTTCAGTATCAGGTAAATAGCCATATCTTAAAGATGAAATAAGAAACCAAAAATTGCGCACGGGCGGGACTCGAACCAGCATTTCTGGCTTACCGGGCCAACTGCTCTTCCAATTGAGCTACCGTGCTGTCGGTCCGACCATATCTTATTTATCATGATCAATCTAAGGACGTCTGTGGAAAACTTTGACGGAAGCCTTTGTTTAGCAGTAGTCATAAGATGGACATAAATAATAATTTTTTGAAACTCAAGTGTTATTTTATACCTGAAAGAAACCAAAAATATTTCACGAGCAGGACTTGAACCCACGGCCCTCGTTTACCAGGCCAAATATTCGAAACGAAATAACTCTTAATCTACCACTAGACCACCACTGATACATCTTTCTTGGGACACCCTGTATATTTTTATTTTTATTTTTCCAGGTACTCTAAAAAGCCACCGTCGCACGCACACAGGCGAAAAGCCCTACCAATGTTCGTACTGTGAAAAGGCCTTCGTACAACGCCAAGACCTGATCTCCCACATCCGTTGTCATACGGGAGAGCGACCTTTTGCTTGTACTCAGTGCGGCCAGGCCTTCAGGAAACCTTCTGCGCTTAAGGCCCACGCGAAAACGCATCGGGGCCCCCCGGGCCTTTTGCCGGGGCCCGCGGGGGCGCTGGGGCCCGGGTAGTGATATTTTTTTATATCATAGCGGGAAATATCTAGTGGTCGGCTTATAGTTGCTGAGAGATGTGGATTGGTTGGATTTTGAACTGTGACTCGTTGTAATAAAGTCAAAAAATCAGTTAATATTGGTGATTTTGTTTATTGATAAATGGAAGGAGCAATTCAGCTCGGGTATGGTAGTGGAGAAATGACTTGAATTTTTTACTTTAATTTATTTTGTGAATAATAAAAAAACAATGTTTATTGGAAGAAACACGACCAAGTATAAAAATATACCCTGTATTTCATGCATGAGTGAGATAGCTTTACCATATATATTTTTTAATTTGTAAGTATTTTTGTTTTTTTATTCCGTAAAATAAAAGAGTAGCGCTATAGCTACTGCATTTTTAACTTTAATTTCTTGTAATAAGTAAAAAAATATATATATATTTTTGTGTCGTTAAAAATAATTTTGGTAATTTTAGAAGCGAGTTAGGTAAATAAGTTTTATTTACGTTCAAATGGATTTTGTAAGTTATTAGTCTTAATTCTTTTTCCGATCCCAATTAAAGTTAGTGAATAATTGACTTTTTTATTATTATACAATATTCCGCCTTTTTCATAATTTAGTTGATCTTTTTACTTGTTTCATTGCACGTAGGTTTTGTAAATATCTTAGTTTTAGTGGTTTATGTCATAAATCATAATAATACAATAATATTATATTTTTAGTAAATTAATATCTAAAACTAGACGAAAATTGTATAAAAGCGTGTGATAAAGAATATTAAATAATTAAATCAAAATATTTTTTGATGTTTTTGTGTCCTCAAAACATTGTGCCACTGGATTTTGTGGTCAAGATTATTTTGGTTTTTTACAAAGGTTTTAAGACAAAGAATAATTAACAATTATTAATTAAAACAAATTCTGTGTTTATTCATAACAAACTTTATTCAATTATATTACAGTGCTGGATTTAAAATGTAGAAGTTCAGAACTATACTAGAAAACTGAAACCAGGCCGAAATAAATTTATTATTCATAAATATTAAAACAAAAGATGATTCTCCATGATATTTTTTATAACTTTATACACTATTTGCTTGATTTTAAAAGATAACAATAAATACAAGTTATACAGGGTGAACCTAAATCTTTGATTAAACTTTTTCCTATATGATTTTCGTTCGAAGATGAATTAAAAGTCAACGAAAATAACTCGTTTTCAAAAACTGGGCCTCTGTTCTCTTGTCCTCTTATATGGCTATATTATAGACAAGATTTGAAATGGTATGGTAAACTTTTCATTGAAAATCTGATTTGCCGTACAACAAAATCCTAAAAATTTTAAATAAGTATCTAATAAAAAATAATGGTTTTACAATATTTTTAACACTCACAGTGTCATATTTTATTCTTAAAAGATGAAATATGAAACCAAAAATTGCGCACGGGCGGGATTCGAACCAGCATCTTTCTGGCAATCCGGGCCAACTGCTCTTCCAATTGAGCTACCGTGCCGTCGGTCCGACCGCGCGAAATTCTTGGTCTCATTGATACGTCATAGCGTGACGTTAGCGCCATCTACCCGTCTGTTTATGCAACAGCGGGCCAAGTAGTTATTCTTTACAGAATAAATTCAACTTGAAAATGATAACGCTTCGCTACTCAATGGTTTTACAATATTTTTAACACTCACAGTGTCATATTTTATTCTTAAAAGATGAAATATGAAACCAAAAATTGCGCACGGGCGGGATTCGAACCAGCATCTTTCTGGCAATCCGGGCCAACTGCTCTTCCAATTGAGCTACCGTGCCGTCGGTCCGACCGCGCGAAAATTCTTGGTCTCATTGATACGTCATAGCGTGACGTTAGCGCCATCTACCCGTCTGTTTATGCAACAGCGGGCCAAGTAGTTATTCTTTACAGAATAAATTCAATAAAACAACAATTTTACGGATTGATTTCGCGAACGTTTATTTTTATTTTATGCCTGACGTTTCGAATGCTTTACAGCATCCGTGGTCACAGGCAGACTAAGGTGTTATTTGTCATTACATAGTTATGAAAAATTAAATTAAACTACCGTCACTCATTAATATTAATTGATGTTCCTATCCACGCAGAAAGAGCTTACAGTGTCTTGAGATCTTGCAGTATAAGATGTTGGTTGTGTCTTCAAAAGAATAGGATCCCATGCCGGTGGAACTTTCCAACCATCTTCTCTATTAAAATTAGGGTATTTTCTTATTTCTATGGCCTCACGTAGCATGCGAGGAACAAAACGCCGTTCTTTCGCGAGCACCTTAGGTTGGTCAAAACGTATGAAGTGGTTAGGTTTATCCAAGGCATGTTCACATACTGCAGATTTCGTTGACCGTCTATGTTTCATGTCAGCTATATGTTCTTTAATCCGCACGCCTATACTACGCTTTGTTTGACCGATGTAGGAGAGGCCACAGTCACATTCCAGTTTGTACACCCCTGCATCTTGAAGAGGTATGTGACACTTGACCGGTGGTAAAAATTGGTTAATCTTCCTTTGCGGCTTGAAGTAGGTTTTGATAGAAGCTCGCTTTAAGATGTTCCCAATTTTGTCAGTGACACCCTTCATATATGGTAGTACGGCAGGTTGGCGTTCAACTGTCATGGGCTTGGCACGGGGTCTGCAACGACGAGGTACTGGAAGCTGGTTGTCCCGGAGTACCTTCCTTACATGCTGAAGCTCAGCAGCCAGGTGTCGGTCGTCACAGATGCCCCTCGCTCTCTGAAACAAAGTTTCGCCCACGGTAGCTAACTGTGATGGATGATGGTGAGAAGCACCATTGAGATATTTATCAGTATGGGTCGCTTTTCTAAAGACTGTATGGCTAAGCGTATGATCTGGATTCCTAGTAAGTAAAATATCCAAGAAAGCTAGTTTATTGTCTGCTTCAATTTCCACAGTAAATTGTATTTTTGGATGAATTGAGTTAAGATGATTAAGAAAAGCAGAAACACTATTGGTGGGTAAAATTGTAAAAGTGTCATCTACGTACCGTTTATAAAACCTTGGTGTTACAGACACAATTGAAAGATGATGAGACAATTCAAGTAATATTCAAGTAGTTATTCTTTACAGAATAAATTCAACTTGAAAATGATAACGCTTCGCTACTCAATGGTTTTACAATATTTTTAACACTCACAGTGTCATATTTTATTCTTAAAAGATGAAATATGAAACCAAAAATTGCGCACGGGCGGGATTCGAACCAGCATCTTTCTGGCAATCCGGGCCAACTGCTCTTCCAATTGAGCTACCGTGCCGTCGGTCCATCATTGATCATTTTCATGTGGTTATCATTTTCAAGTTGAATTTATTCTGTAAAGAATAACTACTTGGCCCGCTGTTGCATAAACAGACGGGTAGATGGCGCTAACGTCACGCTATGACGTATCAATGAGACCAAGAATTTCGCGCGGTCGGACCGACGGCACGGTAGCTCAATTGGAAGAGCAGTTGGCCCGGATTGCCAGAAAGATGCTGGTTCGAATCCCGCCCGTGCGCAATTTTTGGTTTCATATTTCATCTTTTAATAATAAAAAATAGTTTATTCAAAGATTTATTTTAGCCCTGTTATTGGTGAGGTATACACAACATTCTTATTTAACACATTAGTACAAATATATTACTTTGATCAGTGCCATACATACTTTTAAATACACGCAATGTTTTGTGTATTTGTTTGTATTTAATATTAAAATGGAAACATGCAGCAATTGATATAGCACCAACATATCGGAATGATTATTTATTATGTAGCAGTGATCGGTACACGAAATATCTAATATAATGCTTTTGACAGTGAATATTTCGTTTCCATTCAGGATATGACTTTTTTTAATATAAGATTTAATCCATGATTAGCGTATATCCTGGTTTAAATAATCATGTGCAAGTGGGCCTAAATATACTAACGAAATAAATGTTAACGCCTGCAGTAATATGTTATCGTTGTAATTTATACAAGACTAGTAGCATATTTAATTATTTTCCACATAATCAAGAAAAAAGTTTTCGTAACCAGTAATGATGATGAACATAAATAAATAATACAATAAATATATCCATTTTATATTTATATGAAGTAACATTTATTTATAACTATTACCTACGTTTAAAATCGTCGCGTCAAAATTGTTTTTTATCTACTTGGTCTGAATCAATATGACCATTTTAGAATATTTAAAGATAACCTGTCCATTCCTTTTACATTGATAAAAATACAAGGTTAGTATGAAATAACGTATGCAACTGAAAATACTAGTGTTAAATCATCTTAAGAGGGTCCGATTGTTTATGACACTTCTCTGCATATACAGGGTGTCCCAAAAATAGTGTCAAGCTGAAGTCAAGACGTTAGCATCATTAGGGCTATCCGAATCACCCCCACGTATGTACCGCGATTTTTTATAGTATTCGAGTTAAGTTTTTTTTTTAAATATCTGGGTTAAGGCACTTTTTTGGTTACATTTATGGCGACAAGTTAAGGTACATGTCTGTTTTTTTTATTAAATGAATACTAGGACTAGCTATTTTAGAAGTATATCCATCTATAGCTCGAATTTAACCTTTAAAAATTGTACTTATCTGAAAAAAAAAAATTAAAAAAATCATAACGCGAAAACTAACAAAAAATGAGGAACATACCCTGTGTATGTTCCCCATTTTTTGTTAGTTTTCGCTTAGTTTCTTTTTTGTTAGTGATTCGGGTAGCCCTAGTGGTGCTCTACCTGTAGGATTTGGCTTGACACTATTTTGCGACATCCTGTATGAAACAATCGCTCAAGTATTTTACAGACACTTTGTATACAATAAAAAGTATTATGTGATATTTAATTTTCACTGTTCTGAAGTTACAAAGTTAGAATCCTGCCTTCACTAGACGAAAATTAGTTTTCAGTCCAAATATTTGAATACTTTTGTGTGTATTACTAGACCAGTTGATTTTATATCCCATTATTGAACAATGGGCACTGAGCTTAATGCATTGATTCTATTTCAGGTTGCTAACAAAATGTGCACTATATTGGACTATTCTTCCATACATTTACTATGGCGTTTTGAAGCTATTGCCGTCATTGGTTTCTGTGATCAACTGACGCACTTTTAACTGTTTACAGGACTATTATGAATTGAATTTTGTAAATTAATAAAAATTATCAATGAAAAGTTGGCTTAAAATATTGTGTTTTCTTTTAATATTCTATGGGCCTCATAAAGAAGCTCAAAATCACACAACGAGCGATGGAGAGGGCTATGCTCGGTGTTTCTCTACGAGATCGAATCAGAAACGAGGAGATACGTAGAAGAACTAAGGTAACGGACATAGCCCTGCGAATCAGTAAGCTCAAGTGGCAGTGGGTAGAGCACATAGCGCGTAGAACTGATGGCCGTTGGGGCAGAAAAGTCCTAGATTGGAGACCCTTCGACCAAAGGCGCAGCGTAGGACGTCCACCGACAAGATGGACAGATGACCTTGTAAAGATCGCAGGATCGCACTGGATGCAGACCGCTCACAACCGGTCTTTGTGGAAGGCCATGGGGGAGGCCTATGTTCAGCAGTGGACGTCCTTCGGTTGATAATGATGATGATGATGAGTCGAAGGTGATTGTATTAAGTACTTACCTTGGACATACACAAGCGCTTAGCTTAAAAGGGGTTCCTATAACCTTGTAATGTTGATGCTGTGAGTACTAATAAAGGTTTTATTTTTATTTTTGTAGGAAACTACCCAATTGCATTGGGACAGTAAGTGTTAATAAAAACGTATTTAAGTGCACTGTAAACAACAAGTCGTGTTAGTAACTCCACTTATAACTCAAGAACGGCTGAACCGATTTAGCTGAAAATTGGCAGGGAGGTAGTTTAGAGCCAGGAGAAGGACATAGGATACTTTTTATCCCGTTCAACGGGTCCGGGGCTGGGGCGGGACGGGGCCGGGGCGAAACAAAGTTCGCTGGGACCGCTAGTATAATAATAATAATATCATCTCATCTATAGGTAAACCGCTTCATTGAGACTTCGCCTGCGGGGTACAGGGGTGCGGGCGGAAAGACGAGAGCGGGGACTGTAAGGGGTGCGGGCGGCGGGGATACACAAGAGACGAAATTTGCCGCGACAGTTCTTAAGATATGTGACGTCAGTGGTCACAATGGTGGTCGTCAGTGTCGACACTTTATAACATTACCTACATAACATATTGAAAAAAAAAACGATTCGATACAATTACACTAATGAAAGTGAATTAAGTCTAAATATTAATATCCACAGCCGTGGATTTTGAACAATAAATAAAATGG
Organism: Pyrausta aurata; assembly: GCA_963584085.1. Classification (NCBI taxonomy): domain Eukaryota; kingdom Metazoa; phylum Arthropoda; class Insecta; order Lepidoptera; family Crambidae; genus Pyrausta; species Pyrausta aurata. Next base: position 5,615,639 of record OY757279.1, read on the forward strand.
AATCTTAAAATAAGATTGTTTTTTTTTACAAAATAAAAACTGCAAATTACATTCCCTTGTAACTTGTCGACTGTTTTGTTTAAGTGTTTAACTAGTTCATATTCCACTGAATTTGAATATTTATTTTTTATATTCGTTTATGTTTAGAGCCTTTATTAAAACACTGTTATTTTACAGTATTCAAACGGTGGACTTAATGCTAAGAGCATTCTCTTCCCCAGTTATACTTTAGCATAGAATATATAAAAGTACTTCAACTTTAGGTCATGTACAAAGATTGTAATAGGTGCAGGAGAATGATGTAAAATAGGAATTAAAAAAAACACGACAAAAAATACAATAATATAGATTTTGTGTCCGAATATACTGCGACTTATCTTCAGATTTCAGTCAGACAGTATTCTCTTGTGTACTTCCGTCAAAGCGTCTGCAACTGTCAACAGATGCTATCGCTACCTGTGTAGCGAGCGTACTGAATTTTGAAAAGAATGTGCCTGCCGCCCGCACCTCTCACAAACCCTGCTCTCACCTCCCCACGCGCCCCTGTACCCCGCAGGCGAGGTCTCAATTTCGCGGTTTACCTATAGTATAACACACAAAAGCATTCACCAGTCTAATCAAAAACTAATCACCTTACATTTGCTGCGTCGAATTGCCATTCCACGTATTATTATCATCATCCGCTGTCCTGTCGCCTGGCAGCCTGTGGATATTCCCCCGCCGTCTGATCCCGGGGGCCCCCTCTCTAGGGGGGGTCACGCGGGGCGCGCTGGGGTTCGTAGGGCCGGGGGCGGGGGGCCCCGCGAACAAGCGAGCGCGGAGCCAGTCGAACAATTGTTGCGAGGGGGTCAGAATGAACGATGTGATGAATTGGGTCAACATTGCTGTGGAAGAAAATGGGATAGGTTAGAATGTTGTATGTGTAAACATTGGTATTGGTAAGCCGCTTCATTGAGACCTTGCCTGCGGGGCGGCGGAGTGCGGGGGGAGACGAGAGGGCGGTTACTGTAACCGCACCCAAAATACCCAACTTAAGTATATAGTATCGTGTGAATGAAAGAAGAGTTTATAACACACAATAATACATAAATAATCTATACTAATATTATAAAGCTGAAGAGTTTGTTTGTTTGTTTGTTTGTTTGTTTGTTTGAACGCGCTAATCTCCGAAACTACTGGTTCGAATTGAATAATTCTTTTTGTGTTAAATAGTTCAGTTATCGAGGAAGGCTATAGGCTATATAACATCACGCTACGACCAATAGGAGCAAAGATATAGTGGTAAATGTGTTAAAAACGGGAGAAAGAAGTCACTATTCCACGCGGACGAAGTCGCGGGCAAAAGCTAGTACATAATATGTTGGGTGTTCATTGTGTGAAATATTTAGAGGGTTGTGTGTGTGTGTGTGTGTGTTTTTTGTGTTAAATATTGGGATATGTTGTGTAAATGTTTTATGTGAAAAATCTTATGTTTTTGTGTGATTTATTAGAATTATTATGTGTTAATGTGTGTGTGATATATTGACTGTCTCTTCTGTAATACATTGTGTGTTTTATACACTAAATTCACCAAGTATCGATGCTATAGGCGCGGCCGAGGCAACCTGGGTAGGCGCGCGGCGCGGCACCACTATCGCAATAGGCGCCATTTTTGTGAGACATATTGGGAGTATTTTGTGTTGATGTTTGTGTGATATATTGGGTGTCTTTTTAGTGTGCGTTTTTTTGTGATATATTGGCTGTCTATTAGTGTACTAAACTCACCAAATATTGATGCTATTGTGTTGTATGAATGTGTGTATGTTTTTTGAAAGTAACATTTGGCGAGTTGTTTTTGTGTTAAATATTAGAATATGTTGTATGGGTGTTTTGTATATTGGGAGTTTTTTGTGTAATATACTGTGTGTGTTTTATACACGTAATCTCACCAAGTATCGACGCTATAGGCGCGGGCGAGGCGACCTGTGTCGGCGCACGGCGCGGCATGACCAGCAGCGCGGCGGACGGCGCCAGTTCCAACTCTCTCAGAGTCGAATCCTGCGAGGATAGCTCGCGACGGGGGAACGCAGTCCAAAGGGAGAAGTTTGACGATGATAGCTGGAAAAAATAATAAAAAAGTAAAGTTAGCCTGTAAGCATCCCACTGCTGGGCAAAGGCCTTACCTCAAATGTGAGGTAAAATGAGCCATACTCCACCACGCGGGCTCAGTGCGGATTGGCGGAGGGGTGTTTGCAAGGCAAGCGACCAACCTTGCTGTCAGATTTTTATCAAGCCGCCCATAGGGCCTCTGACTAGGCTTAACGACTAATACCAATCGATATAAGCCGGGACCAACGGCTTAACGTAACGTGCTAACGGAAAAAAATAATATATTATAATATAATAATATGCGCCAGACAACACACCAATTGTCTGGTTTCGTGGTAAGGAATTTTCTTTCTTGTGTTACGAAGTACCAGACAACGATTATGACGGGGGCGTCTCCCATAAATACTTAAATACATATAACATGACTTAGGTACAAATGTTCATGCTCATCACACAAACATTTGCCCCCTGCGGGATTCGAACCCGCGACGGCCGGCGTAATAGTCAGGAGCGCTAACCAATACACTAAACGCGTCGTCAATGATTTTGTAACACATAAATGATAGCACGATATTCATAAATACACAAACACACGGGGATCGCGATAAACATTTAAGTTATGTTTTTGCCTGGACGTTTCGATCAGGGCCCCTATTTTTGAATCACTCGCTTGGATATGGCGTGTGATTTTCGTTCGAAAACACATTAAAAATCAACGAAAATCACTCAAAATCTAGACGTGAGTACAGACAAAATTAAGCAATGATTTTTCAAATCCTTTTTGTGTAGATTACACCTGGTTTTCATTCCAAATTTCGACTTTAAACATTGAATATCACTCGCCATCTTGACGCGAGTGATTCAAAAATAGAGCTCCAGGTTATGAATTAATAAATGATTGATTGATAGGCTTCTCCTGTCGTGGTCACATACGAACTGATAATCTGAGATTTCTCGACTCAGTTTGCGAGATGGAATCATCTTGTTCCACCCGCAAATAATACTTTAAAACATAAGGTAATTAATTAAGTTTATCGCGATCGCTATACTACCCCGTGTGTCTGTGTATTTGTGAATTAAGATGCAACGCGAAAGTTTAAAAGTGATATTCATAAGATAAGATATTCTTAGTATTCATAATAAGGCTTTCGTGCTCGACTATATTCGATATGTGTTTGATGCTAGAATTTTACGTATTATAAACTAACCCCCTTATTCATAATAACGCAAACAGTCTAATAAACCTGTTTTTACTATTACACTGTTTTGTCTCGTTCTTTCTTGGTGTTGTCATCATTTGACAGAAAGTGACAAAACAGTGTAATAGCTAAAATAGGTTTATTAGAATGTTTGAGTTTTTATGAATAAAGGGGTAAGCATACAAACCTAATGAGTGCAGATCATATAATATTGTGACCAAACAGGAAAAAAACCGATCGAGAAATAAATATTGAAAACCTGGCCTTTTTTCAATATTATTTTAGTTTTCAAGTTATTTTGAGCGCTAAAAAGAAATTTTCTGTTTCTGATTACGTTTTTTTTGTTAGCTGCTACTGTCCCACTGGGCAAAGGCATCGCCCAAATATTTCAAGAGGTCTCGGCTACCATTCTGGGCTGTTTACACCGAGGAACTTATTTATATGGTATTCTTGTTTTTTAATAAGCCATGTACGAAGCGTGTCAGCGCCGGCAACACGTTTCGCTCGCTCTCGCTCCATATAATCCCAATCTAGCCGTCCTTGTCGCTCATACTAGTATTGCCTTGCGAAGGAAGGAGATGGCGGTATTCAAAAATCTTGGCAAAGTCTCAAGAGTACGGCCCCTGGACGTGCCATGTTTACGTTAGTATGACGTCATCTGCGGTAAGGCTTTCGAACTTACTTAATTAATAAATTCATTTTCTTTTGTTTCTTTCTTACAAAACGACACGGGAGTGCTTCGTGCTGCCGACCGACGTAAACTCGCTAAGAGTACGTGACGAATACGTCAAATGTTCGTGATTGGGGTACTGTTGTTGGAACAAACTCATACCTGCAAGTTGTCAGCGATGTATCTGTGCACGGTGGCCAGCGTGTCGTCCGCGTCGAAGTGCGTCGTGTGCGAGGTGCCGTCGGGCAGCTTGAACTGCACCCGAGCCCTGGAACTGCCGTCGCCTGATGCTGAGAACGAAATTCTCATATATACATAAAATTCTCGTATCACAATGTTCGTTAGTGTACTCCTCCGAAACGGCTTGACCGATTTTCATGAAATTTTGTGAACATATTGAGTAGGTCTGAGAATCAGTCAACATCTATTCCCGGGGCGAAAGAGAGATTGGAAAAGAGAGATTGTTTAGAACGAGGAGGACGTAGGATACATTTATCCCGTTCGACGGGGCCGGGACTGGGGAGGGACGGGGCCGGAGCGAAACAATTTTCGCTGGGACCGGTTTACTTTTAGAATTAAGAGACTGGGCGGGACGGGGCCGGGCCGGGAGGTCTACTACGAAAAACTAAATGCGTCATTACGATTATCGTTTTTCGGATCCAAAACCTTTTAAGTATGAAATCCTTACTACGAAACACTTCGGATCCGCAAAACGATTATTGTATTGATGGATTTCGTTTTTTGTAGTAGGCCTTCAGGAAGGAGCTGGGGGCGTAACAAAGTTTTTAAAGGATTTATCTAAATCTTTTTTAATATAAATTGCACTTGTAAAAAGAGAACTGTGAACCTGTGACAGACGAGGAATTGAACCCCGTGTCTTACGCTATCCGGGCGTATGCCTATACCACTCGGCCACCGTCACACTAACAAGTCCGTTGAATTTTGCAAGCGCTTTGTGAGAGCAATCTCACAACATTGATGATGTCACGCAGCCTACGCGTTAAGAAGCGCTTGCAAAATTCAACGGACTTGTTAGTGTTACGATGGCCGAGTGGTATAGGCATACGCCCGGATAGCGTAAGACACGGGGTTCAATTCCTCGTCTGTCACAGGTTCACAGTTCTCTTTTTACAAGTGCAATTTATATTAGTAAGTTTGTATGGTGACAAAACACTATAAAAAACAAAAATAAACTATAAATCTTTTTTGTTGTGTTTGTTATAAAAATACTTTATAAACGAAAAAAAAAATAAGAAAATTGCGCGAAAAATGATAATACTGACTGGCGCTCTGCGGGGGCGGGGGCGCGGCGCGCGGGGGTGCGTCCCGCGCGCGTCGCTCGGCCCGGTCCTGCGCGATCTGCTCCAGGATGCGCTGCCGGGCGAGGTTGTTCTCCAACTTTTCGCGTTTGCGCTCTTCCTGATACGAAAATAAATAAATAAATGTGACGGTGGCCGAGTGGTATAGGCATACGCCCGGATAGCGTAAGACACGGGGTTCAATTCCTCGCCTGTCACAGGTTTACAGTTGTCTTTTTACAAGTGCAATTTATATTATTAAGTTTGTATGGTGACAAAACACTATAAAAACAAAAATAAACTATAAATAAATAGGCAGTCGTACCTTAATCGAAAACTAAAAGTATTAAAACTAGTATTATTAATTGCCTGAATATTTGCATGCTGTTTTATATGGCTAAGTAGGTCATTGCACAGTTTTTCTGACATACGACCGCATTTTTATGTATTGTACCCTACTTAATGGCAAATAAATATATTTGAATTTGAATTTAATACTTTATAATGTACAAATGGTGTTACAAATTTTAGCAATTTGCGATCATCGCTTGCGCGATCATATAGGCTAAGAACTCACGGCGCATAAATAAAACCGCTCTCCCTATCATTACTTCAGAAAACGAAAAAAAGGAAAGGTATCTATTTACAACACTCTCCTGCACCCATAACAATCTCTCTGCATGACCTAAAGGTATGACTGGGAGAGAAAACTTTTAGCTTAATGCTAAAAGCTTTTTGGGCCACCTTTTGTATTTTTATTTGTGCAATAAAGTTTTTAAATAAATAAATAAAAGTAGCACTCACAGCTAAAACGACATTTAGTAAAAAATTCATCTCTGTTTAAAAATCGCCTTTGCATAAAGGTCACTAGTTTTTTTACCCCCACGCAAAAAACGTGTATGTCTGTGTATATGTCTCTGGTATTAAATTTAATGTAATCATGATCATAAGTCTTTAACACATTAGTGAGTCAGACCCAATGTGAAATAAAATTGACGAGTGTCTCTGGTATTATATTATGGTATTATCTGGTATAATGTTTATATTAGATAGTGCCATCCACGAAGGCGCGCCCCACTCTTTTTTTGATTGAGGAAGGCGCGGGGAGCGGGGGTTACTCGCGCGTCAGTTTTTTACGTGTCAGCCGTCATTCAAAAATTTGGATTCATCACGAAAGTGGCTCTACTTTACATATTTTTAAAATGTCAAGGAAATCCCAGTGTGTTGTACTAAAAAAAATGGTATAATCTACTGTCAGTAAATTTACTTAAAAATATGGTAAATTTATTAAAAAAATATGATGGTTACATACTAAAACACCATAAACAATTTTAAATAAATAAAATACCATGTGGTACTTATAATATTACAGGGATATACTTTATCGGGGAAGGCTATAAAACATTACGTTAAGTAAGACCTACGTGTACGAAGAAAAATCCGATAGTTCTCTTATAAAGATATTATTTTATTTTTTAAATGTTATTTATATAACGTTCTTACGTATTTCGTTTACGTAATTAGTAAAAATGTTACTGTCGTGTCGTGTCGTGGATGGCACTATCTATACCTACCTACCTACAGACATTGAAACCATATTTATTTTGCAGAAAAGAGCCATTCGTGCTATTTATAAACTCAGTCCTCGTGACTCCCTGAGAGAGGTCTTTAAGAAAATCAACATATTAACTGTGGCTTCTCAATACATTTTTGATAATATAATGTACGTCCGTAAAAAATTAGATAATTTCATGAAGAAAAGCGACATTCACCCATATAACACAAGAAATAAACACAAGCTTATAGTTCCTAACTTCAGATTAGTTAAAACTAGTAATTCGTTTATGAGCAATTGTATAAAATTCTTTAATAATATACCACACAATCTTGTCGAATTGCCGGTTGATAAATTTATGAAACATGTTAAAAACACGTTTATGTCTAAAGGCTATTATAAGGTTCAAGACTATCTAAACGACACGAATGTGTGGTCCGTCCAGCCTGCACCAACTGATGTACTTACCTTTGATGATTTTGATTTTACGGCAACTAGTGGTGACTGAGTTTGTTCCGGCGTTTCTTCTCAGCACTTGCCTAATTGTCTGTGTTCTGTCTCGAAGCGCTGGTAGGGCGGGCCCAAAAGATAAGGAGACATGTTTCGGCCCTTTCAGGGCACATTTATTTTTATTTTTTTCACTACTGTATATTTCGACGTTCATAAGTGTCATTTCATGACCTAAATTGAAATAAAGATTTTGAATTTGAATATAATAATGATCTTAAAAGTCTTGAACATGTTAGAGACCCAATGTTGAATAAATACCTGAATCTGTCGCATCTCTTGTTCAGCCTGCCATTTCTTCAGTTCAGTAACCCCCTGCCCTTGCGAGCGACGCTCAAGTTCTTTCTGTATCTCCAACTAAAATGAAATAGACACATTTTTATAACAATTCTTTAAAACCAGTGTAAAATACAATGATCGTCGTAAAAATATTATGTAAGTTAAGGAAAAGAAAGGAAGGCATTCCAAAATGTTTCGGGTAAAAATAGTATAGGTATTATAAACAAAGGAGATGTTTACAAAAATGCCAAGACCATGTACGGTTTCTCTAAAAATAGCTAAAAATACAGGTAATTAGACATACTATATGTAATTTATTACTATATGTACTATATGTACTTGATTCCCCGGTTTATAAACGATCTACCTCCAACCGTTAAAAATAATTTGACTCCGCGGAATATAAGAACCAAATTAAAAACCTATTTTCTTACTCAAATAGAATAGCTTGCACCTTATCTACCCAGTTCCCGACTTGTTGTAGTTTGTTTTATAACATACTAGCGGTCGCCCGCGGCTCCGCCCGCGTGGATGTCGGTTACCGCTGCAAAAAGCCTACCCAGGAAAGACACGGTCAGCAAACAAAATGATTCCCAGATCAATTCCCAGACACCGACACTAACATTAGTGTAGATAATAGTTTAGGCAGGGTACGCAAAATAAGTAACTTTTTTGGTTGATTTTTTACACCTTGTGTCCGAAAAACCCTAATATCTTACGGAACCCTATTTTTTGTAATGTGGATTTGTATGGATTAATTGTGTGGATAATGTAGCTTTCGAATGGTGAATTTTTAAAATCGGTCCAGTAGTTTACGAGCCTATTCATTCTAATCAAACAAACAAACAAAGTTTTCCTCTTTATAGTGTTATAAAGAGTTAGTTTATAGTGTCTTTATAGTGTACATAATTTTACCTACTTTAACTATGTAACTTGAACCTTGTAACTAAGTCTATTCTAATAATGTATCAGCTAGTTACTTATTTTGGCTGTCTCACGCACTGTAGGCAAACCTCAGTGGTTTTTATCAGTGCATAAAACCATGTATTTTTGTATTGTTTTTACATGATAATAAATGAAAAAAAAAATGAATTCACAATTTTTAACAAATTTAAATAATCTTTTAAAAACCTAACTCCTTCTGATACTTACTCCAGAAACATGTCAAATCATGCAATAAAAAGTTAATCTGTCAATGTCAAATGTCATTTTGCTTTCCGCTTTCGATCTTTTTTAATCTGTTCAAAGAACTGATTGGCTGACAGAATTATTAGACATCATGAAATATAGCTAGATTTTATTAGTATAAGTTACATATTACCCAAAAATTTAATATTTTACATACGAAAATCATTCTAAGAATGAACAAGCTTTACATAAGCTATTTTTTTGTGTCATGTACAAGGTGTTGGCATTTTACCCATACAAACGAAAACATCGCCTTTGGTTAATTAATGGAATCGGGCGTTACTTTGGAACAATCCAAAGTAAGATTGAATAAAATAATAAGAAGACAGACACAGACAGACCCTTAAATATAGTTTTAAAGCGAGTAATTTAACTCCCAAAACTTTCAAGTAGATTTTCATTGAAAATATGAAAAGTTTCAAGAAGAATTACTCAGACATTTTGCTCATATCACATGCTACAGAAAAAATAATAATAAGCATGCCACAATAAATCAAAATAAATTTACACTGCAAAAGATGTCTAGTGTTTTTTTTAAATGTACTCAGAATAATTTCTTTTTTTACCAGAGCCACTTGTTGCTGTAGGTCGATTCCAAAATGCAACACAGAATAAAAATACATAAGTTTAAATTCAAATTCAAATCAATTTAAAATAGTTGATTTTTGTTTTTAGTGTTTTGTCAGTTAAAAAGCAACCGTGAATCTTTGACAGACGAGGAATCGAACCCCGTGTCTTACGCTATCAGGGCGTATGCCTATATTTAAAAAACCTATACACAAAATGACAACAAGTTATCACATAACATTTTATTTTTAGGGTTCCGTACCTCAAAAGGAAAAAACGGAACCCTTATAGGATCACTTTGTTGTCCGTCTGTCCGTCCGTCCGTCCGTCTGTCAAGACCCTTTTTCTCAGGAACGCGTGGAGGTATGAAGCTGAAATTTATATCAATTACTCAGGTCTACTGTCCCTTGAAGCTGTGAAAAAATCAAACTTCTAAGCCAACGCAATCAAAAGATACAGCCGTTTATGCCGCAAATTTTCGACACTTGCAAGGGAATCAAAACCTACAGGGTGCTTCCCGTGAACTCAGAATCTTGAAATTTGGTACGAAGCAACGTCTTATAGCATAGATAAAGGAAAAATTACGAAAACCATAAATTTTTAGTTACATCACATAATATAATTTATTTAATAATTTTAAACTTACTACCTATTTCCTCATAAACGCGTAGAGGTATTAAATTGAAATTCATACCAAATACTCAGGTGTATAATACCTTTAAGCTGTAACAAAATCAAACTTCTATGTCAACGCAATCAAAAGAAACAGCAATTTAAGCTGCATATTTTGAAACTCGCAAGTACTCGCAAGGGAATCAAAACCTAAAGGGTACTTCCAGTCGACCTAGAATCTTGAAATTTGGCATGAAGCAACGTTTTATAGCACACATAAAGGAAAAATTCCGAAAACCTTAAATTTTTAGTTACATTACAAAATATATACATAAATACCATAGTTATGACTCGATTGTCGTAATGAACGAACTTTGTAAACCTTGCAGGTTTGTACGGAACCCTCGGTGCGCGAGTCCGACTCGCACTTGGCCGGTTTTTTTTTAATGTACGGGACCTCACAAAATGTTCCCATTTAACGCAATAAACTTTTAAATTATGCAATGAGCAAATGATAGTTTTATAAGACACGGGGTTCAATTCCTCGTCTGTCACAGAGTCACTTTGGTGGTTGCTTTTTACAAGTGAAATTTATATAGTTTTATACTTATTGTAATTGAAAGAATTTCAATATTTTTTTTTATTCATTGAACTAATAATTATTCTTCATTAGATGAACTTACTTCTTTCTCCTTCTGTGCCTTCTCTCGCCTTCTAGCTTCGATGAGCTCCTTAGCCCGCTCTAGTTTTTCCTCCATGTTTTCGTCACTTGTGGGATCCGTCTCCATCTGAAGCAAAATAAAGTTGAAGTTAGTAGGACCTGTAGTCAAAAAGATATAGTTATCGAAAGTCTTTCAATTGGCTACGAGTATGAGTGTACTGTAGCTCTTGCGGTCTTTTAGTAGACCAGGAATGAATTTAGGGGGATGGATCAGATGAATTAAAGATCTTAGAGTAGACCTAACGGTCTCTTAAGTAGACCTCAGTCTTTCCAGTGGAACCTGTGGTCCTTATGCAGACCTTGCGGAAATCATAACGGTCTTCTAGCATACCATTGGTCTTTTTAGTAGACCAAGGTTCTTATCAAATCACTTACTTGCAGTGACACCACCTGGGCGCTGGCTGGCTCTAAGAAGACCTCAGTCTTTTCAGTAGACCGTATGGTTCTCTTCCTGCAGAAATCTCAACGGTCTTTTGACTAGACCACACGGTTTTCTAGCACATTACAGGTGTTTTCATATCTCATCATTTTCATTCCCTATTTGGTGTCGGCCCGCCTGATACTGAACCGCCACTTGTGGCGATCCTGGATCATTGCTTGTGTAGGGTCCAGCGTCGTCATATCCTTGGAAATGGTTCTAATCCAGGCAGTCCACTGGTCTTCTCAGTAGACCAAGGTCTCATCAGATTACTTACTTGCTGTATGCCGGGCTCGGCTCACTGACTGGGCTCCAACTCTTCACCTTCAAAGCCGTCCTTTCAGTCTCCAACCATGCCATCGGTCTCCTTAAAATACCAAGGTCTCATAAGCTCACTTACTTGCTGGCTCTTAAGTAGACTTCAGTCTCTTCAGTAGACCGGATGTTCTTTGAGGCAGACTCGCCGACTTCTAGCATGCAATTCAGTAGACCAGGGTCATCAGCTCACTTACTTGCTGTGTCACGGCCTCAGCACGCTGGCTGGCTCTTAAGTAGACCTTAGTCTTTTCAATAGAACCTAACGGTTTTTTTTACTAGACCATACGGTCTTTTAGCATGCCATCGGTCTTCTCAGTAGACCAGGGTCTCATCAGCTCACTTACTTGCTGGGACACGGCCTCAGCGCGCTGGCTGGGACCCAGCTCGTCACTTTAAAAGTAATCTTTTCAGTATTCAAGCAGATCTTTTCAGTAGACCAAGGTTTCATCAGATTACTTACTTGCTATATTACCATTTAGGCAGACTTTATAGTCTTCTTGACCCTCTCAGTAAGCTAGGTCTCTTAAGTTTCACATGGTTACTCACTTGCTGCGTCACGGCCTCAGCGCGCTGGCTGGGCCCCGGCTCAACGCGCGCGCGCGGCCGCCGCACGCACACGTCGTACACCACCTCGTACTCCTGGCCGGACTTGGTTATTGGATACCCTCTGCCTGACTTAGTCACTAAAGGGCTGGATGAGAGGCCTGGGGCTAACAAACTACCTTTCGACTTCTGACTGGAGGAAAACTGCTTAAAGAGAGTCATTAGGAGGTACCATTAATCGGTTAGTTCCCCGTAAACCTCAAGGCAGATACTCGTAGTAACCTAAGTCTTTTAGTAGGCTACGAGTATTTTTGTAGGCCTTGCGGTCTTCCAGTAGACCAGGAATGAATTTAGGGGGATAGATCAGGTGAATAAAAGATCTTTCAGAAGATCTAACGGTCTCTTAAGTAGACCTTAGTCTTTTTAGTATAACTTATGGTCGTTTGACCTGTCTTTGCAGGAATCCTAACGGTCTTTTGACTAGACTCTTAAGTAGACCCCAGTCTTTCCAGTAGAACGTATAGTTTTTTAGGCAGACCTCTTTTGCAGAAATCTAAACAGTCTTTTAACTAGACCACAAGGTCTTCTAGTACGCAACCGGTCTTCTCAGTAGACCAGGGTCATCAGCTCACTCACTTGCTGCGTCACAGCCTCAGGTCGCTGGCTGGGCCCCGGCTCGTCGCGCGCACGCGGCCGCCGCACGCACACGTCGCCGTCGCACACCACCTCGTACTCCTGGCCCGACTTGGTCACTTCGTGGTGCTCAGTCTTTTGGACCTTGGCTGCGGGGCCTGATGACGTTTCTGGGTATGGATGGTTGAAATGGTGTTAGAAAATGAGTGAAATAAACGGTTGTTTAAGATATTTGAAGGACTAATAGTTGGAAGGTAAGAATTCCCGTGCTTTATTGAATATGTTACAGTCAAAATCTATAACCAACACAAAGCTTATTGACTGGAAAAATCAGTCAATAAGGTCATTGACTTATTTTTTCTGGCAAAATAAGTTTTTTGACTGTAACAACTAGCTTAAAACAACTTAGATTATAATTATGTTTGCAACCAAAGAAGCCAGGTATATGAGATCTTGACATGTTTAATATTTCAAAGCTACATTTAGGAAATAAGCATAAAAAACTATAAATAAACAAATATTGTCATAAAAACCTTACTTAGACTTACCAGGTTCATCTTCAACCAGTTTCGGTGCGGGTGTAACTGTATACGCGGGTCCGGATGTAGCTACTGTTGCGGGTGCCACAACCACGGCTGGCGTTGCCAGTGCGGGTGTCGCCGCTGCGAGTGTTGCCACTGAGGGTGTTGCCACTGCGAGTGTTGCCGCTGAAGGTTTGGGTGTTACTTCGGCTGCGGGTGATGCATCAACATTTGCAGCGGCCTCGGATTGCAGGAGGTTTGTGGTCTGTTCCCGAATGTTCTGCCCCGACGTGGAGGGTTGCATCGTTGGTAGTTTCTCGTTGTCTTTGTCAGGTTAAAAAAAAATATAAAATTAAAAATAAATACTGGGATTGATAGGGCCATAACAGAGCTTATATGCCTTTAGTCTGAAAGTGCTTTATAATTATGAATATAAGTTGCCCTAAAAAGTTAAATATTTTCAGCCAAAAGATTGTTGTCCATTGCTGAACATAGGCCTCTTTCCTCCCTCCTCCTCCCTTATAGCGCAAAGAACTGATGGCCATTGGGGCAGAAAAGTTCTAGACCACTCACAACGCTGATCTAAATAATATAATAAAATAAAAAAAGGAAAATAATACTAACGGTGCTCTTCTAATATCCTATCAATCCTGGCAGCCAAGTTGCTGGCCTGCACCCCGGCACAGACCACTTCTAATGGAGTGCCATTCCTACCTATGAAGAAAAGCGATGGCACCGGGACAAACTGGTCTGAATAACAAGTTAAGGATGTATGTATCTTATTGTGTAAAGGCCGCAAGTTAACAGGTATTAAATAATAATTCAATAAAACCGGTGCTTATTGCCCCATATCAAATACAATTTAATTAAAATTTAAGATACAAAAGCAAGATACAATTACATCCCTTTTTGCCATTTATTAAAAGTTTATTTCATTTTAGTAAAAAATGCTATCATCTCTCTGTCTGTCGCTCTTGGTGACTTAAAAGCACATAAAAAGAGGAATAGTGATTTTTCTCTATCTATACCAAACCATCTCCTTGATCTCTTGGTATGACTACCAATCATAGCTCTTTGATTATCCCTGAAAATCAATACTTAGGAGCTAGGCATGTTATCTGCCAAATTAATTGCCAAAGGATACAGATCTGTGCAAAGTGACTGTAGTTAGTAGAGCCGCTCTTCAACTTGATAGCTAGGAAATTGTTCTGATCAGAGAGACGCTTGACAATCGCTGTGTCATCAATTGTGGCTGCCATTTCTGTGGAGAGGTCATTTTCTCCTGAAAATGACACAAAATATGCAAATTAATGTAATCAATTCATACTGTAAGCAAATTTTAGCAGTCATGTAGGTTAATAAATAAGACAGAGACAAAGCATTCAAACAACTTCATTGTATAAATATATAATGAGTCATTGTGGGCCTGATGAGTCAAGATTGTTCTTATAAGAATCTAATAGGTAACAACTCCAGGCAGCACACATCTTAATAGCACTATAAATAAATTGCAGCAGAAATTTTAGTTACACAAACAAATATGTGTATATGTTGTCGAAATTCAATATTTTTTAATTTAACCGGCTAGGTGTTGGATGAGGACATTAATTTTAACAAAATAAAAGATTTTGTAGGTCAAATTGTGTTAGTTTTGCAGCCGGAAAACAGCCTAGCGTTGGCACTGTATGACGTAATATTGTGCAGGCTTTTCGCATAAAAATGGAAGTTAGGGACCAAATCAGTGTGGTTTAAAGTCCAAATATGGATTTTAATGAGGCAATCATCACTTACCTTCGACGAAAACAACGAAAATTGCATTTTTCTGTTTGGAGAGTGTAACCGCCTCAGCGATGCTTCCTCCGTACCAATGCATTGTTGAATGCCTAAATTAAAGTTTTCTAGTGCAGTTGTAAACCTCCCGCTATTGTTTTGCGGTTTTTTTAGATTGTTTCAGTGCAAGAAGTGTACAAAAATATTACGTTGACATGACACAACAGATTTTGACAGCTGACGTGTTTTTGTTTTTTTATGTCAATTTTACTCTTGTTGACCAAAAATGAAAATGGAAGGCAAATTGTCACAGATGTGCAGCTAAGAGGTAGAAAATTAGAATCACAATGGAAATTAATATATAAAAATAAATCAACATCAACAAATCATTCATGGAGTAAAAATAAAAATAATAATCGATATACCAAAGTCAACTAAGTTTTTGAACGTTATTTTGCAGTACTCGACTAAATAAGAAAAGTTATTAGTGCTTTGGGGATCCTTCGTAGCCATGGTACTATTTAAATAGTTGACGTAATATTTGATGGAGCTTAAAAATTGTCTATGGTCCATTTCATGTGACCTTGAAACTAGATAGCGCTACTGCAATCGAAAATGTATAGTAAGTCTACCCAACACTAGATGTCGCTGTATGTACAAGATGATTACTTGTAGAAATTGTAGAGCAATAGATTTTATCTACACAAGTTCACATTTATTTTATTATTACAACTAACTAATAAATAACGTTTGTATTTACCAGAATAGGTAATTCCACCAATTTTTATTTCCTGTTTATTCGTGAAGAACGGCTAAGCCACATTATTTAGACGGTGCGTGTAGGTAGAGCATTTCAGTTTAAGATTTGTTGAAAAGGATGCTTGGCTTTGCCCTACCTATGTCCTACACCTCTGGGCCCCTATTTTTGAATCACTCGCTTGGATAAGGCGAGTGATTTTCGTTCGAAAACGATTTTTTTTCTATGACTTTTGACACTACGTCGAACGAAAATCACTCGCCATCTTGAAGCGAATGATTCAAAAATAGAGCTCCTGTATATTTTCTTTTTTTAATGTTTAATATTTGAATGAAACCAGATAAAATCCACACAATAGTGATAAAAAAATCATATTTTTGGAACTGGGCCCCTATTTTTGAATCACTCGCTTGGATATGGCGTGTGATTTTCGTTCGAAAACTATTTTTTGTCTATGACTTTTGACACTACGTCGAACGAAAATCACTCGCCATCTTGAAGCGAATGATTCAAAAATAGGGCTCCTGGCAAGGCAACTCTTATTGCTCTTAAAAACATAACAGTTACTAAAACCTTTTTTAAATATAATCATATTTTAAATATACGAAGTGGTATAACAAAATCTGGTTTGTTACGAAATTTCAACCTTGTTATGTGCGAAGAATTTGGTTGAAAACATGTTGAGATTGTATGTGATCGATGACGGATGAAACACACGTTATTTTAGTTTATTGCCACATGGCTTATACTTTTATATTACGAAATTTCTAATACATTGATACTCGAATAAGGCTTTTCGAGCGTATCAAAAAGACGATTTAGAAATTTATCTATTGTCGCTATAAATAAAGAAAGAAATTAAAGAGGCATCATAAAGGCGCATCTTAGTTAGGCCTGCAGGAGCTCTATTTTTGAATCACTTGTTGTGCCATTCTGAGTGATTTTCGTCCGAAAGTGAGTTATTTTTGCCATACTATTGCGATTGATTTCATGATTAAGAATTATCATATCACATAAATCCAAACGTCGGTCAAAGTATGCGTAGCGTGATGAATCGAAACCGTATGAGCGATGAAGCCTTGTGTGCTAGATTAATTAGTTGAACACAACTTTATTATAACCTTCATAATAGGTACCTAATCGTTTTAATTGAGTTCACTAAAAATAAATAAGGTAGGCACACCTCGTATACAAATCTATAAAATAAATTTAACTCATCGTCGCTTCCTCCCATTTATTTTCAGCTTGCAATTAACCAATTTGTTTAAACCAACAACGAGTGGCAACACTACGCTCCGCCGCCTTTATTTTATGACCTGGCAACACTTTGCCGTCTTTGTAACCGAAATTGCATTTCAAATGCAATGAGGCGCGAAACTTCACGCCTTCGCTTCTAAATTTAAATATGGCGGTCTTTAAACAGCTGTCGAGACGGATGGACGGCATTTCAGCTTTATTGCCATCGAGCTTATTCTGTGCCGACAGTAATCAGCAGAACAAACATTTCGTATATTGCTCAACGAACAATTTTGGCACGGATTTTGAGTAAACCTCTTTAGTGTCTCTACAGTACGTATGTATTCTATTATACTCATTATTATTATTAATTTTCTTTCAAGATTATAAACCTACATACATTTCATCTTATTACTTACTACATAATGCTGAAGCGTGGGGCCCTATTTTTGAATCACTCGCATCAATATTACGAGTGGTTTTCGTTCGAAAACGAGTTATTTTCGTTGATTTTTAATTAATAATCGAACGAAAATCACTCGCCATCTACTACCGTGTAAGAATAATGAGTCGAAACGTAAAGCTACTTTACGTACCGGTAAATCGGACCTAACTACTACTTCCACACACAAACTTAAACTGTAAATCGAATCAAAGAGTTCCAAATTAAACACAAAAAAAGGATAAATCGAAATACTGGCTGCAAGCGTTACGCACCAACGCTTTCGCGCGTGAAAAAAAAAGCAAAAACGTCAAAAAGCCCGCGCATTCCCATCCATCAAGCTGACATCTCTTCTCATCGTGCAAAACGGCTACGATTGCTACTCGTTAAGCATTGATGACTTTGTTAATTGTTATTTGGCACCAAATTAGATTTAAACGCGCCCACTGACGTGTGAATTGATCGCTCGTTTGTCCTGAAGCATTTTAATTTGAATTCTTGTAATGCTCTGGCTGTATGTCTTATTGCCTTTGCTGCGTTCGGCATCGTTCTTCCGTGATGACGTTATTTATTGGGTTCTTTATTGTGTCAACTGGGTATAGTTAGTTTTAAATTATTGCTCAGTTTCGTTAATTTTCGAATTTTTATATAGGAAAAGTTTTATTTATTCATCGAGGAGTTCAATTCTAATGACCTAGGGCCGGGTAACTAAGAATGTACCTATTCAAAATAATGAACACATCAATATCACTGATCACCACCCTATTATAACCTATTTTCCATTGAAAATTAGAAACTTATCTATTCTTGGAGATTTTTTAAATCTAAATCCGCTCAGAGGGCCCTATTCTGAAACACTCACGTCTATATAGAATGTGATTTTCTTTGATTAATATGAGATTTTAGAATGAATATCTGTTGAAATCT
Organism: Pyrausta aurata; assembly: GCA_963584085.1. NCBI lineage: Eukaryota > Metazoa > Arthropoda > Insecta > Lepidoptera > Crambidae > Pyrausta > Pyrausta aurata. Next base: position 5,633,888 of record OY757279.1, read on the forward strand.
AGACGGTAGTTATTAAGAAAAATGCAGTGATTTTCGCTGATTTTTAATTGATTTTCGAACGAACATCACTCGCCGTAAACAAGCGAGTGATTCAAAAATAGAGCTCCAGGGAGTCTATTTTTTTTTCTCAATATTTCGTGATTCGACTATTGATGTTTAATTTCGAACGAATACCAATATAAATAAATAAATAAATAAAAATATGTTTATTGACCACAAGACATTTACAATAATAAGCTTAAAGTGCGAATACACAATCACCTTTAAATCTCACAAATTACCAGAGGCTCTCAAACTAGGCTATGCCTGTATTTTGAGAGACCAGGGGCCCTATTTTTGAATCACTCGCTTCGAAATGGCGAGTGATTTTCGTTCGACAACGAGTTTTTTTCTATGACTTTTAATTCATCTTTGATCGAAAATCACTCGCCATCTTAAAGCGAGTGATTCAAAAATAGAGCTCCAGTTACAATTACTTGCCCTAGGTGTGTGGCAAATCTGCACTCGAAGATTCGAAAATAGAGCTTTAAAAACTTAACTTTAAATTTCGACCCATCCAAACACGTCCCCTAAAATACTAATTCGTAACATCCAAACTGAAATCGATCAGGCCAAAATGACTAATAAATTGCGGGGTGTATGCACCCCAAGGGCTAAGGGCGACCCATGCTCGCACACGGTAGCGTGGTCTTAACTAATTATAGTATTTGAGAAGTGGAACGTAGAGCTAGGAATCTCGTAGAGTGTGCTTGATTCAAAATAGTAAACTGATGCTAACTAACATGTGATTCAATTTTTGCATTACATTTTTGAGTCACATTCATCATCATTATCAGCCAAAGGACGTTCACTGCTGAACGTAGGCCTCCCCCACGACCTTCCACAGCGACCGATCCCAAGCGGTCTGCATCCAGTTTGATCTTGCGATCTTTACAAGGTAGTCTATCCATATTGTCGGTGGACGTCCTACGCTGCGTCTTTGGTCAAAGGATTTCCAGTCAAGAACTTTTCTGCCCTAACGGCCATCAGTTCTTCGCGCTACGTGCCCTGCCCATTGCCACTTGAGTTTACTGATTTTAGGGGCTCACATTATTTGTTACTATAATCTACGTGTACACTTTTAATTGACGTTCGTTTTTCCAATGAAAATCAGTTCAAATCCACACACAATTGTAAAAAATACGATATAATATGTAAGTATATTCTTGAGATGATGATGACATTTTGCGCGAACCTCGTTGACTGTCGTTTTATTTTCGAACAAATAGAAAGGAGATCGGTTAATCTGGACCAAAAAGTGAAAGTGCCAGCTTATGACAATAAATTCTAGTTAGATAAGGTGATGATATTTTCATATTTTGGTCTAAAAATTGCAAGCACCAGTTAATGAAACATAAAGAAGAAGAAGGACGTGTTAGTTACACTACTTTATAACTCGATAACTGGTGAATTGATTTGCATGACTTTTACTTTGATCGATTCGTATTGGGACCGTGCGGAGTGTATGGTGGGGGAAAAGAAAACGATCACTGCGCATGCCGTGGCAAAAATGTGCAACTAATCGGGGCTACTTGTCAATGTTTGTCGTCAAAGCTATGAAAATGGGTAAATAAATTTCATAATTAACAAATTAGAAACACGGCTGCCGTTATGTAATTTGCTCATTTCGTGTAGAAGATAATGATTTATATGTATATAGTCGATCTGTCATTCATAAAAATCTTGTTATTATACTTTTTCAGGCAAATTGCAAAACGGTAGTCGTGTTTCTAATTGTTTAAATGAAAAGTATTTTATACATTTTTAGAGTCGAGAAAGAAAATAGGCTTAGGTATGTGTAGTGGTAGCTGTTTCAATTGATCGTAAGTACTTGTAGTTGTCTTTCTGTTAATATTCTTATGTGAGGATTTGGAAAACTCATTTAATTCTATTCGAACTAATTTGGTCTATCCGCGCTGCCAGCACCCCACACACAACCTGCACCCGCTGCATGGCACATCGATAAACCCGTTTGTCGCGCGTTTTACCGCGTCTACCTAGATAATTTATCTCCACGTGTATGGTACAGTCTTTTAATATATCTATAACGCGAGGTCGTAGACAATTTGTCTCTAGTGCGTAATGGCTGCATTATGGCTGCCGTTTTTTATACAAGTTTGACAGTTTAGGAAAGTTAGCATAGCGTCAGTTATATCGACATCTTGCGATCGTTTATATACCTATATCTATCTATACCGCGTCGCGCGCGACGCGACACGCTAACCCATGCAACGGGTGCTGCTATCGCTTCCCCCCGCGCCCCTGTGCCCTGCAGGCGAGGTCTCGATTTCGCGCTAAACATAAAGAATGTTTTTTAAGGTTCGGAAAGTACTTACGATTAACCTTGTTTTATAAGGTGTAATGGTCACTGATGTTTGTTGAATTATATCGGCTCGAATAAAGTAACTATTGCTTTTACTTCGTACTTCTTCTACATTCCTTACGTGTTCGGCTAAGACCAATTTGCTACCTTTTTGCAAAGTTTAGGGCTGGAAATTGATTTTGTGTTTTACACATTCAAAACCAGTTTTTATTACAATATCCATTTTTCTCTCCTACTGCCTTTACAAACTGCCTCTAAAATACGATTTATTGACTTTCTTTATTTCATAAATTTGCTTTATTTAATAAAAAATAACAAACACTTATCAGTCACAATTTGATAGGTGCCCTGAAAGTCGCGTTTGCCAGAGGGCGCTACTATCGTGCACGTTCCCAATAGGATGATAATTCATTTACGGACGAGGCAGGCCCGGTGATACGAAGACCGCTAGTGAATCATAAAAATACTCATAACAATAACTTAAATTGTCACATTGTTAGCGTTACTAAAATAACGCAATATTTAAATATTAACATAGGCAGAGTCTGACTAATAAAAGGTGGCACCAGAAAAGAGCGGCAATTTAAAAAAAAAAACAAAAGATAACAATGTATTTCGTAGACAAAAACGCTATAAATACCTAAAAGAAAACTTCACATTATTTTAACAACAATGTGCAGTTTTTTTAGGTATTTGTTTGTAGCATTTTTATTTATGAAATACAGTGTTAAATTTTTTTTTTTAATTTGCCGCTCTTTCCTGGTGCCATCTCTATAGGTACCTTTCTTAGCTCTATGGTAACGCCTGTCGACGGGTATTTGTCCAATAGGTAACTCGCACTCAAATGACCGGTTTAGTCTCAATTACAGACATTATAACTCTTTTAAACTTCGCTTGTTCAATGTTTGTTTTTAAGTCCGAACTTTCAGTATAATCTATTGAGGTTTGTCGATTAGCTACTGCCGTTTGTGTTATACAAAGTTAATTTAATTTAATCATTTATTTCGAGGAACTTAAGCAACTAAGTTAAAATGTCAAGGCACTCGCTGAAAATCTGCGTCGTGGTATGCGTTCTGAAACCTTTTAAATGTTTTTTTTTTCTTTTTTGACTTAAAAAAATTAAAAAAAAGTTTATGAGGTTAATGTTATGATGATTTTTTTAGCAGTTCCCGCATACCTCTAGTGTTGATTTTCTGCGGAATATAAATATATTCTTTATAACATCTAACTTTATAAAGTTTTTCATTTCATTTCATTTATTTCCAACATAGTTGTAAGGGGACTGTCTCATTTTCCCGCGGTCTTCTGGATAGCCAAGGATATTTGGACGAGAACTTTTTTTTATTGATTACAGTAAAGTGTTGCCTGTTTATCTAATATGTAGAATGATATAAATGAAAGAGAATTGTAACTGTACGTTAGTATACGAGCGGAATGGTAAGGGCTACTAATATTTCAAGACACGGTAAATTTTATAAATTTTACGATGTAACCTTTTTCATCATCAACAAATAAGCACAAACTAAAGAATAATTCAAATATATATCGTAATTTCGTATAAAGTATTGGAGCTCTATTTTTGAATCACTCGCGTCAAGATGTCGTGTGATATTCATTGAATAAAGTCGAATTTTGGAATGAAAATCAGTTGTTATCTACCACAGGAAGGATTTGAAAAATCATTGCTAAATTTTGTGAGTACTCACGTCTATATTTCGCGTAGTTTTCGTTGATTTTTTATTCGTTTTCGAACGAAAATCACACGCCATATCCAAGCGAGTGATTCAAAAATAGAGCTCTTGGACAGATACCGTTAGCCAAACTTAAAGGACATTGTGAAACAAGCCGTTCGTCTAATAAATTGCGAGTGAAAACTAACACCAATAATATTTTGATATTTATAATATAACCAACATTCGGGGCCAATATTCTAACAACCCCATCAGTAATTCAATTGAATATTAATTCGATAATGTTCCCCAAATGATACGTTACGATAATTCCTAGTTTGTTTAACAAATTGTACATCGATTACGCCAGTGGAGGGTTAGTATGGTAAATTACTCGGTTAGGGTACGAATTTAGTTTTTGATGTATTTTGGTATGAAAACTTTTAGTATTATTGAATAAAAAGTTCACATGTAAGTATAGTGAGTACAAAAGTCTCGACAGCTATCAGAAATGCTAAGCTATGAATGGTAGAGAATGCCTCAAGGCGTAATACAATTCTTTTTTCAAAGCATGGTCGTAGTACTATTATATTTTCTGTCTCGGTGGCGCAGCGGTGAGAGGGTCGCATTTTAAAGCGACGGCTGCGCCGGAGGTCCCAGGTTCAATTCCCGGGTCGGGCCAAAAATATGTACCGGAGTTTTTCTGTTCAGAAATTCTCAGGGTAGCCCGGAGTTTGGAAGTTGGCGGTGTTTCACCCCCGTGCCTCGGAAAGCACGTAAAGCCGTTGGTCCTGCGCCTGATCTCTCTCCGGTCGTGTCAGATTTCTGTCCCATCGGGCTATGAGAGTGAAAGGAATAGAGAGTGCACCTGTGTTTGCGCAGACACTTGTGCACTATAATATGTCCCGCGCAGTCGGTTAGTCGTTGTGACTGGCCACCGTAGTCGAAATCGGCTAGGGGGACTATTATATTATCTATGGCATGGTTGTGTTTTTAAACTATCTTCTATACTCAGTACCTATACCTAATACCTAGTATACCTAGCCTGAATAGAAATAACAAGGTTTGTTTTTTGGCTCCGCGAAAAATAAAAGATACCACTTTTGAGCATTATCTTTTAAACCTTTAATCGTTCACCATATTGGTAATTTAAGAAAAAATAAAATAGACATAACGTTAAATGACGTCTTTGATTTTCCACTTCACGTTAACGAAAGATGAACGCAATCAAATCTTCTGCGTGGATTATCGAAATCGCAATATTTGCTAATCCGTTCAAAAGTAGAGCTGCTAAAACGTCAAAGCAACATCGCAATACGCACCCAGAAACAAATAAATGAACAGACAGACAATAGTAGATTGTTATACAAGGGGAGAAAGCGACCCATTTCACTCGAGATGTTTCTGGCGCTCGAACGAAGTGAGAGCGCCAATAATTCGAGAGTGAAATGGGTGCTTTCACCCGAGTTAAACATACTATTTTTCATTTCGACTGTGAGGAAAACATTAAATTTACAAAAGTGGTTGTAGATGTCTTGGTGAGGTATTATGTAGTTCAGCGAGAAAGGAAAACTCAAGTTTTGAACAAAATATGACAGTTGATTTACAGTACTAACAACATCTAACACGATTAGAATGAATAACGGCACGAATACATGAAAACAGAGTACAAAAAAGCAGAAAATAGCAAATAATTAAAATCTTTGTAAAGAATATCGATCGATTTTTTTCCACAGATAATAACAGAATCCAAAAATTTTTTTTTTTTATAAAAGTTTTAACGGCTTTGGACGAATACTTCCTGAAATGACACTGACAATATAAAATTTAAAAAAAACATCTTGGCAATATGGCGGGCAGCCAAATATTTAATTATTAATTGAATTAAAATTAGAAATTTTATATTTTTTTATCAACGATTATACATAATACCTACACAATATGATTTTCAATTTATAGCTAAGCAGAAATGTTTGTTATTTTAATAACATGATGTGACTCAATTATCTTTGGTCCAAGCTTTGACTGCAGGCCTTGACTCTATGCCATGTCAATTAAAACTAAATTACTTTCCACCCTAGGGATGGATAAGCTATTTTCCACCCGGCTATCTACACAGGAAAGTTCTATTTTCCGAACAGGAGAGATGAAAACTAATTTTCACGTCGGTAGTTGTAATCACCCCATTAGAGGACTGTGACAAATAGTGGCATCCGTAAGAGACAACACATTTGAGATCAAAGACGGACGGAATAGGAGATAGTGATGTTCAATATTTATCGATATCGGGATAAAATACGGAACCCAAAAAAAATATTAGGGATTTTTCACCTTGCATTCAGTGAGTTGTTATTACTATACGTATAGAGAAGCTATGCCAAGGAAAATGTGTCGAGACTCTAAATACATGAAACTAGTCTAGTTCTATATTTAACATACTTTTTTTTCTGTAAATCATGTGATTGTATCTTATTTTAAGAGCCTTGAATAAAATTTTAAAAAAGTCGAATTTGAAACCGTTTGTACGCGTTGATGCCAAGTAGCGTCAAATCATGTCGCAGAAATTTGTCCGCGGTGTCAGTTTCATACGCTGTTAATGGTAGTTCAATCGTTGTAGGTCAATTGACGACATTCATATTTTTTTTGTAGACAATAATAATATGTTGTGAAGTAAAATTAATTAAATTAAGCGCTTTTCATCAGCATTTTTAATACACACAGCAAAAGAGTGGAACTTTGTATCCCTGTAACTTGCTAGCATCAGCATCTCTGTCTTGGGTTTACTCGGGATTACCCTAAAATGAGTAATGTCGAGTGAAATGGGGATCTTTTTTTGAATCACTCGTGTCAATATAGAGTATTTATTATTGTTCGTTAATCGAATCAAATTGTGTTGGAATCAAATTATTTTATTTGGGTCTCCAAATTTTTGCGTTTGTATACTTTTAAATACATTAATATTAATACCAGTTTAATTTAACTTCTTTGTGGATAATATCACATATTATTTAAGTTTTATTTCTGTACTTTAGATTATCATAAATAAGTAATTTAAATTATTCTGCTAATTTTGTTACATATCGATGGAAAGGTACCTATTAAAGCAACACTAATATAGGACGTCATTTCCATGGTTAAGTGAAACGGAACGCGCGGGCCCGCCCCTTCCGCCGAGCTGTCAAAGTGACAGCGCGCCAAATTATGTCTCGTTACTTTTTAGTGCGGGATTTACGGCTTTGGGTTTCGTAATTTGGGCACAAATCAAATGAGGTCGGATTTTATTAGATTATTCGGTTATGGGTGTTTTTTTTTTATTTTTATTTGAAATGGGTTCGCTCTTGTCTCCAGGCTATTTGATGTTCGTTTCAGTTGCTGGGGTGTTGGAGAGTTAAAAATAAAATAATAGATCTCTAATCAAATCACAAGTATCATACAATCCACTTAGACTAAATATTGCTTGTTTTTATTATTATTTTTTATCTAATTAAAACTTTAACAAGTTTTTATTTAATTAACGAACGAACTCATGTCAATCTTAATCACTAGTACTGCTATTAGCAGAAACGTCAAAGTGACTTTAGATGTAGATTTCACTACAATAAATAGTCGTACTTATTGCAATGTGTATGTATTTATGTATGTAAATTAATAGCTACCCTAATAAACTTCCTTTTCATTTACAATTTATTTATTCCTCCATAATATCTTTGGAGCAGCATTGAAATTTTCCGGCTTATAACCACGATGGATATTATGACACAATGGAGTAATGGACGTTTTGTGAGCTGACTGGAGGGGGCCTAGGGTTGATACCCGGCAGTCTATGAATAAAAAAATATTAGTTTCGTAATGGTTTTACAATATTTTTAACACTCACAGTGTCATATTTTATTCTTAAAAGATGAAATATGTAACCAAAGAAGAGCAGTTGGCCCGGTTAGCCAGAAAGATGCTGGGCCCCTATTTTTGAATCTCTCGCTTGGATATGGCGAGTGATTTTCGTTCGAAAACTATATTTTTTACATCTTGAAGCGTATGATTCAAAATTAGGGGCCCTGGTTCAAATACCGCCCGTGCGCAATTTTTGGTTTCATATTTCATCTTTTAATAGTTTCTCAGTTTTTAAGGTTAAGATTTCAAGTTTTTAAGGTTAAGGTTAAGTTAAGATGCCTATTTGTTTTTTATATGAATATAGTGCATTTAATTCGCAATATTTATAAACATTTTATGTTTAGGAAGAGGTTCCATTAGGTCAATAAGAAAAAGTAAGAGTAATGATGAGGTGACATATACAAAAAAACATACAGTCGATTTGATAACCTTCTCCTTTTTGAAGTCGGTTAAAAAAACTTGAAGGGGATTGCCCATTTTCGGCCTCTTGACTTTTTTGCCATCAAGATTTACTACAGAAAAATGGAGAATGCGGACGAGAAAGGCCGACCCACTAAATGGGAGCAGGTCTAGGGAGAAGAAGGAGAAGAAGAAGAAAATTTATTAGGGAATATTGACAATTTAATTAAATGAGTAGAGATTTAAAAATGTATAGAAAAAAGTACGCAATCGACCTAATCAAAAACAAATATTTTTTTAGAGCAACAACTTTATTATACACCAAATTTTGCACCGTTGGCAACCCTGATAGGAAACAAACTTGACAGCGCCGGAAGCATAAATCTCGCGTTGTTAAATTCTTCGCAAACTGAGTGGGGACTACAAATGTGTTTGTGGGTAATCCACCCGAGTTTGGGGAGATTATGCAATGAGAGAGACGGCATTTAATATTTATGTTCTGAAAATTGATGTCAATACAAATCACTGTTTGTGTACCTACTTTTTTACCTGCTATGCCGAGGTTCTAAGATGTTTAATGAGGATAGCTATTTTAAGTTTTTCTATAATTAAAACCGGCCAAGCGCGAGTCGCACCTGTGAACTGAGGGTTCCGTACCACCCTTAAAAACTGAATTCGGGGTCCACTTTCTTCCACCTAGCGAAAATATCTCAATATCACGATATTTTCGCTAGGTGGAAGTAAGTGGACACCGAATTCAGTTTAAGCGCGATACAGAACCCTCAGTGCGCGGGTCCGACTAGCGCTTGGCCGGTTTTTTCAATATTTTTAAGTATGAAATGAAATATTTATTTGCTCAAAACATGGTTGCAATAGGTGGTAGGTACAGGTACAAAAATAAGTCCTCATATTTTACCAAAACTATGGCATGCAAATTGTTTATATAATTGTAACATTAAAAATATCATAATTAGTATGTGTTAACAACACACACTCACATTAAATTAATGTTAATCAAATGTACTGTTCTTAGTATCACTCATGTCGGAGCTCTGTCTTACCAAATTACCGAGTTTATTAGCACTACATACTATAACATCTTCAGGGCCCCTATTTTTGAATCATTCGCTTCAAGATGGCGAGTGATTTTCGTTCGACTTAGAGTAAAAAGTCATAGAAAAAAAAATCGTTTTCGAACGAAAATCACTCGCCATATCTAAGCGAGTGATTCAAAAATAAGGGCCCTGGGCCGCTATTTTTGAATCACTCGCGTCAATATGGCGAGTGATATGCATTGATTAAAGTCAAATTTTGGAATGAAAACCAGTTGTAATCTACACAGGAAGGATTTGAAATATATTTCGCGCGGTTTTCGTTGATTTTTTATTCGTTTTCGAACGAAAATCACTCGCCATATCTAAGCGAGTGATTCAAAAATAGGGGCCCTGCATATCTCCCTTATCGGTATTGCGACGGGTTGCCATCATTATCGAAAGTCGGTAGAATACAAAATAGTTATTATTTAGTTTTCTTTCGCACAACCATCCCTACTCTTTTAAAAAAATTCTTCCTTACGCATCGACACTACTAATCGTGATCTCTTTTTTAATTAATGTTGATTGATGGCGCTAATGAAGCGATCGCAAACTGTTACGAAATAATGAGTCATAATTAGGCAAAGTTCCTAATTAATGTGCTAATGATTGATTGGAGGTAAATTAGGAGTAAATATTGAGTGATAGGCTATTTATATCCTACACTAGGTATAAGTAGTACAACGTGTTACAAATTGGAGCTCTATTTTTGAATCCCACGCTTTAAGATGGCGAGTGATATTCAATGTTTACAGTCGAATTTTGGAATGAAAACCAGTTGTAATCTACATAAAAAGGATTTGAGAAATCATTGCTCAATTTTGTGAGTAGGTACTTTAGGCTATAAAACATAACGCTGCGGAGTCGCGGGAGACCACTAGTAACAATTTAATGGCTTCAAATAAAACACATTAAAGTTTCTAAGTGAAATTAGTCAAACCAAAATAAAAGCAACCAATTTATCTAGTTTATTCAATTTAGTTTTCACACGACAGCTCCGAGACACGTAATTATTCCGCTCAAATGAAATAAACCGTTTATGCGCGACTCCTTTGCTTGGCATTTAAAAAAAAGCGTTCCAATTTCAAAGTTCGAATCATTAGTGCGCGCCAATCGGAGGGGCCAAACTTGATGGCTGGGCGTGACTGTACTGATTACTTATACTCACACAGTTGCATGCGCAACGACTTTTGTCTACCTGTCTCGTTCTTTCAGGTGTATAAAGTGACCATGAGAGCGAGATGGGAGATTTTTGATTGCAGCTAGGGCAGTCGGGTGGAACGTTTTAATATTTAATTTAACGACCGTATTAAGTTTGTTATGGATGTTTATTATATTAACAGGATTTATCGTGGGTGTGGGTGGCTGGGAGTTTTGGTAAATTGCTCGTTCGATGTGCTTTTGTGTGTTTATTGAATTACAGTAATGAGTGGTGTTGTATGAATGTTCTATATGGTTGTGAACACTGAACGAATAAGAAAAAAAACTATGGAGCTAAGCTTGAAATAATGCTATGGAGTAAATCAGATGTGTAAGTTTGTGTGTGTGTCTGCGTGTAGTCTAGTGATATTATTAGATATTACTAGATACTTATTTAGGTATTTATTTATTTTATTCTTTATTGCACAGACAAAAGAAAGTACAAATGGCGGACTTAATGCTAAAAGCATTCTCTACCAGTCAACCATTGGGTGAGGTATTGTTTTGTACTGTAGGTATTTTATTTAAAAATAATCTACTAACCTAGCGACTCCAAATAACAATAAGTATTAATGGTAGTAAAAAGAGAATGTAAGAATATAAACTGCCCACTTACTAAGTTAATAAAAAATGTATTTGATCGTTGTCAGTCACTTAACAATGTTTCGACTCTATTATTTATTATAATAAATATGTACTAAGTTAGTATCACAAGATTCTAATTAGCCTCGCCTCACTTTAATTAAAACAAAAAGAGAAAATATATGCACTTATTGTGAGCAGAGAGGAAAACTTAAAGTGGAAAGCGAGTGCCATTTGCCATTGACACCCCTAAAAAGTCAACAGTAAATGCTTTATACTTCACACTAACATCACTCACTACTCACTCTACATTCAAAAATATGAATTTGGAAACATAATCCAAATTCAAAAGTTACCCCAAACGTATCGAATGCTCCCTTGACATCGCTAGAGTGCTCTCAAAATGCGTGACTAACCTATCACACTACCAACTTGATTATTTCTATCGTTATCCACTCTATTACAAATTGAATAAGGTTTAAAATTATGATTTCGGACAGTAAGTGAAAATGTGTGACCAAATCAAACCATTTCTATAAAATAAACTCATAAAACGAACCTTGATGATTGAATAAAAAAAGTCGAAAATCAAATGACTGGCACAGTGACGAAAGTCAAACTCTTTTCGAAAATGGAACGTCGCAATTTGACGTTTGTGACAGGCGATTCGGAGGGCGCGAAACGAAACGCTTTTGGCGCGCCGATTATGATCGTGTCAAAATTATAACAATCATAGAAAGTAGTATAGTATAGAATGACATACGCGGATTTTCAGCGAAACCAAAAAGTTACTTTACATGTGTGCGTTCAATAGTGATGTGTATCTTATGGTGGTCCAGGTTTTATCGACGAGGTTACGATAAATCATGTAAATTGAAACAAAAATAATTAAATTAATGCACTTTTAGTTACATAATACTTTTTATTTGATAAACAAGACAACCTCATTTTTGTTAAATTACGTATTTATTTATTTATGTATGAAGACTTGCTAGAAGCACTTATACACGTTCCAACATAGACCTTACCACAGCACAGCTTCGGGACAGTTGTGTGGGCCAGTGCTGAGAAGAAGCTGTGCAAGAATTACGGTTACCTAAAAAAATCAGTCAAAAAATTTATCGATACTGATGACGTCATCATTTAGTCAAGCCCTAGTGTAAAGAAACGGTTTCTTATTTTACTGAAAATACCTGAATTAATCTATTGGAAACTTTGATATATGGCTGCAAATCACAAAGGAAGTCCTAAATTTACTGTACAATTTGGCATCGGAGTCGATTTCACTCACAAATTTTATAAAATTTGGAATTAAATTTTTTATCAATGATTCATATTTACTGCTGGAAAGTATGATTTTCGGGATTGTATCCTCGGCGCACTTCACAGTTGCTGAAAGAACAAGTCATTTCATCTGAAATTGTTATACAAAACTTAAATTATAATTATATTCATTCATAATTTTTCAAAAATTCCAACGACGGAAACTTGACGTATCCACTAAATCCATTATTTCTTAGAAAACGGTCTCGCTGTCAAAGGTGTTTCGCTGTCAAATCCTATAGAATTTCACTAAGTAGCACGCTCTTTTTAAAGCGAAGATTTTTTTCTTTCTCTATGATAACAATGGACACTTTGCGATGACGTATTGGATGAAAAAAATAACAAAATGTTAAAAGGAGATAGCCAATTAGCTTTTGTGTGTGCAAAATAAAAGATTGTTTTGATTTTAATTCAAATAGTTTTAGGCAAAAGTTGTCAGACAAAAGTGTGAATCCATTTAATGTTCTGTAAATCCATTTAATTGTTCTAACAATACTTATATAACCTATATGTGTTCAAGAAAAAAAGTCATGAAAAAATTAAATCCTGGAGAACTAACCTACCCAATTTACCTATGCTAGATAATTTACGGCCAATGCTGTTACTTGGGATGATATTTGTACCTATGTAAGAATGTTCATTTATTCAAATCCAAGATACGGTGCATAAAAGTTCCCACACATGAGCTTTCGTAATATTGTTTATTGTTTGGAATACTAATCTTGGGGTTGTTCCGATTTTCCACACTAAAAATCCATACTAAAAATTAAAAATATCTATTGAGAAAATATAATTAACACAAAAAAGTTCAATTTCCCATTTTGTGAATATCTGAATAATCCGAATCTTGTAACCCAAATATTATTAATGCTTTGGTCTCATAAATCTGGCATGGACTAAGTAGGTATATGCCAAAGAACCTAATGCATTCTCGAAAAATAAATAAGATCGTAAGAACTAAATATTCCGCCACTGATTCAACTCTCTGCATTCCCATGCGGTAAGCTGGTAGAGAATGCCATTAGGCATTAAGTCCGATAGTTGTACAACTTACAGGGCAATTAAGTTTAAATAAATAAACCAGGGATAGGCTCTACATCCTTAGTTAGTGCTTTCGTTTCATACTTTCCCTTTACACCCTGTATAGTAAATAGCTAATTTGTATCCACATTGCTATTTTCGAGATGATTGTAAAGGCTAATGAAGCTTTGTTTCAATTTACGACCGAATATCAATTCAGTGAGTGAGCCAATTTGAGACGTTAATAAAATTCAAGATGGCTGTCTGTCTGTTTAGCCTAGGGTTATCACTTATGGGCCATTTACACGAGGCCAGTAGCATTGGCGTCAGCAAATTCGAAACCGTTCTACTTCATTGGATTGGCTTCGTCCATTGGCTTAGGACAATCCAATGCATTGGCCTGGCTCTATTTTCACGAAGCCAATATTGGCCTGGCTTATTGGATTGTCTCGTCTACTGGCCTCGTGTTATGGGCCATTATAGTCGATAGTCGCTCAGAGATTGCATTTCTGACAGGTCGTGTTTACGAAAAAAAAAATGTTACGTTGAGGAATCTATATTATTAATTAAACTTGTGGTAGCCGGGTCATTACAGACATTAACATAGGCAAACGTCGTGAAGCTATTTCCTATTAAATAAATCTGTCACTTATAAATTGAACTACTATTAGTAGCGTATGTAACTGACACCACGAAAAAATTTCTTGCTCCATAATTTGACTTTAATTTAATTTAATTTAATTTGTTTCATATTCGAAATTAAAATTTTCAAGAATATGTCACAATCACAATCTTGTCGTCGTATTTGCGACCAATTTTTGCTTGGCATTGCTTCTCTATACGTTACTACTACTATGTAAGAGAAGCTTTAGCTTTAGCTTTTCATAACAACTCAGAGCCAACCCTGAACGTAGCAGCCAGGTCATAAAAGACATTTAAATAAACCTGTCTATTTCTTGCTTTACATGTTACTCGTAGTTCTTATATAAAATATTTAGTTTAAGTAGCAAAAGCTCCGATTCAGTTAGAAGCCTACTCAATCAATCAATCAATTTATTTATTGCTTGGTATAGGTATAGACCTGGGCCGCTATTTTTGAATCAGTCGCTTGCATATGGCGTGAGATTTTCGTTCGAAAACACATAAAAAATCAACGGAAATCACTCAAAATCTAGACGTGAGTACTCACAAAATTGAGCAATGATTTTTCAAATCCGTTTTATGTAGATTACAACTGGTTTTCATTCAAAAAATTCGACTTTAAACATTGAATATCACACGCCATCTTGACGCGAGTGATTCAAAAATAGAGGCCTAGATGACTTACTCCAGAGATGACCATGCCCCTCTGTCCTGCGCTACGTATCCAGTCCTACACTAATAGGGCTAAACGCAAGTTTTCGTGTGGCACTGACAAAGGAGACCCGGCACATTGAGCCAGCCCTTAGTGATATAGCCAAATCTTAATAGTCCTTACAATGGGCTAAAATCACTCGGCTCAATATACGAGAGGTTTACGTTCGTATGGAGAAAATGCCAACACATTGTACATGACACTAGATAATAAGCTTATGTAAAGCTTAATCGTTAAACTATAGGCGCAGCAGTAAAGTCATGGTAGACATTACAATTTGCTAACATTATTTAATACGTTATACAAAATTTTGAGTCTGTGCTGTTTTCCGTTAAGGAGATCTGTCACACGGAGCCAACACTTAATGCTTCAGCTAAATTTCAATAATCCCTAAAGTCGCCTAACTTGAATCAATGTTTATAGCAAGTTTCATGTCTGTACCGTTGACCGTTAAGGAGATTTGTCGCTTGGAGCCAACCATGGGCGCAGCAGTAAAGTCATGGTAGACATTAGAATTTGCTAACATTATTTAATACGTTATACAAAAATTTTGTGTCTGCGCTGTTCTCCGTTAAGGAGATCTGTCACACGGAGCCAACTCTTAGAGCTTCAGCTAAGTCTTGATAATTTTTACAATGGGTGTACATCATTCAACACATATGCTAAATATCGTGACTGTGCTGATGATCATTAAGGAGATCTCTTGAATGGAGTCAACCCTGAACGCAGCAGTCAAAGTCATGGTGGACATTATAATTTGCTAATATTATTTAATACGTTACACAAAATTACGTGACTGTGCCGTTCACCGTTAAGGAGATCTGTCACGTGGAGACCACCTATAGTGTTTCAGCTGAATCATGAAAGTCTTGCCAATAGGCTAACTTCACCCAAACCAATATGCAAAATATCGTGACTGTGCCGTTAATCGTTAAGGAGATCTGTCACACGGAGCCAAACCTTAATGCTTCAGCTAAATCTCAATAATCCCTAAAATTGCCTGACTTGATTCAATGTTTATACTAAATTTCATGTCTGTACCGTTGACCGTTAAGGAGATTTGTTGCTTGGAGCCAACCATAGGCGCAGCAGTAAAGTCATGGATGACATTACAATTTGCTAACATTATTTAATACGTTATACAAAATTTTGAGTCTGTGCTGTTTTCCGTTAAGGAGATCTATCACATGGAGCCAACTCTTAGAGCTTCAGTTAAGTCTTGATAATCTTTATAATGGGCTTACATCACTCAACACAAATGCTTAATATCATGCCTAAGCTGGTTCCCGTTAAGGAGTTATCGCATGAAGCCGATCATGAACATGGAATCTTGTCACACTTATCAAAAAGCTTATTCTATAAAACGAGTCATTATCATTATTTGGCAAATTACATTGCTGAATATAGGCCTCCATAATAAAAATAAGATAAGTAGGAGTTATCTCGTCTGATGATATGAGTGATTAATTATAATTTTGTAAGAGCTAATTTAGACAGCCGATAACACTATCATCTGTACTATCAATGTACAACCACCACACCCACCAAGCGCAATCATCCCACACACGTCTGCGATCGAGAAGAATAAATGTAATAATAATTTGTAAGACAGTCACCCACAAAGCGTTCTTTAATATTCCCTCAAAACGTCCACCACCCTGAAACCAGTACTACGTCATTCGGAATTCAAGATGGCCGCAGATGCTCATACTCGTGGTAACCAAAAAATATTCCCGAGGACTGGCAATATTCCCGGAACTGTTGTTTTCGCCTTTACTGTTAATTATAACTGATGACGTGATGCGTGATTTCCCCCCCCCCCCCCCTCCCCCTCCCCCCAAGCTGTATTTATAGCACCGCATAATATGTGACCAAGCAGTACAACTCTGGAAGTGGATTGAACAACTACATAACTCTAAATTGGAACTACGAAGTCAACATGGTGAGAACCAAGCAGTTTACTAGTTTCAAGAAAGGAATACTGCAGCGTTATAAAGCTGAGAAGAAGAGTCCTCCGAGACAAAAGACACAAGATAATCTTGTGGCGACACAAGATAATAAACCAAACAGATATCGACCTGGAGTTAAAGCTCGTCAAGAGACGAGACCCTACCAAAGAAACAAAGACTTGGTAATCCGGAAGCGGCCGTTCCAACGCTTGGTGAAGGAAATAGTCCAGAACATGTGCAAACGGCTGAAATTCCAAACCGCAGCGTTAGGAGCTTTGCAGACAGCAGCTGAAGCATACCTCACCGAGCTCTTTGTAGATATAAACCTCTGCGCAATACATGCAAAGAGAGTCACCATCAATCCGAAAGATATGGCGTTAGCACGTCGCATCCGCGGAGATAAGTTTTAGCATCTTTCAAACGGAAGATTACCGTCGATAAAGAGGTCAAGGCTAGTCGTTGATGTGTCATTACAGCGTCGGCGGCTTATCAACATCCGCGGCACTGATTTGTCGACGTCACACACTTTGATAACGTTGACAAGCTTATGCCAAAGCGTTAGCAAATCAGTGGATACTTTTTAATATCCCTCGACGAATAAAGAGCGGTTGTTGTGGTATCTTAGCGCCCAAACGGATGAACCGATTTTCGTTTAGTTTTTTTGTGTCATACAAAATTTTATCTCGAGTGTTCTGAGCCATGTTTAATGAAAATCTGATTCATGTTTAATGAAAATCTGGTACATCTGGAGTAAAGCACTTTTTGTGTGTGAAACGTGGACCTTGACCAAGAAAGATAGGGAGAGACTGGAGCTGGAGGAGGATGGAGAGAATCAGCTGGACGATGAAAAAAACGAATGAAGAAGTCTTGAACATGGTAAAGGAAAAGAGAAAACTAATAGAAACCATTGAGGGTTGAAGAGGGAGAATGCTGGGACACTTGATACGACACGACAGTTTCATCGGAACGATAGTAGATGGAAGAATAGAAGGAATAAGGAAGAAGGGAATACCAAGAATAAGCTATATGCATCAGATAAAGCAAAAGTTGAATGTTGCGTCGTATCAAGAGGTCAAGAGAATGGCGGAAGAGCGTAAAGAATGGAAAAAAACTCCACCGACAAAAGCTTAGCTCTTAAATTAGATGATGATGATGATGACATTAAGTAAGGTAGGTAAGGTATTCATGACCTCATTGGTAGTTTGAAGATTATCAGCTCTATCATAAATTGATGAGGGGATCTGACACCTCCGATATTTCCTATCGATTCGAAATTTGGTACCGTGCTACTTTATTGAAATAATATGGTAATAACCATGACTTAAAATATGACGAGTCGGGGGGTTTTAAGATTTGTAATTTTGGATTATTGGATATTATTTTAAATTTTTGTATGTTTTGATATAGTTTTTTTTTCGAACTGAAGTATGGCCGTTGAGTTAATAACGGCAGAGCTACTGATAAATCACCGTTGTTATGTTTATTGTTAGGACACATGTCATAAATTTATTAAGATTTCTTTAGTACTTAGCATTTAAAATATTTTTGTGCGTGTCTAAATAAAATATTTAATAATATTGATTATATTTTTTCGAAAGAATCTGGCGTAAATTCCTTCGTAGCAATGGAGCTAATTCCAAGGGATTTATCACGACTAGCCCCAACTAGGGATTGCAAATATTCGCTAGTTTTGATTTTCGAATATTCGAATATTTTTTCAGTGATATTCGAATATTATTCGAATATTCGAATATTCAGCCTCCCTTACAAGCCGGATTCCGAAAAGGCTATAGTACCATAGACCACATCCATACGCTTAGGCAAATTATACAGAAGTCCGAGGAGTATAATATTATGCCTCTTTGCTTAGCGTTTGTGGACTGTGAGAAGGCCTTTGATTCGATCAAAACTTGGGCGGTGCTCCGGTTTCTTCAGCGGTGCCCCGTGCCACATAGACTATAGGTCTATAAATAGGGTTTAAAGTATCTGTATAAAAACGTCACCGTATCGGCACGAGTACAGGAACGGAGAACAAGAGAGCGATTCAACTGTTAAGAGGTGGAAGCCAGGGAGACGTTATACTCCGAAACTGTTAACAGCGGCATTGGAAAACGCCTTCAAGCTCCTGGAATGGAAACAATACGGCAATAACGTCAGTGGCGAATACATCACACACCTCCGGTTTGCCGATGATAGTCATTGAAGCAAAGACGCTGGACAAGCTTGGCACTAAGCTCGAAGACCTTGACCGAGTCTCCCAACAAGTAAGTCTTAAAATGAAAAAGACAAAAATCATGTCGAGCTCACTCACTTGTTGAACCCACTCCAGTATCTGTCGGAACCTAAATTCTCGAAGTTGTCCACGAGAAAGTACATCTACTTGGGACAGGTAATCCAATTAGGTAGGTTCAACTTTGAAAAAGAGGTCAATCGACGAATCGAACTCGGCTGGGTGTCTTCTTCTTCTTCATCTACTTCATTTAAGAGCTATGCGCTTGTCGTTGAAGTTTTCTCCATTTATCTCTATTCCAAGCCATCACCTTGACCTCTTGGTACGATTTATTGTCCAACTTTTCCTTTATTTGGGTCATATACGCTCTTCTAGGTCTTCCTCTTTTCCTTTTCCTTTTAAACATTCCCTCTATGATGATCATAATCAAGCTATAGTGCCGTACAAAGTGTTCAAGCAATTCCCTCTCCGGTTTTGAAGTGTATAAGTGTTTGAAGAATATATTCTATTCTTTCGTTAGATTACTTTTCCATCCAGCTAATCCTCTCCATCATTCTCCAGCACCACATCTCGAACGCTTCTCTTCTTTCTCTGTCACGCTGAGTCATTGTCCACGTTTCACTACCGTACAGAGCGATGCTCCAGATGTATATCTTTATTAGCCTTTTTCGGATTGTCCACGATATTCTGTTTTTTTTTTGGCATTAAAAGCTTTCTTTGCCATGGCCAGTCTAGTTTTTATGTCTAATGCGCATCCGGAGTCGTCTGTTATTATGCTGTCACGATATTCAAAAAATAAACCTGTTCTATGGTGATGAAATTTAGTTTGATGGGTTCATATTTGGCAGCTCCCCTAGGCAGCGTTCGGGAAATGCGCTAAAGTGTCTTCTCGTCTCAATAACCTCAGTATCTGAAGACGAAACACTTCAACCAGTATGTGTTATCAGTTATCAGTGATGACATACAGATCCGAAACATGGTCTCTTACTATGGGCCTTATAAGGAAGCTCAAAATCACACAGTGAGCGATGGAGAGGGCTGTCCTCGGTGTTTCTCTACGAGATCGAATTAGAAATAAGGAGATACGTAGAACTAGGGTAATGGACGCATAGCCCTGAGAATCAGTAAGCTCAAGAGGCAATGAGCAAGGCACATAGCGCGAAGAACTGATGACCGTTGGGGCAGAAACGTTCTAGGTTGGGAACCCTTCGACCAAAGACGCGGCGAAGGACACCGTCAAAACGGACAGACGACCTTGTAAAGATCGCAGGATTAAACTGGATGCAGACCGCTTCTGATCTATCGCTGTAGAAAACCGTGGGGAAGGCCTATGTTCAACATTGGACGTTCTTTGGGTGATAATGATGATATTCGAATATTCGAATACATAACAATTTACTATTCGAATACTAATTTGGAATGCAAATTCGAATAATTCGAATATTCGAATATTCGAATGCAACCTCTAGCCCCAACACAAGAATATTTTGACTTTTGATTGCTCAAAGACTTTTCTTGACTTTTCTTGACTTTTCATTGCTGCTGTCACGTGCAACAGTTTTTAATTAGTTTTCTGAATTTAGAAGAGGACAAGAAAACGTTTATGATATACTGACTGGTGATGAAACGTCGCTATATGTATAACTTCAATCCGAAACAAGGCGACAGTCGATGGTATGGTGCATTGATGACGAGCCAACTGCCACGAAATGATGCCGTGCACGAAGCATGCAGAAACAAATGATCTGTACACATTTTTCTGCAAAACAGGTCATAATGCTACTGTGGGGTTATAGGATCAAAGAAACGGTTAACTCTGAATGGTATGTGACAGTTTGTGCCCCAAATGCACTGTCAGCTTGGAATAACAAGCGACCGAAGTCAGGGAACCGGCAGCTTCTTTAGCATCACGAGTCACAAGTCACGACATCACAGAACATTATTTAAAAAAAACACGACAATGAATCGGCGCAAACGTCTTTCGCAATTTCGCAATACAAAAAAGAAGTTACTATTACTATCGTATGGAACTGACACCACGAACAAATCTCGTGCTTCATGAATTGACGCCAATTGTCATCAACTCATAAATATGGTTTCATATTTTATTTTTATTTTATTTTAATATTCGAAATTCGATTCACCGACACCATATTCTTCTGACCAAGCACCTTGCAATTCTTACGTGTTTACAAAAATAAAAGAAAAAATAAAGGTAATACGTTTAAAAGTCGTAAAAGTCATAAAAGTCGTTTATTTTTGCATATAGACCCACTGGGGGCACTACGGTACACGTCCCACCAACATAGACCTTTAGTTTGAGAGCACATAAGATAAGAGGCACTCGCTGCATATAATTTGGAGATTTCATAGGTGTAAAGTAAAGTTAGCCAGTAAACATCCCACTGCTGGGCAAAGGCTTTACCTCAAGTATGAGGTAGTACGAGCCATACTCCACCACGCGGGCTCAGTGCGGATTGGCGGAGGGGTGTTTGCAAGGCAAACGACGAACACTGCTGTCAGACTTTATCAAGCCGCCCATAAGGCCTCTGATTAGGCTTAACGACTAATATCAACCGATATTAGCAGGGACCAACGGCTTAACGTGCTTTCCGAAGCACGGATATGCTCGTGATCTACGTCACTTATATGGTCGGAATGTCACCCATCCAAACACGACCACGCTGTAAGTTACTTTGCTTTGGTATCACTACCAAAGCGCTGCCACCACTGCGCTACGAGCACCTCTTAACTTAGAGAAGAGTGGGCAGAGGCATTTTCCAAATGGTTTATACGTATGAAAAGTGACGTATATAATACGTGCTTCGGATTGAATACTTTGAGAAGTCTGTCTGATATACTTATACAATAAAAAAATCTGTTTTTTAATAATTCAGTTTCATTTGGCATGTCCCTCGTATGTATGTAGTTTTATTTATTTATTTTTATTTAAGAACTTTATTGCACAAGTAACAGTGTACAAAAGGTGGACTTAATGCTAAAAGCATTCTCTCCCAGTCATACCTTTAGGTCATGCAGAAAGATTGTAAGTGGGTGTAGAAGTATAATGTAGTAAAAATTTAGGAAAACGCAACAAAATTATCATAATCATAACAATATTATATTATTATTAGTTTTATTTTATTTGTATTAAAAACTCCACAGTTCCTAATGATGATAACATAATACA
The DNA here is from genome assembly GCA_963584085.1 of Pyrausta aurata. NCBI lineage: Eukaryota > Metazoa > Arthropoda > Insecta > Lepidoptera > Crambidae > Pyrausta > Pyrausta aurata. Next base: position 5,656,152 of record OY757279.1, read on the forward strand.
GACGGGTAGGTCAATATTTGAAATATTTAGCCTACAGCTTCCAAAAAAAACACTCATCTATTATTATAAAATGCTTTGTCCTGAATGATTCACTGACTGACGGATCAACGCACAGCCTAAACCGCTGGTCGTAGAGACTTGAAACTTGGAGGCTGTGTTCTTTGTATAACGTAGGGATCCGATAAGAACGGATTTTTAGAAATTTCGCCCCTAAGGGGGTGAAAATGGGGAGCAAAGTTTGTATGGGAAAATGTGATTCCTTGGTCCGTTCTACTTCAAATTTTGCATAAACATTCTTTAAAAATAATAACGAAAAAGGTGTATCAAAATTTATTTCAATTTATCTTGTAACGGGGTTAAAGAGGGGTAGAAAGTTATTTTGGGGATGATTTGCTACAAAATAGATATCAATACTTCTCGGTGTTTTTTATTTTATTTACTTTCATCTCACTCACATCCACTACTTTCTCGCTCACTCAGTTGTCAAATTCAAAGTCACTAAACGTCAATGCGGTACACTTGGATATTATTTATGTTTTCAATGATGTTTTCCAATAAATTGAATGAAAAATACTCTCATAATAATATTCTTGTAATTATTGTGCAAATCTGTATTCGTGTTTGTTAATAATAAATAGCTTCAGACAATATTAGATATGTGTGTGATGACGTCAAACGAAAATACTCTACAAAACATTATTTTATCACGGGTTTTCAATGATGAAATGAAGTTCGGTAAGTAGTTTATTTAAACTTAATTTATAGTAGCAGCATTTCTTATACCAAATAGCATCAAGTTAAATGTTTTAAAACTTACTTATTTTATAGTTACTATAAAATAGTGCGGTGATGCGTAATGTTTTGTTTACCGATATCGATATCTTTATCTGAGGGTCATCTTAGCCGTGGCGGAGAAGGTGGCTTAGATTTGAAGGATATCCCTATGTTTTAATGTTTTTTGAGATGAAATTAATAATAATGCATAATTTTTGTTTCAGGTCATTTCAAATTATAAATGAAGCGGAATAGCTAGGATTTAACTAAATGCACTTACTTGATCAATGTTTACAACTTGCTGCATTTTCGAGTATGAATATTTTCTTTATAATAAAGTAATTTAGCAAAAAGCAAATTTAATTATTTCATGTTTTAGGTTATTTGTAATAATAGTAATAATAATCCCCCTAGCCGATTTTGACTTCGGTGGCCAGTCACAACGACTAACCGACTGCGCGGGACATATTATAGTGCACAAGTGTGTGCGGAAACACAGGTGCACTCTCTATTCCTTTCACTCTCATAGTCCTGATCTCTCTCCGGTCGTGTCAGGTTATTTGTATGGTGAAGTGTGATATATAAGAGCAACTTAAAATACAATTAAAGTAAATAAATATATTTTTTACTGGTCTAGCCAATTTTATTAAATACAAATAGAAGTTTACATTGGTTTTAATTTAGTGGTTCATACTTTTACGACAATAGGTCAACACAAAGACAAAACCAAGAAAAAAATATCAACTAAAATGTTTTTGCAAAGCAGTCCGGATATCGATATCAAAAACTTCGTGCAATAAGCAGGACATCACTATTTTGTTTATTTTGACAATTTACGCGCCTGGTTTTGACATTTGAGTAGTCAATTCTTCTCTATGGGTTTTCCGTCACATTTATTAACTTTGTGATTACGATAGAGAAAAAAGGTTGTACATGGTGATTACTTTCTAGAAATGATAAAGCTCAAGGGTAACTCTTAAGATAGGTACCTACAGCGGGAGTAGACTTGAGAGAAAGCTGCTTCTCCCTGGCACTGGCCTGTTGTATGGTTGTATAAGGCAACTGTGATATATGCACCAGAGTGGCCTGGTAAATCTGATGAATTCTAGCACCCGAAAGAAAAATTGACGATAGGTGCAGTATTTCAATTTCGTCGTACAATGATTTTTTTAACTTTCACCAGATTAAAGGCCGAGCTATGTGCTAATAAAATATGGCAACATTTTATCTTTACTTCATTTTAATAAAGTTGAAGAGATTTTTGTTAGTTTCAACTTTGCACGCACTAATCTAGGATCTGCCTTCTCTTCTGGTCCGATTAGAATCATGAGCAGTGATAGGAATAGGTAGGGCTTATTTACCTAAACTTCGAATCAGAACAGAGAGGAATCGGAGTCTTTTTATGATAGTTTTTTTTTCCGAGACGACTGTCCCAAGATTCGGGACATCATCTAAGTACATCAAAAATAAATTTTATTTGGAATAAGTAATTAGTTTATGTAAACCAAACTTTGTGATGGACATAATACAGGGTGTGAAAAAAGTACTATCCAAATTCAAAGAGGTGATTAAAAGTCGAGTCTAGAACACAGGAAATATATAAAAAAATCTATATTTTTTTTCTAGATACAGTTTTAATTTGCATTTAATTGTCATACAGAACAGTTAACGGCCCACCCATCCAAACGGGCGTCCTTTAAAATAATGATCATGCTATTTACACTAATAACAATTGATTAAAATTAAATCAAGCATTACAAAATCATACTCAAAACATCTAAGATTGCGCGCCGCACCTCACCTCACATTCATAAAAAATCTACAAAAACAGATGGTTAGCGCCGTTGCGAGCCACCCGGCACCGAACAAAAGAACTTTTGTCTCTTTTGAACTTAGGTAGCCGCTCTATCTGTCACTTTCGCACATTGATAACGTGTTTTTTCAAATAATGAGTGTTCATTCATAAAAATATCGGTTAGTAGGTCAAGTGCTTTATTTGTTTATGGTTGTCTCGGGATGCGTGCGCGTGAGCAATGGATCGTAGACGCAGGTTCTTAGATATATCAATATCTAAGAACCAAAGTGACATGACGAAGCTGGCATGAGTGTGCGTGAAACAGTGCGTTGGTATTCTGAAAATAGTGTAGATTACGGAGGCGGTGTGTAGCAGAGCCTAGCCGATTAACTGTGTTCAGAGCAATACAAAACTGGCATGACTTTGGTTAATTTCATGCGCCCAGTGTAAGTTACCACCAGACAGATTAATTGCTATCGTGAATTATTGTAAGTAGTTGATTCCAATTTTGTACTGGTTCAATAATATTTTTGTGTTTTTTGACGGTCTTGGGCCCGTGGTCTTGGGCTTGGCATGAATTTATAGAACACGATTTGCTGCCTTAAGATTGTTCCTGTCTGTCTACATCAAATAATACGCGAGTCGAATTTTATTTGTTTATACTAATATTATAAAGAGGAAAGATAGATGTAGTAGCCATAATACTTTTTGTGGTATTGTTACACTTTATCCAGTCGTAAACTTAAAGTTAACAACCGACCGATCACTTATTCAAAATAATATTATTATTTATGTACCTAATTAATGATGTCCCAACAGATGTCCTAGAAAAAAAATGTAGTAAGGGAGTCTCCGATTCTTGTCTTTGTTCTTCGAAGTTTAGGCTAATAAGCCCTACCTATTCCTATCTCTGATCATGAGTGTGTGTTAGGTGGCTTACATATTAATCGGGTAAGGATATAAAGGTATTTCAATGACTGCAGGCTATAAAACAGTACGCTACGACCTATGGGATCGAAGTAAACCAAAACGCGCGGACGAAGTCGCGGGCGGCCGCTAGTCATCATATAAAACATTACCATCTTTTCATCAACCGAAACGTCTCCCGAAATTATACTTAATATTTATACCAAAAATCTCATAACAGTCCCTAATTATACCAACCAACTCAAAGATGATACCAGGAAGTCCCTAAATCATATTTCTTAAACCACTTACGCGGCATTTCCTATTGAAAAGACCGACAGTGAATCATCTTGACAATCAATTTGGACCCCCCGGGCCCCCAGGAAGGGGGGGTCCAGGGGTGGGGGCAAATTGTCCACTAATGACCGAAGCTGTGTTTGGATGGGATAGCTAGCTGGATATATAGTACTAAACTAAGTTATTTTTATGTAGGAACTTTATAGTATCAGTGTTAAGAACAGAAACTGGAATAAAGAGTTTAAATTTAAATATGAGTAATGAATGGTAGAACCCTATTGGTTGAAAAAAAACGCATGAAAATCCGTGCAGTAGTTTTTGAGTTCATCGCGAACAGATAGACAGACAGACATAAAGCAGACGTTATAAAAATTAGCTGTTGGTATTTTTGTAAAAAGAATATGTAAAAGGAGATTGCGCAATTTCGCCCGTTTAAAAAAATATAAATTTGTCGGTTAAAAAAATAGTGAGTTTAATAGAGAACTTCCGATATTCTGTTATCACAACAACAATTATTAATTTATTATAGCTATCTGTGGAGTTTTGTTATCATCTTACTATTGGGCATGGTCGGGTTTTTGCTATCTACTCGAGCAAATTACCTACTCGGTTGTAATTTTTTATTATGTAACTTGGTAACTGATATTATGTATGATCATATGTTTCCTAAAATATAAGTTCAAAGGGTTAAGTTGCCTCTCATAAATTATCTTCTGAGCAACTGAATCGATTGTAAAAATTTATTCACTATTCAAAAGTTTAGACTTAAGCGTATTTTTATTAAAAATCTTGCTGAACCTGGGCACATTGCTATTTGCTTTATATAAAAGTTGATATTAATACGTGATTTAGAAGTAGACGGGATAACAGAAAAACCGATACAGTATTCGATAAACAAATTACAGAAAAACTTTTTTTCTTTTTATAAAAAAAGGTTTAGACTCAAAAAAGAACTACTTCTCCTAAACGCTCCACAAACCGATGAATTTGTACCGAGCCGCTGACACCGGCAAAACATCGTGATCACCACCAATTACTGCTGGTCGCACAATCCACAAATATCGCTAGCTGCGTCCCTCTCTAACCTCTTCACGAAAACACATCCGTCTCACTCGGGCGTCACCCAAAAGTGCTCTTAATCATTATTTGTTCAAGATTGGAAGGTTTTATTTGTTGTTTCTACCTTATCATTTTCTACTCTAAAGTTAGTTATTTAAGGTTGAAATTCAAATGTCAGGTTCATAAGACCAAAAAACTTGAAACTCTTTCGAAAAGGAAACCTATCTTGAAGTACTAAAGTTGAAAATAAGTTTTCCTGTTTCCAACGTAAGGTCTTCAAAAGTCACAGCACTAGATAATCGCAGTGGTATTACGACTATCGCAATAAAGCTTAAATTCGTGCGGCCAGAAGGAGCTATTAATAAAATAAAATTACTCTTTGACTACACCCCAATTGTGGGCGTGGCGGGAAACGATATGGTTTGGACGAGTACATCACTGCGATGGTCCGGGAGAAGACGCGTCGTGCGTTTTCAAAAATCGAACCACTCAAATTACGTTTATAAAGTGCCAGTGTTAAAAAAGTGTCTTAAAAAATAAGTGTTGTGAAAATGGAATCCGAAATTCAGACTCAAACTCAAAAGAAAACGCCGAGACCTTTTTCAATAGAATCTTTAATAGGGAATGATAGAAAATCACCGGAAATTGATATTGAAAATAATGTATCGGAGCATCAGAACTCTGAAGATGAAGACAGTGAGAGATTGGAGGAATTAAACCGAATGCGGTATTATTTTAACGCTCCGTTCTTACAGCAGAATGGAGTTAGCTTTCCGTTTTTGCTGGGGTATCATGAGCCGTGGATATCCAGGATGTTAGGAAATAGTGTTCCAGGACCACCATTAGAAAATAAGGAAGACCAGAAAAGAGAAAGTCCTGTGAGTGTCGGCAGTGAAATTGATAGCGATGGCGGAGAGGATAACACACAAGGTAAGTTTACAATGAAATAACTGGTCAAAAAAGAGTTGATAAAAGTAACATCTGCGTATGAAGGTTAACGTGCATATAAAAATTCTAGCGCACTAAAATAATAGAAATTAAACAATAAATTAATCGAAAGTTTAGTGCAACATTTGAGCAACGTAAATAATATTTAAAAAGCCTCGTAAATCAAGCTTACAATATGTATTTATGGGAGACGCCCCCGACATCATAATCGTTGTCTGTTACTTCGTAACACAAGGAAGATAATTCCTTACCACGAAGAAACCAGACAATTGGTGAGTTGTCTGGTGCATATTTTTTTATTATATGAATAATTGAAGAATAATTGACATTTGAAGTTGTGTTAAAAAAAAACATTACGCAATTTCTTGTAAACACCGGTGCTGCTATTTCTTTTTTGACAAGCACAAAAATAGATTTTCCGATAAGTTGACCATCTCACTGACTATTTTCCTTGCGAAATTGGTAAAAATATACGCACACACGCAAGTTCAACTAATTGTATAAGTTTTTACGATGTTCCTTTATCAAGTTTTCTTTTTTAAGGGAATGCTTTTATGCCCACTTCAGTTACTAATAATGTTAGTCGATTCTATGTCAAAACATTAATCAAGAATGGCTTTGAATGGATCTAAAATCAAGTTCATAATTGACATATTATATATTTTAAGCTCATTATCGTCCCCAACTCTATTATGGCTGACGGCTTACAATAATTTTTTTTATTATACTATATAAAAATAAGTCAGGTTTTCCTTCTATAAATATAGCTAGCTAGCTATAAATCCAGAACGCACAAACCGATTTCCAAGGTTTTGCATTCGTTGGAAAGGCTCCGTGAGGTTTATAGCAAAGAAAATTCCCATAAAACGGGGCCGGGCGGGACGTGGCTGGGGGCGAAACGAAGTTCGCTGGGACTACTAGTTTACTATAAAAAATTAAAAACTGACCGGATTTCATTAAGAAAACACTCCAGAAAAGCTGCTAAACAAACTAATTAAATGTTCTTGGTAATTTTTTTAAGTACATAAGCTAGGTAATGAAACGATATGTCAATAATGTATTTCCAATCATTGAACAACTATTACTAGCGTATGGAACTAACATCACGAACAAATTTTGTGCTCTATGAATTGATGACACGGTCATCAACTCGTAGTATAAATTCATAATTCGAAAAAAATTTCGAAGAAAACGTCACAATCTTGTCGTCGTATTTGCGACACATTTTTTGCTTGGCATAGCTTCTTAGTATACGTAGTAGTAACAACTCCAATATATCCAATTGTAGTAGTTAAATAAATAAGCGACAAAAGGATAACACTCTAAAATTAAAATACAATAAATGTATTTGGTTGATTGATACGATACGTCAATGACGTTTTTCTAGTAAACAATTATTATATAGTAGTTATAGATAAAAGTGATAACATGATAAATAACACTCTAAAAATACAATAATTAATTTGTAATGGACCTCATACAAGTACCATTGATCTTTGTATTTGTTACAAAACGCAACCCTAAAAAACAGAAACATAGTAATTAAATCTATTCCTCAAACTACATAGAATTCAGCGAGCGAGAGAGTATTTGCTGGTGCTTATATCTCTGTGCATGACACGCTACGACTTTGGCCGGTAACGGAACGATCTAGTCTAGACTCTACTGGGAACAGTGTAGTAAAATATAAGTACAGTAACAATATAAAAAAAAAACTTGCTGAACACGTAGAAGGGTCATGATAGGTATGCTACGGTGTATTAGGCGAGAATAATTTGGAAGAATTCATCAGTCGGTTGAAGACAGTTTAAGTTTAATCTGTCAATCGATTTTATTGGACGAAACGTTATCCGTCAATCGACCGATAGCTAAGTATGCTCCCATACAAATCACAGTTCTTCGACAAATTGACACAATTCTCCACGCCTCCTTGCGCCATTTCACGGCACTCCTGCGCATCTGGTCCATGAAATTGTTCCGAATGACAGCTGCTTGGTTTGACTAGAGATTACGTTGGGTTTGATTTCCTTTAGTACTTGTTATTATGGAGAAAACTCAAACAACAAGAGCTTAAAATGAAACCTCGTTTTATGGCCTCCAAAACCCCCTATTTACAAATTTTCATGAAAATCGTTGGAACCCTTTTTGATTTTTTTTTTCCTTTCTGAATCAGAACAAGAATTGCTTGTTTAAAGTATATGAAATCACCGTGTTTTCAGGCATTGGAAAACTGTCAAAATTTCATTTGAATACGAAGGTAAATTTTAAGATAGCTCGGTTGGAAAAGACACACGGTCTCAAGTCTTGGATGCTTGGGTTCAAATCTCGATGGTCCAACTTTTATGCTTTTTTTCCATCAAAATACTGAACACAGCTCATAAAAACGGTCTTGAAATCTTTATTATGTAGCCTGGCTCACTTGGTATTTAGATATTTTCGAAATGAGAGCCACAACTGAAACATTTAAAAATCGATAGATCATATCGAAAAGTGATTTACACATTTGATGATGATGACTTTGTATCTCTGTCTAGGTGTTTTGTTATCACTGTTGTTTTTATTTCCATAACACAACTGCAGTGACTTTGGGATCAGGAGCCCTATTTTTGAATCACTCGCTTCAAGATGGCGAGTGATATTCAATGATTAAAGTCGAAATTGGAAAGAAAACCAGTTATAATCTATACAAAAAGGATTTGAAAAATCATTGCTCAATTTTGTGAGTACTCACGTCTAGATTTTGAGTTATTTCTGTTGTTTTTTATGTGTTTTCGAATGAAAATCACACGCCGCGTGATTTAAAAATAGGGTCCAAGAGCAATGTTCCTAGGTGAAGTGTACAATATTAATTTATCTTTTTTTTTACAAACTTAGCACTATGCTTGTTAAAATAACTCATTAGGAGTAAGGCTATGAAAAAGAAGTACTAGCCATTCTTGGCTCTTCAGTTAACATAAATACATACATTTTTTCTGTAATACAAAGATTAGTAAGGGATAAATATCTGGGATCAAGATTCCTTTTTTTTTATCTCCATTGTCAAATGTCAAATTTATATGTCAATATTCATCTTATCAGTCCACCAGACGTCTTAAAAAGTACCAAATATCATGCACTGAGACCATTTAAAAAGTTAAGAACAGAAAAACTGAAAGCTCTAATAGCTTTTCTCAAGAAAAACTTTAACCTTTTGATTACCAAAACCTAATTAGAAGACCAAAAAATTTAACCCTCTTCAAATGCAAATTAATATATTTCTATTCTTTTCATAATCTTTTCAAAAGTATTCTTGTAACTCTTCGTTAATCTGCTATGTAATGACGTCTCTCTTTAATTTGTTTAACTAGGATAGTCTTATTGGAATAGAAACGATTCCTAAGATAAAACAGCGCTTGGTAACATTTTATTTCTTAATTAAGAACCTGATTAAGAGAAAAAAAAACCTACAAACGCTAAAAGACTTAAATATGTAACGCCTTAAAAAAATGGTGGTCGAAAAAAACCAAGTTATTACTATTGTGCAGGATGGCTAAGATTTTGAGGGAAAACTAGGGCCAATAAGGGAATATTAGGGAACGGGACATAAAGGCACGGGATATTGGGTGACAACTGTTAATTATAATTTGTTTGACAAAGTCAATAAAAAAGAATATAAAACCATAAATTGAAATAGAAAAAGTATTAATGTGCGTTGAGCACAACTATAATGGAGGCATAAATAAATTTTCTTGCAACTGAATCATTGCTTTTGTGTAAATAAGGTAACCTTTTTTTACGCGGAGGAAATGCTTTACGCATACCGGGTCTACCTTGTTTCGCAGAATTTTTATTGTCATAATTTTATTTGGCATATCATCAAATAGCATAATCTTCCTTTCGCAGAACATCAATTAGCATTCACTCATTTATCAGACGTTCAAAACGCATAATCGTGTAAGCTAGAATCATCTTTAGGCAGAAATTTAATATTCATAATAGTCTTAAAGCAGAATCATCCTAACGCAGAAAGTTCACAGATAGAATCTTCTTGTAGCATAGAATTCGTATATATAGTCATTAATAGGCAGAATCATCCTATCGCAGAAAGTTCACAGTCCGAATCGTCTTTTGGCATATTTTTCATATTTAAAATCATTACAAGGCAGAACTATCATATAGTTTTTATTTCTCTGTGTATCCCAAGTAGATCTATCTCAGCAACACTAACATACAACATGCATGGCAAATCAAACATGCAGCATGCAAGCAAGCTTTCAGCATGCAAGCAAGTATGCAGCATGCAAGCAAGCAAGCAAAGCATGCAGCATGCAAGCAAGCAAGCAAAGCATGCAGCAAGCAAGCAAGCATGCACCATGCAGGCAAGCATGCAGCAAGCAAGCAAGCATGCAACATGCATGGTTTCTGTCACGGCTCCGGCGCTGCGGGGCTCCGGCAGTTCCACGCGAGCTTATCGTCGCAGATGGTTTTCGCTCCCCACCGCAGCTTCGGCTTGCTGGCCGGCTTTGCCGGCCAGCCTCAGCCGCGGCGGCGCGCTTTCAAACCACCTGCTCCTCAGCTCGCAGGCTGCCTCGCCCCTCCGCGCCTACGCGATTTTGAATTACACTCTAGGGGTGGGGCAAACAAGACTGCGTGGAGTCGGTTTTGCACCGATTCGTTTCTGTCACTAACTTTTGTACCACAAATTAATTACTTTTTAATTCAATTTTAGGGTAAAATACTATTTAAAAGAAATAGCAATATGCGAAGTGAAATTATTCTAAACGAAATTCTGCTTTCTTCATAGTATGCCTAGTCAAATTATGCCAAATAAACATTATGCTTAGCGAAAGTATGCAAAGTAAAATTTTGCCAAAGGTAATTATGCCTTATAAATTTCTGCTATCTTAAAAGTATGCCATTGTAAATTCGGGCATATAAATATTCGACCAAACAATAATTATGCTAATAGAAAATTCTGCCTGAATAATATTCGACTAAAGCAAAATTATGCCAAGTGTGTTATGCTAAGTGACTTTCGGAGCAAAAAGATTCTGCCAGATAGAGGGAACCCACGCATACCTACTACCGTGGGGACGGCAATAGGTGATGTGGGGAACATTTATATAATATTATTCAATAGTGTGAGCTATCTACTCAGTAAGAATGAATACCTAACAACTCATATAAGGTAATTTTTATTTATTTATTTTGATATAATAGAAATTTGGACATGCTCCTTTTACCTACTGAAAAATACACGTGCAAGTTTAGTGATGTACTACTAAATAACAAGAAGTTTAACTATCTTCTCGTACATTCCCGAATCGATACACTCTTCTTAAAACATACTTATTATTTTATTTAATTTTAGTAACAGTAGGTATTATAATCGATGCCCGACTTAAATTATTACGTTTACCTGGCGATTAAAATTGGTTGTAGGTATTAGGAGTAATGTTAGACCCTGAAAATCTGCGATTGATATTGATATACCTACCAAAGGTTTTCATATACATCAATTCATCCGTGATCTATCGCAGATTTTCGGAGTCTTGTTTTAGATAAGACCGTAGCGGAGGTGCACCTTCTAAATGGTTTTCTTCCGTAATGCTGTTTGATTTAAGTTTGCCAAGTATACTTGCTTACTTTCCTATAATAATGTATAAATGATTCATTGATTGATTTAGACGGCAAATTAAAAAAATAGCGGTACGTTTAAGATTATTATCAAAACCACTCACTTTCGACTCCTACTACATAATATTCTTTATTGCACTTATAAGATGTACAGAAAATACAAAACCGGTTAAGTGCGTGTCGGACCCGCGCACTGAGGGTTCCGTGCCACCTAACTGAATTCAGGGTCCACTTACTGTCACTAAACGAAAACATCTCAATATATTGCGACAGCAAAAATAACTTTGTTTTTCATAGTGTTTGTATGAAAAACAAAGTTATATTTGCGGTTGATAAAAATGTGCAATATCTCAAAAACTACTGGTTCGATCTCCTTCAAACCAATTTTCGTTGCAAGTTTTTGTTGAGATCTACATCATATATTTTTTTCAAAATTTTCACTTTCTTAGTTCAAAAGTTAGATGGGGGGGGACGCCCATTTTACCACTTTGGAAGCGTCTATATCTCAAACCTTAGACTTTTAGAAAAAATGATTTTAGAAACCTCAACATTATTTTCAAAGACCTATCGATAGACACCACACATGCATAGGTTTGAGTAAAAAAAAAATTTTAGGTTTTAGTTTCATGTATGGGAGCCCCCCCTTAAATATAATTTTTTCTTACTTTTTGTATCTGAATCGGAAAGCGGTGAACAAGATACACCTACCTACCAAGTTTCAGGTGTGTGATGCTAATAGTTTCAGAATAAAGTGGCTGTGACATACGGACGGACAGACAGACAGACAGACAGACAGACAGACAGACAGACAGACAGACAGACAGACAGACAGACAGACAGACAGACAGACAGACTTGACGAAACTATAAGGGTTCCGTTTTTTGCCATTCGGCTACGGAACCCTAAAAAGTCACAATGTGAACAAAGGTGGGCTTATCCCTAAAAAAGATCACTTCCAGCCAATCCATAGGTGTTGGAAATGAAATAGTTGCGGATATTGGCAGTGCTAGATTAATAATACGGAAAAAAGTTGTAATTTATTTATATTTTTTAAATAATAATAATAAACTAAATACTATAAATAATCTTACATAACGTATATAGTATATATACATATAACCAAACAATAATAAAATATATAAATAATAATAATATAATATCAATATTATGTATAAATCTATACTATCCAACTACATAATATGTATTGTATCTTGATATAATCCACACATATACCTACCTATTTAGTCAAATGTCTGTATGTGTAAGAAAAGGAGCTTAAAACAAAGTTTTGCCATTCCATAATCATACACCTTTAGTGCACTGAAATTTTTAATGGTGGTCCTTCTTTTGAAACAAATACAAAATTATTTCTGTACTTACCTTGTTTCCAGAGTCTTAATTTATAAAATGTACATAAATAAATAAAACAGAATGTAAAAATATTGCACATGTAATTATTACACATAAGAAGCACACAGTTGGTGTTTAAAAGTGTGAACTGTGAAACATTGTTGCATTTTAATGTCAAGCAAATATTTGAATTGTACTTAGCATGAATTTGTATTCTCTCTTTTTCCTTGTACCTTTTTATGGAATTCTATAAACCATTTCAACACTGACGGCGTGAACATTTAAGTCGATTCGTACGTGATTAAATTATTTGTATCGAATTTTTATCGATAATATCAACCGATTGAAATTGCAATCTCGATTTAACACAGCCGCCGATTTCGGAACGCACTATTTACAAATGCGTTCCAAATTCGAAATTTAAAATTCAGATCGCGGGAGACTGGCGGGAACCAAGTTTTATGTGTCTACAAATTTATTTTGACGCCCTATATTTGAATTGTTGTCTTATTCCTTTTAAAATAAAGGTTATAATTCTATTTTATAGCCGCATTTGTTACGTTGTTGATATTTTTACAAAGCAGCCTGTCAATGCAACTAGTTCAAAGCATTTTAGACCTTAAAAACTTGGTTCTTAAGTGCAATTCGCTATAAGTTCCATTGTGTAAAGAACATGGCAATGTTTTTACAATTCATTTAGCGTTTTCGATAACTGTCAATTGCGGTCGAGTCGGCCATAAGAAATAAATGTATTTATTTGCCGAAGCGATCGGCTTTATAGCGCTTTTTCGAGGAAATTGCACAAATGCACTTTTGAATACTTAATGGTATTTTGCAGCGATAAAATCAAAAGCTTTGCTATTATGGGTCCTACTACCCACTATTACATTATATTGGTTTGGCGATAGGATGCCATTGTGCCACTCTTTATAGAAGTCATCATCATCATCATTATCAGCCATAGGACGTCCACTGCTGAACATAGGCCTCCCCCACGGCGGTCTGCGTCCAGTTTTATCCTGCGATCTTTACAAGGTCGTCTGTCCACCTTGCCGGTGGACCTTTTGGGAGCATTTTTTTCAATTATCATTATCATTGGAATGCGCAAAATTTTTATTTATTTATTTAATTAAGGACAGACTTTAGTACCTAGTTAATTTTTAAGAAATAATGTTATTTAAAAAAATTGTAACTATACTTATACCTCATGATAAAAACACGTTGTTTATAAAAAAAAAATACGTTGCATTGACCAACATACCTAAGTATGCGACTTTTCTCTTCCAGCCCAATCTATACTAATATTATAAAGCTGAAGAGTTTGTTTGTATGTTTGTTTGTTTGTTTGTTTGAACGCGCTAATCTCCGAAACTACTGGTTCGAATTGAATAATTCTTTTTGTGTTGGATAGTCCAGTTATCGAGGAAGGCTATAGGCTATATAACATCACGCTACGACCAATAGGAGCAAAGATATAGTGGTAAATGTGTAAAAAACGGGAGAAAGAAGTCACTATTCCACGCGGACGAAGTCGCGTGCAAAAGCTAGTCTCGAATAAATCACTTAAAGTAGCGGTCATCAAATCGAGCCCTGAGACACCCCACTAAGCTACCGTTCCCCAGAGCCACAGTTTAACGATGACCCAATCGTCTTTTTTACGAGTCGAACCGTCAAAACATGTCCGTCCGCTCGTCACTAGACCAAAGGGCCTACTTTGTAAAACAATATTTACTTTATAAATTCTTAAGTTTGTTTTCTTCTTTATTATTTTTTAGACCCTTTCGTGGCGAGTGCATCGTGCAAAGAAACAAAAAAGAAACTCTATTCCCATTTATACTTTTCATGATAAACTAGCATTCCCAACAACTTTTTTGCCCCCAGCCCCGTCCCGCCCCGGCCCCGTAATATGGGAATATTCTTTGCTATAAACCTTACAGAGCCCGAGACCTTTCCAACTAATGCAAAACCGTGGAAATCGGTTCGTGCGTTCTGGAGTTATAGCATCAGAAAGGAAAACCCGACTTATTTTTATATAGTAGAATAAATCAATATGCGCCAGACAACACACAAATTGTCTTGGTGTCGATGTAAGGAATTTTCTTCTTTGTGTTACGAATACCAGACAACGATTATGACTGGGGCGTCTCTCATAAATACTTAAAAACATCCATGTCTAAGGTACAAATGTTTGTACTAATACTTATCACATAAACATAGCCCCTTGCGGGATTCGGACCCGGTGTAGTATTCAGGAGCGCTAACCACTACAATATGGCTGTGCATTAGCAATTTGCAGAGCTTGTATGCGAATGCAAGAGAGCGTAACGTTAGCGTATTTTTTAATTCGACACTAATTCAAAGACTCAACTCAGTAAGAATCTTCTCAATATCGACTCAGCCATCCATGTCACTCATACAAACATGACCCTAGGTGGGAGCAGAAAAGATAGAGAAAAGAAGTCTATCTTTTCTGCTCCCACTTAATTCTGTTCCGGAGAAGTCGTAGTAGGGACCAAAGACAATAAAAGAGCGCTGAATCAGCGCCCCGCCCACCGGCTGTTTGGCTGACCATAGATGAGGTTTGTTTTTTTACGGCAAATTAGAGAGGGGCCTTTTTGTTTTCTTTTAAGTGGCCATTGGTGGGATAGTGCTTCTTCAAAATAAAGAGGATGTGGCAAAAATAAATTGCTGTACGGTCATCTACGTTAAGCTTTTCCATTTATTTACTTTATTGCTACCTTCCTAAATACCTAACTAGATTTCGGATTTAGTGCGCACTGACTTACGGAAGAATCGTTTAGTGATGTGAACTTTTAGTTGCATTGCTAGTGCACCTGCCAGCCATTTTATTGACGTATTCTTGTTTTTATTTATTTTGATACTTATTATCTTGTTTTGTATTTCAATTTGGATGCTTTGATCGTTTCCATAGACAATACTTTGGCGCCCTTACTTGAATGAATGATCTTGAACAATTTAATTTCGGAAACTAGCTCCATCGTTCCAGCAAAAAATGGTGGAATTTTTGGAAGAAATCAACATTAAATTTAGTCAAAGTCAAACAAAGTCAAACATTTATTTGCGAAAAACATGGTACATTACAGATCTTATTTACAGCACAGGTTCACATGTTTTACCAAAAATTGGCATGCAAAAATTTATTTAAATGTCATACAATCAATTGTGTCCTATCATATAAATTAATTGAAGTATAAAAATATGTCAAGGTAATTAATCAAAAAGTAGTCAAAATACCAACTTCAACAAGCTGTCAAGCACTCCCGCAAACAAGATCGCACCGACAAACCGATCTACTGTTAATATTTTATTACAGCTATCGGATGTGATGTAGACGGATTATAAGATTCATTATCCTACCAAAATCTGCCCCTTTTCTTAAAATCCTGAAGCTCTATTTTTGAATCACTCGCGTCAAGATAGCTAGTGATATTCATTGATTAAAGTCAAATTCTGGAATGAAAACCAGTTGTAACCTACACAGGTAGGATTTGAAAAATCATTGCTCAATTTTGTGAGTACTTACGTCTATATTTCGCGTGGTTATCGCTGATTTTTTATTCGTTTTACTTTTAACAAAAATCACACGCCATATTAAAAAAATAGAGCTCCTGAAAGTATATCTTTTCATTATAATCAAAAAGTCTCCATATCCTCAGGAAACGACTCAGAACCAGACCAAGAAGACTCCAGCGACAACCCCCGTGAAAGCAGCAAGGCTCGCCGACGACGCACCGCATTCACATCTGAACAGCTGCTAGAGCTGGAGAGAGAGTTCCATGCTAAGAAGTACCTCAGCTTGACGGAGAGGTCACAGATAGCAGCTGCATTGAAGCTTAGCGAGGTCCAGGTAAGAAAAATGAACCGTCAACCTTAAAAATATGGCGCAAGTCTTATTATAGCCAGCAGAGTGTATTACGGCGCCACGCCGTTTTAGTTGAAACTAAAGGCTTACTGTACCTCACTCAGGTAAGTAGTAAGGCCTTTAAGAAACTCGACATATTAACTGTGGCTTTTCAATATATTATTGACAATATAATGTACGTTCGTAAAATTTTTAATAATGTCATGAAGAAGAGCGACGTTCACTCATATTATAACACAAGAAATAAACACAAGCTTGTTGTTCCTAACTTTAGATTAGTTAAAGTAATTCGTTTATGGGAAATTGTATAAAATTCTTTTAATATAGATACTACACAATCTTGTCGAATTGCCGGTTGATAAATTTAAGAAACACGTTAAAAACACGCTTATGTCTAAAGGCTATTATAAGGTTCAAGACTATAAAACGACACGAAAGTGTGGTCCGTCCAGCCTGCACCAACTGATGTACTTACCTTTGATGATTTTGATTTTACGGCAGCTAGTGGTAGTGACTGAGTTTGTTCCGGCGTTTCTTCGCAGCACTTGCCTAATTTTCTGTGTTCTGTTTCGAAGCGCTGGTAGGGCCTAAGAGACAAGGAGTCATGTTTCGGCCCTTACACGGCACATTTAGTTTTTTTTTTCACTGTATATTTGACGTTCATAAGGTTATTTCATGACCTAATTTGAAATTAAGAATTTGAATTGAATTTTGAATTATATAGCTATAGCTAATCAAGTTAACCCCTTTGAACCAATGAACTTACTCCGTTGTATCAGACATCAGTATCTCCAATGATTTGTCATAATAATGCTGATTGTGATATTCCTTATCTTGCTGATAAGAATCAGCAAGATAAAGTGATTCAAGAGTCATAGTCGTAGCTGGCGAATTCTTTCCACTTATCTTAGGTACCTTAAATAAACTTTAAGATGGTAATGCCGGTCACTGACCGATATTTCCTAAACTCCACCACACGTTGTTGACATTCCACCTGCTCGCACAAAGCGCTTTGCTGACAATTTTTTAATGCGTGCAGCTAGGGAATGGAACTCGCTGCCTACTGAAGTTTTCCTTAAGGATTATGACCTAAGTCTCTTTAAGGCAAAAGTGAACAGGCTGCTACTAAGCAGATAGACCTCATCTACACCTGGAACCGGGTGCAATCGAGGTCAAATATGTCGTAAATAAATAAAAAACTCCAGCCATTTTCATCTGTTAGCACGTTGTTACTAATTTTGCTCACATATTTATAGTTATTGTCCAGCTAGTTCTGTTTAGATACTTTATTTGTAAATCATGTGACTGTAACTAGTGAGCCTATCTTCTTTTTTATCAGATTTATTAATAACAAATAAGAAAAAAATAAAACTAAGACATGCAACATAAAAAAAATAAGACTACCCTATTCAAAAACGAAGCCATTTCCTTGTGGCAAGGAGGCTGTAATGCTGGCTGCGTTGCCGCGTTGGATAGCTATGCTAATCCCTTGAGCTAGGAACCAGCCAGCTTTACTATTGGCCGTAACAGAATTTAGTTTTGGCGAAATTTTTCTAAACAGCAATTTAGCCGAAGGCCCCCACGGCCCAAACGTTTCATAGCAAAATTTAATAATTTAATTTTCCTTTCCAGGTAAAAATCTGGTTCCAGAACCGGCGAGCTAAGTGGAAAAGAGTCAAAGCGGGCCTCGCATCGGGCAGCCATTCTGGTAGCAAGAACGGATCAGGCACGAAAATCGTCGTTCCTATACCAGTCCATGTAAACCGCTTCGCTGTAAGAACGCAACACCATCAAATGGAGAAACAGAACTTGCAATATAGATTAGATAGAAACCAACCTTTGCCTGGCAGTCTTTTACAATCTCAGACATCAGCGTTTTTGACTACGTCGAAAATACAAGCGGATAATCGGGATATGATAAATCCGTTAGCGCGCAATACTATGTATGACGCAAGCATGTCTGCAAGGTTGGCAACCATGAGTCAAGCTGCCAACCTGAGGCATTTCAATCAAAATGGCCGACCGAGTTAGATTTTGTGTTATGAATTTTGAAAGGACCAGATTTTGAAGTAGAATGATTTGCTGGGATAGTACATATAATTTACTATCAAGTCCAAAAGAATAAGATTTAAATCCAGGATTACATTATGGTAGTGGGCCTAAGAAACAAGAGAATCTTCACTTCTCAAGTTTCTTCAAAAGTTGCTAATGCGTTGGAACCATGTCAAATTAATATAACCTAAAAAAATCATCTAATTAGAAATACCAAATAGCGAAATACAATTTTTTTTTATTTATTGTTGCTATAAGAAGTAGATAAGTAGCAAAACAAATTTAGTATAGGTAGATCATCTGAGAATCCTGCCTAAATAATATTTTCAAACTAAAAAAAATTATTGGCTTTTAACTATACCGTGACTACTATTTTAGTGAATCATTCTATTCAAATTATAACTGTATGATATTGTTTATTTATAAGGTAATGCCTAATTATTATGTAAGATTGATTAAAGAGTTGTGTGATATCTAAGACAAAGGGTTTCCTTTACAACTTACCCTCAACAGCATACGGTTTAATAAAAGGATAAAGCTATTATCATCCCACTGCTGGGCAAAGATTTCCTCCAACACCTTCATTTGGTCCCTGTCAGCAGCTAAAGTTAAGTGCATGGTCACACCACGTCTTTTTAGGTCTACCTCTTCGGTCGATGGATACCACGAGACGGGCACTTATTTTAATGAAAAATAAATGACACCACCGAGGTAAAAAGTACTGTTTCACGTGAACATGGCAGTTTGCATAACTTCATTCTTAAGTATAGTTTCTCTAACAAGTAACAAGATTAAAAGTATCATAATTTCTAAATGTATCTTTAAGGTTGAAATTAGAGAGTCAGTGTTTCCTAGTGACAACAATCCGAATCTATTCAAAGTTAGAGTGAACAGGCTTCTTCTGGGCGAGCTCGTTCCATCTTCGACTCCGTCTTAGTCTCACTTGCTTGGTCTGGAGTCAAGAGCAAACCCATACTAAATAAATAAAAAAAGGCACGCCCAAAAAGCATGAAAATAAATTAGTGATGCACGCCCACAAACAACGAGATAGTAGGATGACTATATCTATAGCCATACAAAGAAATGTTATTCTCAAAGACAAGATTTCTAATAAATTGGTAAGTATTTGTTTTCTAAGTTTTGTACGGTTACGAAAAGCTTTTCAGAAAAGTATACAGATAGTAGGATGACTATATCTATAGCCATACAAAGAAATGTTATTCTCAAAGACAAGATTTCTAATAAATTGGTAAGTATTTGTTTTCTAAGTTTTGTACGGTTACGAAAAGCTTTTCAGAAAAGTATACAGTATTATAAAGGAATTAAAAAGATAACTAATAAATAAAGAACATCTATGTTTTAAAGGATACTAAAATACCTATGTCACCTTTTGAAAATGCACATTAATCTTTGGAACTGCAATATGTAGGTTTCACTGAAGGAAGTAAATTAAGACAAAATTAAATGTCGTTTGAGTTGGCAAAAAATCACTTGTGTTTCCACCTATGTGAAGCATTAAAACCAGATCAACTTGTAGATATCAGATTAACGGCTACCATAAATGGACGTGACAGTTTATTATGTATGTGTATGTAGGCGAATCAGGTTTTATTTCAGTACTCGTGTTATTAAGTACCGGCAATACGACGCGGCCATGAGAATTAATTCAGAAGGTATGTATACTTACATTTATTAATTGTTGCCATTCACAGCAATCAGCGTAAGAGTTGAATTTACACAGTTAATTGGATAGCGTAAGACACGGGGTTCGATTCCTCGTCTGTCACAGAGTCACGGTTGCTATTTACAAGTGCAATGTATAATATAGTTAACCTAGTGTTCTAGAAACCAAAATAAGTAAAAGTCGAAATGAGTAAGTTTTGAAGTATATTATATAATTATATATTTTGTCAGTAAGAAGACTTGTTGTCAAGTGATACAAATCACATCTAAGTGAAATGTCAAAATAGTCGTTCGTTTTTAATAGAATAACGATTTCGAGGAATTCGCGAAACTTTCCTTGAGGGTTCAGTCAAGTCTGAGGCTGCGCTGTTGGTCTCTAATCTAGCTTTTCTGTTCCAAAAGTAGCAAGACCCAGTTGCCAGAGCAAAAAAATATGTATAAGGTACCAAGAGCTCTATTTTTAATAATAATAAATAATAATAATAATAAAACGTTTATTTCAGACCAAATTAAAGATTATTTTATTTTTGAATCACTCGTTTCAAGATGGCGAGTGATTTTCGTTCGAAGATGAATTAAAAGTCATAGAAAAAAACTCGTTAGTGATTCAAAAATAGGGCCCCAGATGTGCAATGTAATGTGTGCCAAAGCCCGCTAATCTGTGGGCGGGAACCAACAAATCGCAGTTTGTTGTTGTATTGAAGTTATTGTAAAGAAAAGGTGCAAATTAGCTTAGCGGTCGCTTTGCTGCTATTATTGGCGAATAATTTATGATTGCGCAGTTTGTGAATGAGTATTGTAGGCTAGATGTGGGGTCTATTTATGGTAATTTCATAGATAATTATTGATTAAACTCTCTGCATTCCCAAGCGGTTCGGTAGAGAATGTCATAAGACATGAAGTCCACCAATTGTACAACTTACAGAGCAATAAAGTTTATAATAAAACTAAAATAAATAAATGAAAATGTGTCTGTTTTCCGAATTCCTCATTTAAATAGTAGACTATCCCAAGAGATGTTTTTATTTTTTGGTAGATAGCATCTTACTAAACTGTCCGGAATAACTAAAAATAAAAAAAAACATGGATTACTTTATGTTGTTACTGATTTCAAAAAATTCCTAATGGTGTGGAAAAGTGGAAAATATCTCCATTTATCAAAACCAAGCCGTCAGTGTAGATAAATAGACAAAAAATCGAATTTTCCACACTAGTGCGGAAAATCTGAAAACAATCGGCATAGAAGATACTACAAGCATAAATAGTAGATTGTTATACAAGGGGAGAAAGCGACCCATTTCACTCGAGATGTTTCTGGCGCTCGAACGAAGTGAGAGCGCCAATAATTCGAGAGTGAAATGGTGCTTTCACCCGAGTTAAACATACTATTTTTCATTTCGACTGTGAGGAAAAACATTAAATTTACAAAAGTGGCTGTAGATGTCATGGTGAGGTATTATGTAGTACAGCGAGAAAGGAAAACTCAAGTTTTTGCACAAAAAGACAATTAAAAGTTTTTGCACAAAAAGACAATTAATTTACAGTTCTCCAAACATCTAACATGATTAGAAAGAATAACGACACGAATACATGAAAACAGTACGAAAAAGCGGACGATACGAAATAATTAAAATCCTTGTAAAAAATATCGATCGAATTTTCCCCACAGATAATAATTGTCAAAATTTAAAAAAGTAGGCATAGAGTTCAAAAAGAAGAAAATGACACTGACAATGTAAAAAAAAAGTGTCATCTTGGTATTATGGCGGGAAGTCGAATATTTTAATCACAGATTAGTAAATATATATTTTAATTAAAGATTGAATCAATTGAATATTTTTTTTATCAACGATCATAATAAAAATGCTTTTCAATGTATAGCTAAGCAAAAATTTGTATTATTTTTATAATATGATGTGACTCAATTATCTTTGATCCAAGCTTTGACTGCATGCCTTGACTCTATACCATGCCAATTAAAACTAAATTACTTTCCACCCTAGGGATGGATAAGCTATTTTCCACCCGGCTATCTACACAGGAAAGTTATATTTTCCGAACAGGAGAGATGAAAATTCATTAGTAATTAAACACCATAATATACATTTATTTTTATCGCGAGTAAGTTTATATTTTTCTAACAAATTGCTTAAATATGCTCGGTAAATAAACGTGCCATTGTTATTTCATTGAATACCCATAAACGGCTACTAAACTGTAAATTGTCGGAGCAATCACATAACAACGTTTTAGGGGTCATTCAGAAATGGCTATCAATTTCATTACAGCCTCAGTAATTCTATCGTTCACGCCTCTTTACAGCTAACAATAAAAGCCAAATCTTCTCTATAGACGACTATTGGGGCAAAAACTCACAAAACGATTAACACACGACAAAGGATGCATTGAAATCTATAAAAATGGTGAGTTTGTTGGTCGTGTGGGTTCTGGGTTCCGTAGCAAATATTGCTTATACTTATTGCTCATTCATTTGCTAATTTTATATGAAAAAAAGACACGCATGAAATATTCAAAAATGAAACCGTTTCCTTAAGGCAAAGAGGCGATGATGCTGGCTGGACTTGCCTGGTTTCACTTACTTACCAAGGTATACTAGCATTATCCTTGGTATTATAATTCAGGAAATAAATAATACGTCGTGAATGAAACCAACCTTTTCGCCTCAAAATATAATAATAAGTAAAGTCTGATGCACAAAAATCAAAAAAAGGAACGTTATTAAATATTTTTGTTTACCACTTTAGCTTATCTGCGGAACCCCAAAATTATGACGCAGAAACAGTAGCGGGCTCAGCATCGCGCCTTGGTGGACCCCCGTTATACGTCACGCAGAGCCACGCCCCCAGAGATTTGCTGTCACACGCCACCCGGCGGCTTTTGTTAATTGCAACTGTTAATGATTTGGCTCTCACAAATGTTCAGTTTCGGATCAAGGATTAGTGAATGGATTTGGTTTTGGGATTGTCTAAAGCTTTACTAAGATCCATTAAAGGAACATAATTTTGAATCCAGTTATTGCTAGTTTAATTTGACAACTGAGTTCTAACAATAGTAAATAATTATAAACTGTATATTTAGTTTATAAACCTATAGTATGTAAATTATGGTATGTATATAATATTATTATTCTACACTTTAGTATTTTGTTGCAATTTTAATATCTATTTACAACACTCTCCTGCACCCATCACAATCTCTCTGCATGACCTAAAGGTATGACTGGGAGAGAATGCTTTTAGCATTAAGTCCACCTTTTGTACACTTTTATTTGTGCAATAAAGTTTTTAAATAAATAAAATAGTCTATCTCGCTTGCACTTACCGAAAAACCAGCGCACTGTATATTCCTATTTCCTATCTTTCATAGCGTTGCCATGGTAACTGTGTTTGCGCATACTGTCATTTCTTCGTGGATGTAGATTCCACATGGATGACAGATTATACATTATTTTAATTAACGAACGCTGCCATAGATTCTAGAGCGGTACCTTTTAAACTGATCAACACTGTCTAGACTCTAGGAATATTTTGTATAAAGTTCTGATAAATGGGTTTTAAAAAAAATATTCATGTTGTATCTATACTAATATTATAAAGCTGAAGAGTTTGTTTGTTTGTTTGTTTGTTTGTTTGAACGCGCTAATCTCCGAAACTACTGGTTCGAATTGAATAATTATTTTTGTGTTGGATAGTCCAGTTATCGAGGAAGGCTATAGGCTATATAACATCACGCTACGACCAATAGGAGCAAAGATATAGTGGTAAATGTGTAAAAAACGGGAGAAAGAAGTCACTATTCCACGCGGACGAAGTCGCGGGCAAAAGCTAGTTTTTAATAAATTTTGATTTAATTGAGTATATCTCTAGACAGAGGTCGGTACTGTCTCTTTACTGAAAATTATCGCTTTAATATTCAAACATCAAAATGTTTATTCTCATTGCAAAAGTGATATCGGAACCCCCGCCGCAAGCAAGCGTGGCTAAATCTATTTTCGTGTTAGTATTTGTAATGCTAATGCTGAGTTTTGAGTGCTCTGATACGAGGGCACGCTTGAATGAATTAGGGAGGGGGTAGGTCGATAAAATGGGGGTAAATATATCGATAATAATTACGTTTGTAATATTCAATGACAAAAAATTTAATGTCGATACAAATGAGTCAGAACTACGTTAGTCAAATTCAATGACAGAATAATGTTGACAGAAGATTAATTGAGAATAATGTTATAGATTGATAGTAGGTATAGATTTTTAAAGATTCAGAATGACGGGTAAGATTACGATTTAAGTTAAATATCACGCCTGTATTTTCTTTGTTTTCACCTATTGTTAACTGGTTGAAAATGCTATTGGCATTAAGTTCACCATATGCAGTTAACTTGTGCATGAAGTTTTAAATAAATAAATAAAAACACGATGGATTAAATACATAATACTAAAAGACGGCAGCTTGTTAGTAAAAAACTTGATATATAGCATTTCAGCTCTGCATAAGTAACTTTTCCTTACATACGAATAGAACATAGCATATAAGGATAAGAAATTGTATGTATACCTAATATTATGATGAATACAAACTACGACATAGCTACGGTATATGCCACGCCAAAGCTGCGATACACGATGATCTACGACTATGAATGCTGCTACAGAAGATCCACAGCTAATAATGACATTTATGTTAAAATAAAATAAAATAGTCTACGCTAGGTCTAGTCTAGTCTACATTATACAATGTTTTTTACATATAAATATCGATATAAATGTCTCATCTCTATATGAGGGTAGTCGATGCATATAATCATAGCGGTCCCGACGCGCACATCTACCACTGCTTAGTGTTTATTTGACTTATAATTTAATATTCATTCAGTTATTAAAACGTTGCTGTTTTGATTATCTTTTGTTTGAAAGTTATAGGCTTGTCGAATGATAAGATTTTTTAACAGCTTTAACTGCGTATTTGGTTCTGAAGTTTACGCGAATACTCATTACTTAATAAAACACACTTTTACGGATTGATTTCGCGAACGTCTGCCTGTGACCACGGATGCTGTAAAGCATTCGAAACGTCAGGCATTAAATAAAAATAAACGTTCGCGAAATCAATCCGTAAAAGTGTGTTTTATTAAGATTTAACTGCGTTTTGAAGAGCTTCTCAGACGACTTACATGAAAAGTGAAAATCCATCAATTTTTAGAGGCCATATCACTGGCTCGTCATTATTATTGGCCACAGGACTCCAGGGTTAGACCACCAAACTATCTAAAGTACACAGGTAGGTACTAAGTACCCACATAATAGTCCCCCTAGCCGATTTTGACTACGGTGGCCAGTCACAACAATTACCCGACTGCCCGGGACATATTATCGTGCACAAGTGTGTGTGCATATACAGGTGCATACTCTATTCCTTTCACTCTCATAGCCCGATGGGACAGCAATCTGACACGACCGGAGATCAGGCGCAGGACTAACGGCTTTACGTGCTTTCCGAGGCAGAGGGGTGAAACACCGCCAACTTCCAATCTCTGAGCTGCCCTGAGAATTTCTGAACAGAAAAACTCAGGTAGGTATTTTTGGCCCGACCCGGGGATCGAACCCGGGATCTCTGCGAAATGCGACCCTCTAACCGCTGCGCCACCGAGACAGTTAAATTATTTTTGGTCGTGTCACGAATGAGTCATGTAAGGAAGAATTTAAGAATTAGAAATTATCTTCGTCTATGAATTAATTTTTAAACGGCATTTCATGCGGCGCCACTACCACGCAGGTCGAATATTAATCGCTAATCTCACGACAAGTTTTTTAATCTGTATTGTTGTTACCTTTTTTGTCAGAAACGGCGCCAAAACGACGAACTTTTTTGGGTGTTTTATCGTGTCATTGTTGATACCGGATTAATGTTTTTTTAAGTTGGCGCCATGGTACGTGACTATATTTTATAAAAATTTGATTTTAATATTCTTTTACTTTACATGCGTACTTTATTTGACTCTCCTTTTTAAGCTCCTTTTTCGTAATATCAGAATAAAATAGTCATGCATGACAAAATAAAATTATTACCCTTTAATAATGATGATACTTATTGGCACTGTCAACGTTGCATAAATAAACATTTTCTCGTACTTTGGAATTATAATTTTGAGCACCATTTCTATAATGGGTGTGGTAGTATCGAAAAACTATTAAAACATAGACAGTTGTCGTTACAATGATGATGTCATACACCATGCATTTCATCAATCATTAGACAATCGTGTCACGACGCAATCAAACGCTGCTATAAATTCATTGAGCTTTCCTCGAGGCATAGACAATGCGTCTATGGCTCATTTCTTTTGATTGCTTTGATGCCGCCGATATGCAAAGGAATAATCGATGCAGCCACAATAGCTTGACCGCTTTATGGTTGACCATTGACTCTTGGGATATGATGATGGGATCACGTTCACCTAATAAGGTCGCTCAGTATGTTAATAATCAAATTAAGTATTTTCTAGAATCTAATGATAAATAACTATTCATAAACTTCAGCACGGAAACTGATTGATAAAATGGGAAAAAAATTAATAATTAGGCCACTCGTATTATTGACGCGAGTGACTAAAAAATAGGGCCCCAGATTAGTTAGGTTTTTTACAGTCCATTGCATAGTATAATACTAATACTATAGACTATTGGTTTATTGTATTATAGGGTCGGTGCAAATAAAATATTTATTAAAACAGATTGACTCCGAAACTCTATAGACATATCTATCATTAAGCTTGCCTATTCGTAAAGTTTCAACTGATGATCGAATCGAATAAGTAACCGTCATCATTGATATCCAAACCAATATTTCGTAATTTTCTCATATCCTGCCACATAAAACACATTTATTTTAAAACATTGGATCACAAGCGCCGGGAAATCAAAACTGATCTTTTCCCAAGCGGTTCCAAGGAAGCGTATGTGTTTTGAAATTAAATTAAATTAAATAATTCGTCTTTGATATCGCAAAAGAAGTCTTTGATGTCCCGCCAACGGTCAGCGATTCCAATTATTCAATTACCATACGATATTGTTGACATTTTAAGCAGGCCTGTATAACCTGAGCTGTCGGTAGA
This sequence comes from Pyrausta aurata, assembly GCA_963584085.1. NCBI lineage: Eukaryota > Metazoa > Arthropoda > Insecta > Lepidoptera > Crambidae > Pyrausta > Pyrausta aurata. The sequence continues at coordinate 5,683,647 of OY757279.1, forward strand.
TTGACAATATCGATAAACAATTATAACATAGATAAGAATAAGTAATAAATAAGGCTCGGTTTCACCTTTCTTAAACATAACTTTAATCGTCAGTTATGTTATTCACTCAGTGTTTTATATTGTAAAACCTGATAAAACCAAGTCAGGCTCTTCCAATCAATTGTGTAGTGTTAGGCGGTATAATTGCTGGTAGATTATTACTTATTAGGTAAACTTTTGTTGTACTTTTGCTTATAAAATAGTGCAAATCAATAATGCTGCAGGTAAGTATACTGATTCTGGGGCCGAAGAGAGAAGAAAAAGTTACATAGCTTATTTTATTGTTTTTGGTCCTCCGCGGGCCGGATAGAGGTAGCCGTTTAAAATTTTTAGGAAGGAAATCCATAAATGTTTGCAAGCTTGTAAAGCTACCGAAAAGCTATTAAACAAGTAATAAAAATAGACAACAATGCACCGTTAAAACCTAATACCAATTCTTTTTGGAACACCTGTACACTATAAAACACCTTAACGCCATTTTGATTTTACGCGCGCTCCCTGACCGGACTTTTTATTTTCGGCCAGCTTTTTAATTTTATTTATTAATTGCGGCCCGATGAAAGGCTAAGGCATTATGCCATGCGCGTCCTGGCGGCTACCACAGACGCTATTGTTTCATGTGTAGCATCCGTAATGCAGTATGCACTTTTAATTGATTGTCTCTGGCCGTCAGCGTCACGTCGCCCATAGACAATAAATAAGTCAGTTTGTGAAATAAAGACCGCCACTGGTTATCGGGAATTCAAATGGACGTTATATCCTTTGGATTGTGGAATGTGGAAACTTGAATAAATGGATTTTAAGTTATCCGTTCATCACGCTTGAGTCTAATAATAAAGAACTTACGTTCTCTTGACTATGAGCTTTGAATTGCTTTGGGTTTTGGCAATTTCTGGTGTTATTTATGTGACTAACTCTTTACTTAATTAACAAGGTGCGCATTCTAACTATGAAAGCTAATGGAATGGGCTCTGTCTTAAATGTGATTGTCCTGGCTAACGATAGCATAGTGCAAGAGGTAGAAGAACCATTGAACTACTATTACTAGCGTATGGAACTGTCTTGCGGCCTCATGATTTGACGACATTTGTCAATAACTCATAAAAACGGTTTCAATTCATTTTCAAGGAATATGACAAAAAATCTGTCGTTGTATTTGCGGTAATGCCCAGATGTGTGCGCAAAACACAAGTGCACTCTCTGATCCTTCACTCTCATTAATTCGGTGAGTCGGCTCCGACATGACCGATGATAGATCAGGCGCAGAACCAACGGCTTAACGTGCTTTCCGAGGAACGGGGGTGTCATCAACATCGCCTTTCTGACTCCGAGCTATTTCCGAGTACTTTCCAGAGAAAAAAACACAGAAACAAACTTCATCCCGAACCGGGATTGAACCCAGGACCTTTTGGGTAGCAGCCAGCCAGCTAATCGCAATACCAAGAAAACAGATTATTATTAGATCTTCGTAGACCGTAACTAGTTCGAAGGCTGCGTGCAAAACGGTGCTTCCAATAAGGCTAAGCCCAATTAAACAATTGCAGCGTTGATTTATCGCCGGTTCATTAGAATCGGGGTTCTGCGCGTGAGACGCATGACGAGTGGACAGGGCTGGCACACGAAATATTATGAAATAATTTCATTTCATTTCATGACACTGAATTTAACATCAAAGCTTAGAAAAAAATATATTTGTAATACTTAAATCTACAACATTACGACATGGTGACACTGCGGTGGAAAAATACTGAACTATATTTATATCATTTGGCCAACAAGATTTATTAATAACAAACAAGAAAAAATCATTTGGCTAAAAACAAGTTCAGTCATCTTCAAAGGCCTAACTTTGAATACGCCAAGTCGTTAAACGTTGAGTTTTTCTAGTCGAATCAACCATCGGCCTAGCCATTGGATGCCGGCGTTAAATGAATGAAATGCCCAGGCATCCAATTAACTGGATGCTTTAACCAGATGGCTGTGACATGTATACATATGTCTTACAAACAACGTAATGATGTTATCAACACCTCAGTATTCATTGAATTATTGAGCTGGGTAAATATTTCCATTAGTTAGTATCAAATTAACTTCCTTCCTATGGGTTACAATTCAAACTAACTTGGAGGTACATATTTAATTCTTTTTTTGTTACTAAACAGCGCTAACCCTGAATATAAGTCGTGTGCGTTATACCGACCGACAAATAATGGAATTTGACGTCTGCGTGCGACTGATGTCATCATCACCGAATCGACTACTGTTAGACGACATCTTTTGACAGAAAACGAACTGAATTGGCTTCATCATCATCATCATCATCATTATCAGCCAAAGGACGTCCACTGCTGAACATAGGCCTCCCCTACGGTTTTCCACAGCGACCGGTTGTGAGCGGCCTGCATCCAGTGTGATCCTGGCTATATTGGCTTGCAGTTCTAAAATTCTAGACGCCCTTTTCCAAATATATGGACCTCGTTCATCGTTGGTCAGAGTAAGGGCCGTCAGTCCTGGCTGTCAAACCTGGATATTTACAAAAAATATTAAACAAAAGATTGAGAATACACTGAAAGCCATGGAGAGAAGTATACTACGGATCAGAAAAATACACGAAGTGCGAAGCGAGAGCATAAGGCAGAAAACAAAGATCACAGACGCATTGAAACACGCACTAACAACAAAATGGAAATGGGCGGGTCACATCGCACGCTGCATAGACAGAAGGTGGACCATAGAGACCACAAAATGGAAGGGTCCATCAGGCAAAAGAAGAGTCGGCAGACCAAAGCAACGATGGGCCGACGATATCGTGCAGACGGTGGGAGGAGACTGGTTAGAGCCGATCTTGGGCCGATAGAGAAAGGTGGAAAAAGCTGGAGGAGGCCTATACCCAAAACGGGGTCCTTAGCCCACAAACTGGACTAGATGAAAAAAATTAACTAAAACTAACACTAGCAATAAGTCTACACAAAAATTCTACTAACAACATTTGAATTGTAATTTTATTATGGGTTAATGGAATAAAAGGCTTTATTATTATTATTATATTATATTATTGGACACTAATCACCAGTGAGTGGTTATTAAGTTACTACGTATAGAGAAGCTATGCCAAGCAAAAAATGTGTCGCAACTCGATGAAAAGATTGTGACGTATTCCTTGAAATTTGAATGTCAGGGGCCCTATTTTTGAATCACTCATATCAGTTTTCCGAGTGATTTTCGTTCGAAGATGAATTAAAAGTCAACGAAAAAAAAAACTCGTTTTCGAACGAAAATCACTCGGAATACTGACATGAGTGATTCAAAAATAGGGCCCCAGATTTGAACCGTTCGTAAGCGTTGATGAAAAGTGGCGTCAAATCATGGCGCAAGAAATTTGTTCGTTGTGTCAGTGCCTTTTAGTGGCCGATTCTCGCATGATCGAACTTATTTCGTGTGGTAATTCGATTACGAGTATCACTGTTACCGAAAAATCAAGTAATATATCCACGTAAAAAAACTACCACACGAAACAAATCAAAAACAATTCGATCGGTAAACTTTTTTCGTATACGAACGGCACGAGAATTGCCCTCTTGATCACATGCATTACTCTGATCCGAAAGTAAGTAGTCAATGCATTTGAAGTTTACTGGGACCGGGAGCTCTATTTTTGAATCACTTGCTTGGATATGGCGTGTGATTTTCATTCGAAGATGAATTAAAAGTCATAGAAAAAAACTCGTTTTCGAACGAAAATCACTCGCCAAATCCAAGCAAGTGATTCAAAAATAGGGCCCCGGTAGTAAGTTATATTATTTAGTAGAGCAGCTGATTGAAAGGCGGGTTAGACCAACGAACAAAGAACTAGAGCATTGAACATTCTTTCTTGTTCTTTTGTTCTTCACGAAAGTTCGATTTTAGCGTTTTACACCAAAATATAGAGCGAGCGTTCTTAGAATATTCTATAGAACGCAATAGAACAACGAACGAACGCTCTGAGTAGAAGAATTTAATGAAGTGGGGATAGGATGAGCATTCGCTCGTCTGATTTAAATGGGCCTTAAATAGGAAAACATACCATTATTTAAATTCTTGTTACAAAAGGAAATCATAACAGTCTCGTCAATAACAATAATTGTGTCCTAGAAGTTACAGAAGTGCTGTATTTCCCGTCTCAGCGGATATTTCTGGATAGAACCCATAAAAATTGTCTTAAATACATCCTCAATTTGTTTAATACTTCTTGATAAGTGAAGGTTGGCGTCCAGTGTGAGTTGTACTATGCTATGTTTGTACTTGCCGAATTTTTAGGGTTTTCTTTCTCTCCAGTCACATTCACGAATTAAATCTGATTTTTCAGCCTCCTTAAGCTCAGTTATAAGCATTTTCTGATATACTATATCTTCAGCTTTCTGCCAGTACTGATTTCGCTGCTACCCAACACCATGGCTGTCAAAGTGCTCTCAATGTGTCATTTTAATATCATTTTCCCACCATTAGGGGCCCCCTATTTTTGATTCATTCGCTTCAAGATGGCGAGTGATTTTCGTTCGACGTAGTGTCAAAAGTCATAGAAAAAAAATCGTTTTCGAACGAAAATCACTCGCCATATCCAAGCGAGTGATTCAAAAATAGGGGCCCTGGGAAATAAAACAAAGATCTTCAGTCCAGAATTAGATGAGAAAAACTTCGGGGAGGCCTTTGTCCAGCGGTGCACTCCTTGTGCTGTTGATAATTGATATTTAGACGTATAAGGTATTCATTGAGATATTATATTCATAGCTAACGCTGGAAAACGATCCTAATCAATAATTTACATTACTCATATCCCGCGCAATCAGGAGTGCACGGCCATTTTTGCATACAATCGTATTTAAATTCAGAACGCGGTCCCAACGTAATTGTCTGCCATATTCGCGACGCCATTACTCGCTCATTGTCTATGGTCTAATTTGTCGCACAATAGTTGATTGATTTAATTAATAAATGATTAGAATGTAATGGCCCATTATTTAGGACAAAGGACGAGTTGATGGGGTAAATAATTGGGCTGTCACTAATTTGGGACAGTTAGCTACCCGATTTTTCCTAGTGACAAGTTCCTGAGGAAGGTTTACGGTTATAAGGATTAATTAAATTTTAAGTTCCGACGTATCGAACATTTTACAGCGTACATGTTTGTTAATTAGAATTACTTAAACAGCAGCCCCGCCTACAGACATCATCCTTCATCTCTCTCTCACATTCCACAAAGTATGGTGTCCAAAAAAGTCGATAATCGAAATCGCATACCGAGTAATAGTTACGACAGCGCCGTAAACTACTGTTTAAACGCGTACCTTCACGCTGTGTAGCGATAGCAAATCAAATTGATATGAAATATATTATTTTATCATATGATTTTGTTTGGGAGTTTGGGAGAGGCCTTAGCCCAGTAGTGGGATGGGATAGGCTGACAAAAAATTGTTTCGAAAGTACCAAAACAATACCTGAAGAAGCTGTAGTGTTTACATACTATGTAGAAACATCGAAAGGTGGCAGGCATCAAACGTTTAGAGCAACGAACGATTTTTCCCGCAAATACCTAAATATTAACAGCTTTTAATAGATAAGTACACACACATATTCATATTTATAGCATAGCATTCCCTCTTTCGCATTTCTCGCTTTCAGTATTTCTTTTTTTTAAATTTATATTTTAAATCTCTTGTTTTGCTGACGCTCCCGAATCGATGCGTCCGGTAACTCCTGAGCAGATCAGAGAACAAATATCTTTATTATGCTAATGTCACCGACGCGCCATTGTTTTTGGTGACGGAAATTATTAGGCACCATTGACGCTTCATTTTGGGACACCATAAATTCGAATCGATTGGGCCACCAACAAATTTTGGCTGTCATAGAGGTTATGATGACCAGTCGTGGCTGGTGGCTTTGACTATTCAGGGGGGTATTGTAATAAAATAAGATACTTAACTCTTAATTGCACATAACATTAAGAAATTTACAAAATCGTTTAAAGGAAATGTACAATTTAGGCGGTCTTATCGCTATAAGCGATCTCTTCCGGACAACCGGTAAAGAAATTATGGTCAAGTTTCAGACAGTTCAATTCCCACTCTAGCTGAGTTGCTAAATTGATATTGCGTTCTAACTTAAGAAAGTCTAAAGGTGACTTTTTCTCACTCAGAATACGTCCGATATCAATAAAGACATCGCAATATGCACCCAGGGCTAATATTTTTTTAACAGATTGTTCTTTAATTTCAGCCAGAATCTTAATTATTTATGTACCTACCTGTATGTCAATATTTTATACGGTGCATTTTTTTCTTTTGTTTGATTTTCGTCAGTTTCCCCTGTGGTTTCCACCAAGCATCTTCAAATAACGTCACTATCATTCATAACTTTACCTCTGAGTCATATCGTCCTCACTGTAACCAATAAAACTGCACTAAACACATTATAATATAAACAGGTGGCACTTTATGAGCCATAAAACAGTATTGCTTCCGATTAAACTATGATGTGAATGTTAAACTAGAGATCGCAATGTGTGATAACTATTGACATGTATTGATTTATTATTGGTTCTTGAAAGTTATATTTTAATGAAGGCAGAGGCGGATGAAATATATTTGCCACCGATAGCGCCAAAGGCAAGACTTAACCAAAGCAGAGCTATATGCAAGCAGAAAAAAAACTTTTACAAATAAAAAAATTAAAACCCACTTCAAATACAAAACACATGACATTTGTTGACATCACAGGTGAGGAGACCGAAGAGCTGGCAGCTACCTCGGACAAAGAATTAGTCTGGCTATTCAAAGGGGGAACGCTGCCAGTTATCTTCGGTACCTTGCCTAAAGGGACTTCTTTTAATAATATATTTTAGTTTTTAGGTTTTTTTTTAAATCTTTATATGTTGCATGTCATTAATTTAATTTCATCAAATATATAATAAACACAAGAAAACACATGTATATTTAAGTTGCCTATGTCCCTTTGCGTCGATCCACTGTGCGTCGATCCGTTTAGCCGGGTAGGCCGTATCAACAGTGTGCCTAGTTTGAGTTTTAACTTCTCACGTTCAATTGCGAGCGCGTTAGAATTTCGAAACATTTTATATGGGAAAGATAAAGTTGAGGTTGATGGCGCTGTAAATTTTCCATACAAAATTCTAACGCGCTCGCAATCGAACGTGAGAAGTTAAAACTCAAACTAAGCCCTCTGATCTAAAAAAAATGAAAGTCAATAAACCCGTTGCCACAGATAATATAATACTCACAGATAATATGCCGTTGCCATCTTTTTGCATGACCTAAAGGTTTTCACTGGCAGATAATGCATTTAGCACCTTTGTACACTAAATCTGTGCAATAATAATAAATAAGAGGTAATTTACTCATAAGTAAGTGGTTTCCTAGTATGACATAACATAATATTATCGAAGTCCTGAGTGTTATCCATTCTCTTAAGTCCTGCGGTAGTACGTGACACATTATTAGATTTTAAAAGCCTATTGTCTTTAGCTATTTACAACGAATGGATCTATTGTATTTGATTCCAGGAATTTTTACAATCAAATCGATAGATGTTCTTATTATAGACTGGAATAAATAAAATCATAGACTCTATAAAAATCTAGTATTTTTTTAACTCCACGGTCTTATAGGATTGATTGCACTATTCTCGTTTTTACCATAACTTTAACCATTATGCTCATTCGAAAAAAGGTGGTTGTTAGGTGTTATCCAAGTCTTAGATGGGAAAGGTAAACTTTCAATAGTTAAACTTAAGCATAAATATTTATTAAAATTGTTCTCTAAACCGGACGTATTACATTCCGTTCCACGGACCGGATATGAAACCAATTACTGGTGTGAACATATGGTACGACACTGGCTGAATAGATTCGTGTGCCTTCGCCGCGATGACTGGCCGAAAACAAAACAATGGCCAAAGACAATCGCGCCAAAATTTCCAAACAACGCCACAGATACTAGCACGATATTATCTGTAAATATAAAGCTGCGTCTACATTGTGTTAGGGCCCTATTTTTTAATCACTCGCGTTAATATTACGAGTGATTTTCGCTGATAACGAGTTATTTCCTTTGACTTTCAATTCATCTTCGAACGTAAATCACTCGCCAACTTAAAACGAGTCATTCAAAAGTAGAGCTCTTGGCCCTGTCTGTCTCCTGAACCCTCGACAGAAGTTTAAATGACAGGTTGAAAAGTTTGTTTTTTTCTAAATTCCCGTAAACTCACTTTTGTACGTGTACAAAAGAAAAAAAACTATGTGGTCGATCTTTCTATTTCCATGGTTTAGAATGTTTTAACACTCACATTGTCATATTTATATTCTTAAGCTGAAATAAGAAACCGAAAATTGAGCACGGGCGGGACTCGAACCTGCAACTTCCTGGCTAATTAATTTTAATGTTTTAGCGATACATGATATAATAAAAATATTACACTACACGTTGTGGACGTCATGTCCAAGACGTTTAAACTGTGGCTTAAACGTTTTGTGGTTTAAACTCTTTTTTGCTAGAAAACTTCTTATTGTTTGCCCTGGTAGAAACTTAGAGCTGCTTTTGAAAATTCACATTTGTAAATATACATTAGTTAACTTCTCTCTCTCTCTCTTAGTTCTACTTCTCTAACACATTCCACTATTCGATATTGATTGAATGGACAGCTTGTTCTGTTAAAATCTCTGTTATACTCAAAGCACTGGCTATTTTATACTGTACTTATTTTGTTTATTTTACTAATGTCACTTCTCTTCCTGTCTTTTCTCCTATCAAAATATACTCTTCTTCTTCAAGTCTTATTTTCTTATAAAAACCTAGCTTGTTATAACTTTTTCGACACTATTCCATCAAGATTAGTAATTTATTGGTTTTGGGTGTTAGTCAGTTCTTATGCCCCCAGCCTAACAACCGCGATATAATCCGTCCAAAAAACACAGCCTTGTAAATAGTAAAGTGGAAAGTGACAAAACAAAATGTAAATAACATTATTTAGCGTTTCGCCGCGTCATCGAACCAATTTGTAGAGACGCAGTCTTATTGGTTGCGAACAGGAAAGGAGTGGAGAGGATTAAATTAAATTAACATAGACTTTCCGTATTTTATACTAGGCACGCTGTTTAGAACACATTTTGTGTCACATTTATAAAATGACTTATGCACGAACACGGCAGTTATCATGGCAACGCTGTGAAACATTTTTTGAACAACTAGGTTTGTTCTGAACCCCAATCACGAAAAACTATCGACTGCGTAAGCGTATCGAGAAATGTCAAAATCCATTTTGAAAAAGTAATTTCTTTTAGTCCAATTTCCATATAAATTGACATTTCTCGAAATGCTTACGCAGTAGATAGTTTTTCGTGATTGGGGGTACTTAACAGCCTGTCTAGTGTAACTACTCGTATAAGTTAATCAACACACGGGATTTAATGCAACGACATTTAATTTAGTACAAAATGCAACAAAGTTTTAAATCATACAACTATAAGTTGTTGAAAATTAACTGCTTATTGTTGGTCGAATAAAGGACACGGTCGTAAATTGCCCCAGAGTCGTTTTATGTTTGATTAAAGAAAAGCTTTAAGAGACTTGACTATATCATTTTGCAAAAAATATATTGAATTTTTAATACAATATTGTTAATTTACTTTGCTTTTATCTAGCGGCATATAAATCTACAAAAAAAATAGGACAACGATTGAATACAATTTCCTGTCCCCAACAATTGTTGTGTTTGGCAGAAAATAGCGGTTTCGAGCACTATAAGCAAACTGACGACCGCTTAACGAAATGGCATATTGTGTCATACTGTGTCATAGAACTGGCAGTTAGTTAAATAAGTAAGCGCTCGCAATCGCTATTTTAAGAAGGAAAATGACGTTTGCCTCCCATAGGTACTAACCTTTAAACCTACCAACCTCTTCCTAAAACTTGAAAAAAAAACTGTGACAAGGAACTTCTTTTCGTTGGCTATTGTTTGCGTCATAGTAATTTTCACGCGTTACGCACCCTAGCGGGGCAGTTTTCTATGTTTTAGTTTTGGTGGCCTAGATTGCGGGTTTTCGACACAGATGGCGCTATGATCTAGAAAGACCTGTGCAAGAGATTGACCCCACACATTTTATTTCGTTTTATGTGAAAACCCCGCTATTTACGGCTTATATTACTTTATATTATTTTAAAAGGCGAAGAAACGAACCCATAAAATTAGTTTTGGTCGTGACGCATGGATTTTTACTTTTGGGGCAAGCAATGTATGGCGCGTCGACCGTTTCCTTTAGTTAACATAGAGACGTTCAATTTTAAGCAATTATGAGTTGACATCGTCTGATTAGCTTTCATTGTTATAGGATTTTTTTGTGTAAAATTGCTTATTGTTAATTAATTATATCTTACTGGTGGGTGACACTTAGTACTAGATATTAATAAATTGTAACAATATTTTAATCACTGACCTTACATAGAGTTACATAGAGTTCCAGATAAAAATTAAATAATAGTAGCAGCGGGAATTTCTAAATATAAATCTGACACAGTAATAAAATAAAATTAATAAGAAGAATATGCTCCACTCCATTCCTGTCCTGCATCTGCATTTCGATATTGGAACGGTGTAATCCTTAAACAATAATGATGGTATCATGGCCGTTTAGCATAGTACAAGCTGTTTGGCAACGAGATGAACCTGTTTGTTGTTTCAATTGAGGATTAACACGTTCCGGGACACTACTCCAGACACAATAGATGTTTTATTGTTTTCACGCCTGTAGGCGGGCACTGTCCCGAAACGTGTTAAACTATTGGTTTGGTGAGAATTAGTAGAGGGATTGAGTCAATTTTTTACGGAAGTTTTGATGTTCATTTACTCTACCTCGTGTGTTCATAAGTTTTGAGACAAACTTGGTAGTTAAAAAAATAAATTAAATATTACTGGCTGCTATTTAATTCTTTTTCCAATTTTGAATTTGGAATGTTTACTTTTAATACCTTTGACTTTCAAATTTATTTCTGTCAATTTTATCGTGATGGAGGGGACTAAAGGATTGCGTGCGACCGTGATATCGCTATTTAAGGCGGGAAAAAAACCAATGGAGATTTTCCGTGAGGTGAAAACTTTTGGCGTAAGCCGTAACTTCGTGTATTACACTATCAAACGATACAATGAGACAAGTTCCTTGCAAGATCGCCAAAGGAGTGGTCGGCCACGCTCTGTAAGGACGCCTGCGAACATCAAAATCATCCGAGAGCGACTTCGCCGAAATCCATGTCGCACTTAGAAAAAAATTGCTCTGCAGACTAAAATTTCGCGCGTTTCAGTCAACAGAATACTGAAATATGATCTTAAGGTAAAGGCGTATAGCCGTAGAAAAGTTCACTTTTTAAACGATCGGCTTCGTAAATTGCGACGCGAACGTTGTCCGTTACTGCTTATGTACAGGCGGGAAGAAGTCCCGTCTGTTTTGTATATAAAAGGTCAGGATGGAAACTAACTCCCTAGTGGCGTAGATATCCCTTTCCCTAAGATACTAAGTCCCTAGAGCCCTAGCCCAGCCTAACAATAGATACGTAGATATAATAAGGATGTGTGGTAGGAGAGCTGCTCCCAGGTCGCCCAGGGTAGCAGCGTCAGGACGGTAGGTAGGTGGCGTGGACCCGCTGCCAGTCTGGCAGACTCACCAGACTGATCATAGTGACGGCGAAGGGTGTCTTGGCCGCAGCGGAGGGAAATGAGAACCAACACGGACGGTTGATATCTGGTTTATTGGCAATAATGTAACAGTATTTATAATATTCTATGGTATGTCAACATGTATAGGTATAACGATGTGTGCCGCCGGTGTGAGTGCCGACGGGGCTGGTTTTGGGTCCATCGGTCGGCCGCTTCTATGTAGGTCGCTGACGTCGTGGTTGTAGAATGTACGATGCTAGCTCGTACATATTGGCATCCGTAAAAAGACGAAGAAGCAGATACGGCCCCAGTCTCCGAGTGTCCCGTACGCTGTGCAGCTAGCATCATCCGTAGTTGGTCGTGGTTGGGTTGACGTCATGAGATCAATGACTTGGTGCAGCTGTTCGTTGACTCGATGGGTGTGTGGTGTTTTGATAGAGAAAGTGGTAAATGGCTCTGCCATCTCGACGACTCTGACCAGTCCGCGTAATGGTATTCTCTCTGGTGGTGTCTACTCGGCGTACGTCTTCGCGTTTTGGTATACGAATGACGTGAGTTGACTATGGTATATAAGCCTCCTGGCTAGCATCGCGATGCTGGTGACCGCTAGTCTCTTGGTTTGCATCGCAGGGCTGGAGCTCACAAGTTTCCTGGTTTGCATGGTTTGGTTCTGCTGGTAACTGCAAGTCTCCTGGTTTGCCCTCCGATGCTGGTGATTGCAAGTCGCCTGATGTGCATGGTCCTGCTGGTGTGGTGACTGCAACCCCCTGGTTTACTGGTAATGACTGCAAGTCCTCTGGTTTGCATCTCGATGCTCATGGTGATTTTGGTTGGTAAGTCGCTCGCATTCTTCTGGTAGCTCATTGGTGGTCTGCTGGTTGGTCAATGGTGATGGTTTTTTCGTTGGTTATGGTGTTACTGAACAGCATGCGCGACTTCTCAGTTACTGGTGAGACCCTCTTCCGGGAGGCCAGTAACCGAACCGCTGCTGTCAGATGTCGATGGTGTGTACTTTCCCTGGCGTGCAGTTGTAGATTGTCTTCAGTTGCTTGGTGATGAATTGGTTGGTTGGTTTGATTCCGCCAGTCGTGAGATACCCGCCGTTGGTCGATTCTCAGGAGTTAGGTAGGTAAAGGTAAGAGGATAGGAATATGTTGTAAATAGTACTAATTGGTAAATTGATTAAATATGGTAAAATAACGGTGGTTGTAAATCACCGCTCTTTATCATGGTAGGTAATAAATAGTAAATAATAAAATTACTTGAATAACTCCTTGGTTGAGTTTCATGAAAATGGTAGTACGATTTGGTAAGGATAATATATACAGTTTGGTAAAATAATAACTAATGGTATTAATTAGAAATGGTAATGGTCATTGGTTAATTAATATTTGGTTATTCGGGAAGTGATGGTTGTAAGGCACCACTCCCGATTTCTAGTTAAGTCCCTAACCTACCGTACTTTTATCGTACATTTAAAAAGTATGTCAAACTAAAAATAGATCGTAAAAATGTTTAACTTCGATAGCATTAAATGTCGCATTGGTATTTGCAGATCTGCATTATGGAAGTAATGTAATGCGAGACTTGGTAACGCCTCATACTTGCGTAATAAATACTGTGTATTTAAAACTTACTTTATTCTAATTGAATGTAATATTTAAGCACTGCGCGTTTTATTTTGTGGTATTGAACGGCAGACTTAATTTCTACCAATCAACTTTTATTGATCATTGGTCTACTTTGGTCCAGGTCAGTCTGTAATGTTGAAAGTCCATGGTAACTGGTGATCTATCCGGCTCGAAGATGTACAGGCGGGAAGAAGTCCCGTCTGTCTAAGTCTAATAAACGGTCAGGATGGAAACTAACTCCCTAGTGGCGTAGATATCCCTTTCCCTAAGATACTAAGTCCCTAGAGCCCTAGCCCAGCCTAACAATAGATACGTAGATATAATAAGGATGTTGTGGTAGGAGAGCTGCTCCCAGGTCGCCCAGGGTAGCAGCATCAGGACGGTAGGTAGGTGGCGTGGACCCGCTGCCAGTCTGGCAGACTCACCAGACTGATCATAGTGACGGCGAAGGGTGTCTTGGCCGCAGCGGAGGGAAATGAGAACCAACACGGACGGTTGATATCTGGTTTATTGGCAATAATGTAACAGTATTTATAATATTCTATGGTATGTCAACATGTATAGGTATAACGATGTGTGCCGCCGGTGTGAGTGCCGACGGGGCTGGTTTTGGGTCCATCGGTCGGCCGCTTCTATGTAGGTCGCTGACGTCGTGGTTGTAGAATGTACGATGCTAGCTCGTACAGCTTAGGAGACACGATGCGAGGAAGATACTGTTCACCGATGAGACTTTTTTTTAATGTCGAAGAAAAGTTCAACCGACAAAACAATAAAGTCTATGCCAAAAGTAGCAAGGATGTCCCAGCTTCAGCACGGAATGTCTCGCGTACTCATCATCCGGCAAGTGTGATGGTATGGTGGGGAGTTTGTATGAAGGTGTCACTCAGCTCCATTTCTGTCAACAAGGCGTCAAAGTGAAAGCCAAGAATTATCAAAATGACATCTTAGAGCCTGTTGTGAAACCCCTATCTCATACTTTATTTAACAACAAGTTTTGGGTTTTCCAGCAAGACTCAGCACCATCCCATAAAGCAAAAACCACCCAAGCTTGGTTGAGGGAAAATGTGCCGGCTTCATCGCGGCGAACGAATGGCCCTCCTCCAGCCCCGACCTCAACCCGCTGGATTATTCTCTATTGACTAAGTTAGAGCTCAGGGCCTGCCAGAAGTCCCACCCAAACTTGGAGTCACTGAAGCGAGCTCTTGTTCGAGAAGCAAAGCGAATCCCGCTAGAAAAGATTCGTGCCGCCATTGATGATTGGCCAAATCGTCTAAGGGCCTGTATTAAAAACAAGGGTGGACATTTTGAATAAAAGATATATTTTATTGTTGATTATTATCTACTAAGTGTTCACTGTAAATTTTAGAAATATAAGTTAATTATTTAAAAAGTTATGCCTCTTTTTTTTCGTCTCAAAACTTATGAACACACGAGGTATATAGTAAGAGTAATTTCGCACTCATACTTTTATCTCTATCTGTATTTTAGTTTTAATTAAATAGATGTGTTGTATTTGTATACCCATCTATGCATAAAAAAGAAAGCCTTGTTAGTTACAACACCACTATTAACTCGATAACGGCAGGATGTACAGTTTAGCTGAATGGCACACTCATACTTGAGGCTTATAAGTAAAAGTAAAGTAAAGTTAGCCTGTAAGCATCCTACTGCCGGATAAGTAGGTAAGATAGTAGTTTGGTTTGGTTTGGTCAAGAAGAAAGATGGGTGATTTCAGCTAATGATCTATTACATTAATACAAAACATGTTTTTATCGCTAAAAATATACTTTTAATATGGAGTCAGTCATTGATATGGGCCCCTATTTTTGAATCACTCGCTTGGATATGGCGAGTGATTTTCGTTCGAAAACGATTTTTTTTCTATGACTTTTGACACTACGTCGAACGAAAATCACTCGCCATCTTGAAGCGAATGAATCAAAAATAGGGGCCATGGAAGTTTGTAAATACAATTCGAGGGATGCCCGTCCGTGATAAGACGCGCGTCATTCTCTTTTATCTCTTAGTCGACGGCAACATAGTTTTGTTCCAATTAATTAAATCAATTTGTAAACGTTATCACCGCTATGTTTTTAATGAGTCTGAAGAGTTACTGATATTATATTTACCTTTGATCTTGTTAACTTCAAGTATCATACTTATTTATTATTATCAGTTTGAAGAGACATCGTCATCATTATCAGTTAAATTACGTCCACGGTCCACCGCTGAACATAAGCCCGGATTTCCACAGCGACCGATTCGGTCAAGCGGTCTGCATCCAACCAGTGTGACCCTGCGATCTTTACAAGGTCGTCGTCCATCTTATCTTGAAGAGTTATTGTTTGATAAACTATAATATTCATTATCGCTTTTTAAGGCACGAGCCACGAGTAGGTATGTACTCTCAGGTCACGATGACTTGTGATAATGGGTCAATAATACATAACTGAACTATCTATCTTAACGGTAAAACCAGAGGTCCAATGTAAACAAAGTCAAATTATATTCGAAATCCTAAATAAATACCTATTTGCAACTTATTTATTTTTTTACTCTTGCGTCATCTGATATCAAGTAGTTAACACGTTCCGAGACGATTTTCCAGACACAATAGATGTTTTATTGTTTTCACGCCTGTAGGCGTTTACTGTCCCGGAACGTGTTAAAGACCGTTTTTCTTTGCTTGTCGAAAATTGTAAACTTCATTTATCATATATATGTCATAGAAAAAAAATCGTTTTCGAACGAAAATCACTCGCCATATCCAAGCGAGTGATTCAAAAATAGGGGCCCTGGACTGCGGCATGCCTGATGTATTGTAATATTAAGATTTAATGGAAAACTTGATTTTATATCTCTCCATCATGAAAATTTACACACCATAAAAGTTATATTCTGGACATCACGCGACAGTGGCGCTAACTGGTGAGCACGAAAACGGTAGCCCGCATTCATTTTTTATCAGAGGTCAAGATTTAACATGAACTTCTGTGCCTAGGCACCAAGCTCTACAAAATTAGAGTCGCTTTTCTAGGACTAGCTCCGCCATCTAGCGGGGAGTAGCTTAACCGACAATCTATTTTTAAAACATAACCTTGTCTATGGATCTTGGCAATGTATGAAGTTCAATTTTGACAGTTGTAACCAGTGGTCATCGTATTTTTTATAACTCCTTGCAGTTTGATACCAAAATATTAGTTATTCGCAAAGTGGTATTACGTGTGCACGATGAAAATACGATCCCACGCACTCCGAGAAAGGTGGAATGCGGCTCGCTAGCAACGGTAAGTCTCCTATTTCTATTTACAACTAACGTAATGACCATATTTTTAACTGATTAAAAAAAACTGTAGTCAATTGGTTGTTAACCTTTTAACTGAAAGCGGGAGACGCGTAATTTGACGCTGTGTCGTCTATAATTCTATTACGAATCGGATCGCCGCCGCATACATTACCCAGTCGCTCCATTGCATAGTTTCGGCGGTCTACAATTTTATATCGTAATCTATCTTTTATTATCATTCAAATTGTTTTGTTATCTCATATAGAGCAAAAATTCACTTTTGAACCATTGATTGGGCTCTAAACTGGTTGATAATAAACGCTAACCGATGCAGTTATCGCGTTATTTTCGTTAAAAAATAATCAGTTGATGTTTGGTGATCATTTTCGGTGTGACGTCGAGATACCGCGCTTTTTGTTCGTTTTATATCTATTTTGGACGATGTATACAGGTCTGTATATATATTTTTTAATCTCTTTAAAGATGTCCAATTCTTCAGGACTTGTTTGGTCTTTTATAATATTATTTATTTACCTAACAAACCATGTACTTATTAAATACTTTCTCATGTATATTAACCACTTTAACTTAGTTTCTGATATTATTGCCCGGTACAAACTGTCAAAACTATTTTTAGAACAGTTACAAACAAACTATGTGTCAATTATCGATAGTCAATAATATATTTATATAACTTTAAAGTTGTATGAATTCCTACCTTATGTTCATAAATTAAAAATTGATAGTTGTTAATAAGAAATTAAAAGTTATCTCAACAATATCAGCAAAGTTAAGATAACTTTTTGTGTCACATTCTACAATTATATCCATAGATTGAAAAGTATATTTTAATTGAGGTTTGATCAAAACATACATTAAAAATAGTCGACTCTACCTTCACCAACTGAGTTTATTAATTATATATTTTTTTTACATTTCCCATGATATTTCCCTTTATCTGTTGAAACAAATCACGGCCTTGGATTTAATAAACCAGGGGCAGAGGAAAAAAACTACTGTAATGTTATTATCGGTCACATGATCAAGACAACTAGCCACATTTACAAAATTAATTACTAACATAGTTATAAGTCATTCATTATACTAACACTCTGGATCGCAGTTGTCTGATATAAATACTTTTTATTTATTTATTTATTATGGTATTTCCTTAAAAAATATATTGTTTATTTGTGTTTGAATGGTAACAATGTTGTGTATAGGTGGTTTATTATGATAAAAATCAATAGCCTATTATAATATTAAACTGGCATCGACTAGATATGGTATGGTATCCCAAATGTTATTTGGAAGATCACTCATAGATATCAAGATGGCTTTAATTGAACATTCCCTTAAAATTCCAAATTGTAAGTGGCCTATGTGCAATATAGAGATCTACCTGTAGCACTTTATTTTGAAAAATGGTCTACAAAGTTTTAGGATAAAGCTTATTACATCAATCAGCTATTATTTGTACTACATAGTTAAAATATTTTTAACCCCTGACGCAAAAAGAGAGGAGTGTTGTAAGTTTAACATGTCTGTATTTGTCTGTGGTATCATAGCTTAATAATTTGTACTATGATCTGTGATTAGTCGAAATAAAAAGTTTTTTTTAATAGCTCCCAAATGTATCTAATTTTCGTTCAGTTTTTTTTTGTCATGGATAAAGATATTCATAGCCATGTTTCATGAAAATCTGTTTCGCCGTTTTTTTAATTGGCGACGGTTATGTTTAAATTAAACATATTTTTTTCTAAGTCTCTGTTAATTTACTGAGCCTATTTATAAGTTGTGAACTATTGTATACGAAGCATGTATGTTATATGTTATATTTATTGAGTTGCTTGGCGAATCAAATTGTTAGTAACAGCTTCATGTAAACAAAGGAGTCATGTTGCGGCGTCAGTTATTTGAGTCGGTAGTAGCGTAAAATTGATTACTTGTAAATCAACTGGAAATACCTAATTGCAGTTCAATTTTACTAAAACGTAAATTACCGGCCTAACGTAAATTAGAAGCTAACTATGGGCCTTTGAAACAAGCTCAAAATCACACAACGAGCGATGGAGACGGCTATGCTCGGTATTTCTCTACGAGATCGAATCAGGAACGAGGAGATACGTAGAAGAACATAGCCCTGAGAATCAGTAAGCTCAAGTGGCAGTGGGCAGGGCACATGGCGCGAAGAACTGGGCCTCTATTTTTGAATCACTCGCGTCAAGTTGGCGTGTGATATTCATTGTTTAAAGTCGAATTTTGCAATGAAAACCATTTGTAATCTACACAAAAAGGATTTGAAAATTCATTGCTGAATTTGGTAAGTACTCAGTCTAGATTTTGAGTGATTTCCGTTGATTTTT
This sequence comes from Pyrausta aurata, assembly GCA_963584085.1. Taxonomy (NCBI): domain Eukaryota; kingdom Metazoa; phylum Arthropoda; class Insecta; order Lepidoptera; family Crambidae; genus Pyrausta; species Pyrausta aurata. Next base: position 5,702,666 of record OY757279.1, read on the forward strand.
TATGTGTTTTCGAACGAAAATCATACGCCATATCCAAGCGAGTGATTCAAAAATATGGGGGCGTATTGCGATCCAACTTAATCCGTTCAATTCCGAGGCAGCTCAATTCCCACTCAGTGTAAACGAATCTTATCAACATAATAATATTATAATAATGCTACAATGGTATGAATATTAATATTTATATTGTTATATAAAAGTAATATTATCAATATAATGCGAAATTGCAATAAGAATTGCTAATTTGACAGTAAAGCAGAGCGTTTTAACTGTCAAAACTGCATCGCAATACGCACCCTGATGGCCGTTGGGGCAGAAAAGTTAAAACGCAAAGTAGGACGTCCATTGACAAGATGGACAGACGACCTTGTAAAGATCGCAGGATCACACTGGATGCAGACCGCTCACGACCGGTCGCTGTAGAAAACCGTGTGAGAGGCTTATGTTCAGCAGTGGACGTCTTTTGGCTGATAATGACGATATTGATTCTGACATAAAAATACTTCTAGTCTTGGTTTCGAACTAAGATTTTTTTTCCTTGTGCTACGAAAACCAGACAACGATTATGACGGGGGCGTCCCATAAATACTTAAATGTATTTTCTTTCTTTCTTTCTACATACATAAACATGGCTTAGGTACAAATGTTCGTGCTCATCACATAAACATTTGCCCCTTGCGGGATTCTAACCCACGACCGCTGGCATAGTAGTCAATAAAAGCGCTAACCACTACACCAAACGTGTCGTCACAAAAGTCGGTTCTGGAGCCCTATTTTTTAATCACTCGCGTCAATATTACAAGTTATTTTCGTCCGAAAAGGAGTTATTTTCGTTGACTTTTAATTCATCTGCGAACGAAAACCACTCGCCATCTTGAAGCGAGTGATTCAAAACTCCTGATTCGGCAGTTTAGCGTAAGACGGCAATAGCTCGCATTTGTTTTTAATACATAGCTGAAATGTGTAGTTAATATCTTTGGGCGGTAAGACTGTTGTACTGTGTAACTTTTGACAAATATCTGTTAATCAGTCAGGTATCAAACGAATGCCGAGAGTCGCATAACAATGGAATTTTTATTGTGTCTCGTTTACACATACTTGACGAGTTAAATTCCATCCTCGTAAACATGAGTTAAAGTTATGGTTAGTTATGATAGTGCAACAGAGCCCCAAACATGTTATTGGCTTTTTACCGATTTAAAAATTACTACTGGTAAGTTACACATAATATCACTTGTAGTTTATGTCAAGTCAACCCGTGTCAACTTTTATTTTTATTTTTATAAGCTATATTTATATAAAGTAAATTCATTATTGGCTGTAAGTTTAGAATATAAGATTAGCTTACTTTTTGTAATAAGAGCTGTGAATTTTATAGAAATAAATAAAAAAAAAAAAAAAAAAAAAGGCGGTATTAAATTCGATCTGTATGTTTGTGATATTATTGGGTTGGGATTGGATAATATTAAACGAAACTAAGTTTCGTAAGTGTATGTATGTTCGTCCACGGTTTCTTAGAAAACGAAAAGAGATTACGAGATGATTCTATTTTAGTTCAGTTAGGTATATTCTACTTAAGGTAATAGTACACGTTTCGTCAAAATCGGTACAGTAGTTTTTGAGATAGGGGTAAAAAACTAAAAAGTCAAGCTTACGTAAAGCACAACCGTCTAAACACATCATGCACCGACTCCAAATGAATTTGTTTCTTATAATAGAAGACAAAATGCGTTATTTAAAGAGTATAAGAGCGTTTTATGAAAGCGGTATTTTTTATAAATCACTTTTTATTTGCACAAACACATATTTCCATAGACAATATTTTTTCCCACCAGACCACTGATTCAGTTGGTTATCATTGCTTGTGCCTATATTCCTCGTATAATTTGATTTAATTAGTTCGCTCGTCTGACATAAGGCCGGTTAAATTATTAGTTCCATTGGCGTATAGTATGTGGTATAGTATGGTATTTATTACTGGGCGACACGAGTAAGACTATACAGGATGTGGTAAGAAAAGTGCAAAAGCTATACTGTGTTTATAAAATGCTTAAGTTTGAATATCAGTAAGTAGAATTAATTAAAAATAAAATCGATAATTTTCTAAAATCTTATAAAACAGATAAATTTCTTACGAAAGTGGTTTCCATCAACTTACTACCTAATATTTATTATTTCAAGATTGTTAAATGACTTCATAACTCAGAATTCTCCCAACAATGGCAACTGTAAAAATTTGAATTTCACATGTAGTTTTCTGAGTTTTGCTATTAAAATGTAACTCTTCAAAACTCCATTCATCTTTGATAATCCAACATTGTAAACAATCTTTTTAACTTTTCAAATAATATCAGCACATATAATTAATTTACTATTTAATTTAAACAGCTCTCAGCGTTGAACGACGAATTTAAAGTTTAACTTGTTTTAAAAGAAATATTACCGCAAAAAAAAAGGAATGTCAAGATTGTTTACAATATTCGACTATTGAAGAAAAACAAACTTCAATAGCCATTAGAGCACCATGTATAATCCGAAATACCATAATTACGGTATCTCCTAAGTGAATATTTTAAACACTAAACTGCTCAGTTTTAAATGTTAGATAAACTGGTTCCATAGTAGACTTGTATTATAAAATTAACATTCAGAAAAAAACTAGATTCGAATAGTTTTGGTTCTTACCATAAACAAGTGGAACTTTTTCTTTTTGGGCGCCAAAATGAGTTTGAATGCCAAATGTTACACTGGAACTTTTGATTACTTTTACCCAGCTTTTATTTGACGACGCGTTTGGTGTAGTGGTTAGCGCTCCTGACTACTATGCCGGCGTCGCGGGTTCGAATCCCGCAAGGGGCAAATGTTTGTGTGATGAGCACGAACATTTGTACCTAAGTCATGGATGTTTATATGTATTTAAGTATATATGGGAGACGCCCCCGTTATTATCGTTGTCTGGTATTCGTAGCACAAGGAAGAAAATTCCTTAGTTCGAAACCAAGACAGTAGGTGTGTTGTCTGGCGCATATTTATTTATTTTCAAGGTTTTGTGCGATATAGAGGATCGTGTGCGCGTAAGCTTTTTCACACGTTTTCCACCCCTTAAACGTGTTCCGATTTTGTCATTTTTACATGTTAGAGATATTTTGAAAAACTATGCTCTTTATTTTTATTAAATATTGTATGTTTCAGAAAATATAAAAACCTAAACATTCACTCTTTTGTCCAAAAATCTCTTCGGAATTTTGACCATTTTTAACTAATCAAGCGTTAATTGAAAAAATCTAAATCTTACAAGCGTAGTTCAGGATGCAAGCATATTTCGACCGTTGGCGTTCGAAATGTATGAAAACTCGCGCTGCGTTACGCCTGCACACGATCCTCTTAATGGCGCCAATTACACAGGGCTAGTTAGTTTGTTAGTACTAAACTAAACTACACAGGCGTACATGTAATTCCTCCTTAGATGAAAATTGATAGTTTGTCAGTATCCGTTAAATTACAGTTGCAGCTACGATACTTTGATGAGGCAAATAACAGTTCGAAGTCAGGTAGTTGGTGATGATGACACCCCCTTGCCTCGGTGCGCACCATATATTAATGGAGAAATCAAGCGCAGGACCAACAGCTTAACGTGCGCATACGTTAAGCAGTTGGTCCTGCGCCTGATTTCTCTCTCTCTCTCTCTCTCTCTCTGCGGTCATGTCGGAGCCGTCTTACCGACCAAACAACGAGAGTAAAGGAACTAACAGTGCATTTGTGTAATGCGCACATACTTGAGCACTTATAACTCCGATGGCCAATATCAGTTAAGATTGATCACAGTTTTTATTATTATTAGTACTTTGATGATATCATTAAAATATTTTGTGAGAAGCATCTAATATTTTTAACTAATCCGCACAGCCATACCGTGAAATGTCAAACTAATATTACCAATTGGAATTGTTAAAAATATTTTTTTTTTGCTGTGTTGAGTCTTTGTGGTCGCAAATCTAAGACTAGACTAAGATATTTTACCCGGAGGTTTGAAAAATGTCCTTTACCTGATTAGTATGTCTTCCGATAAAGAGATTTGTAGAGACTTTAGTAGTACAATTAAGTGTGCAGTGGCAAAAAAGATATAACAGTAACTACTGCAGTGGAAAGAGAAGTTACTGAAAGTCATTTTCAGTCATAGAACCTACCATTGCGTAGGGAAAAGGGCAGTGCAAAACTCAGTCACTATCAATAAAAGCCTCTATGAAAAAGTTTATTTGGACACAATTTCGCATGTAAAATAATAATAGTAATAATAGTCCCCTAGCCGATTTCGACTACGGTGGCCAGTCACAACGACTAACCGACTGCGCGGGACATATTATAGTGCACTAGTGTGTGCGCAAACACAGGTGCACTCTCTATTCCTTTCACTCTCATAGCCCGATGGGACAGCAATCTGACACGACCGAAGAGAGATCAGGCGCAGGACCAACGGCTTTACGTGCTTTCCGAGACACGGGGGTGAAACACCGCCAACTTCCAAACTCCGGGCTTCCCTGAGAATTTCTGAACCGAAAAACCCAGGTACATATTTTTGGCCGACCCGGGAATCGAACCCGGGACCTCTGGCGCAGCCGTCGCTTTAAAATGCGACCCTCTAACCGCTGCGCCACCGAGGCAGTTAAAATAAGCGAGCATGTAAAATAAGCGCTTATCGACATTTATAATGCTCACGGCAAGAGACCGCAGTAACCGCATCAGCGTTCTCAAAGGATTCATCATTATCAGTCATAGGACGTCCACAGCTGAACATAGCCCCACGGCTTTCCACAGCGACCTTTGACAGGGGTCTTTATTTAAAACAAAGTTACACTCGTGGTTAATTGAGAATAATTTTTATAATCTTAACGAATATTTTACTCGATAGAAATATGTATTTAGTCCGATGGCGATGATTTCCACTTCTGACATTATAATGATTTAATTAATAATACTATATTTGCACGCTGACTAAAATGTAGCAAATTTTGGTGAACTCAAATGTACTATAAGTTAAGACCTATATTGTACACTCAAAATACGCAAATAAACACATTTGTATTTGTATTTGTATTTGACCGATCACAAGCGGTCTGCATTCAGTTAGATCCTGCAATCTTTACAAGATCGTCTGTCCACATTGTACGTGGACGTCCTAAGCTGCATCTTTGGTCGTAGAATCTCCAATCTAGATTTTTTCTGCCCCAACGGCCATCAGTTCTTCGCGCTATGTGCCCTGCTTATTGCCACTTGAGCTTACTGATTCTCAGGGTTATGCTCAAAGGATTACAACCTGAAATTCTTTAAAGACTTGTTAAAAAAAAGTGTTAAAAAGAAAATTATTTCTAAAAACACTTGCAGATAAAATCCTTTTATTAACTAGAGTTAAGGCGTTGGCGTAACCAGTCAGGCTAATGGGCCCGGTTAAGATCAGGTTTCAAGCAATTTCGGATATGTTTTATTAGTATCGTAAGTGCGGTCCAATAATTACTGATAGATAGCAGAGAAATCAGGACGATTGATTGCGTCCAACGTTTGGTGGACTTTGGGAAAGTAGCATACATCTATTTTTATTTTTGTTTGATGATTAAGAGTTTTACTATGCAAACCAAAGATGAATTATTGCACTTGATAAATAAGTAGTCTGAGGCTGGGAGTCGAACCTCACGTCCTTCACAATCTATCTACTTCTATTACTAAGACTAAGATAAATTGACACGTTGGTAGTTAAAATTTGCAAAAGTTAGTACACCTAAGGTAAATGACATATTTTAGGTACTTGTGGTATTTCGCGACTTCCACCGCGTACGTATTGGGTTTTTTGTAGGTACAAACTTTCTTTTACTCTTAAGGGAGGAACATTTTCATCGGTGATTACTATCCAATGTCCTTCTCAAAAATATCTGCTGCTATTTAGCAATAAATAGATAAAATTTATCTGCATTCATGAGTTCTTAATAAGCAGTTCTGTAGTTTATTTATTTACTAGCGGCTCCGTGACTTTTCAGTATTTTTGACAGATGCACGTTGACAGTGGATATCGTTAGCGTATTGCAATTGTTAAAAAAAAATCTGCCATATCTTTACCGACACGTAAACGTCGGCAAATGAAATGAAATGAAATTAACTAGTGAATAAGAATTGTGACAGTGATAGTGACAATCATTTCTGCTTAGCCCAAATGTGTGACTGGTAGAGAATGCCATATGGCGTTAAGTCCACCTTTTGTACAAACTGTGGTTGTGCAATAAAGTATAAATAAATAAATGGTTACATTTGCTCTTAAACTGCCGTCAGATTTTTTCCTTAGACTTTTTCTGTATAAATTCCTATACCTTTCAGGCTGACATGTCTACCCGTAGCGCGGGCTCGATGCGCGCGCGCCGCGGCCACAAGGAGCGCTCGAAAAACTTCACCGAGCTCGAGAAACGCACTGTTCTTGAGCTCATAGCGAGGCACCGCGACGTGCTGCGCCAGGGCCGCTCCAACAACGCCACCAACCGCTCCAAGCAGGTAATATACTGTAAGATATAAGATGGGGCATATCATTGAGGCACGCCTCATATGACCTACATTATAAAGAAAAGGGCCCAAAATAGACCCCTGAGGTGTACACTACAGCTAGCCCGCATTATATAGTGACGGGCCCAGGATGGAGCCTTGGGGTACAACCCCTTTAAAAATAAGATGGAGTCCTGAGGCACGCCTCCCACTTTAGCTAGGGACCTAAGACCGAGCCTTGAGACATGCTCGCTTAAGGAACTAGATATGACCTATGATAGAGCCCTGATGCACACGGGCACACCTCATTCAGGAACTTGATATACCAACAACGCCGTCAACGGTTCTATTATTTTTACTTGCTTGGAGCAAGCAAGTAAAAATAATAGAACCCTGAGGCACACCGCGACGTAAGGCTAAGGTGACCAACACAAGATAGAACTACGGACCTATGTCTGAGCCCTGTGGTATGCCTCAAGTGCTAATTTACATAACATAGCGATGGATCTACTATGAGCTTTGAGGTACACCTACAGAAACAAGGTAGGATCTAAGACAGAGCCCAGATGAACTCCCCATAATAGGAACAAAATAGAGCATAGGACAATGCCCTGATTTACTCTTTATATGGAAGTGCAAGAAGCCTATTATGATAGAACACTTTAGGCACCCCATAAAGGAAATTAAGTAGTTGGTCCTGCCCTTGATCTCTTTCACCGAACTATAAGAGTGACGGAACAGAGAGTGCACTTGTGTATTGCGCCCAACTGCGCCCATAATAAATAAAAAATATATATGTGTGGTAAGGAATTATCTTCCTTTTGTTACGAAGTACCAGACAGTGTTGTTGTGTATGTGTATGTAGTTCAAATCAAACCGAAGTTAAAAGATATAATACTATTTTCTCCCAACATAATCTTACATAACAGTATTGAATGTCAATTAAAACTGTTTATCATTGTTACATTTAGATAGTCAAAAACAATAATTGGTTTTCACGTTAACTTACGGTAATGTAACGATAAGTAGATTATTTCTAACCCAAGGTCAAATTTAACGTAGTAATCGGTTCAGTATCATGGAGATACGAGATATGAATAATCGATTAGGTTTAATTTAATTACCGGTTTACATACTTGAAATTATAAAGATAGTTACCTAGTTTTTGTGACACTGTATAATTATTTGGTACTAACGCCCCCTGCGCGTTTTGATTTTACTCCATTCCCGTAGATCGTAGCGTGATATTTTGAAGCGTATAGCCTTTCTCGATAAATAAACTATATTTCATTTTTTAGGGTTCCGTAAGGTAAAAAACGGAACCCTTATAGAATCACTTCGTTGTCCGTCTGTCGGTCTCTTATTGACTTATGATGACCCTATTTTTAAATCGATCAAAATTAGTTTCTGATATAAGATTTGCGCGCTCACGCAAACTCTTCAGCTCAATAATCATAAGGCCTATTTCACAATGTACTAATTTGTTCGGGTTGGCGATAACTGTCCAATGCTTCATAAGAAATGTCGTTCCATTTTTGTATTGTTCGGTAAAAGGCTCTTGATTATAAAAAAATATATACTTTTGTATTATAACAAGACATTGAATTGAAGGCATTTTAAGTTTTAGAAAACACGGATAAAAATTAATTTTCTGAAAGTGAAACCTAGCTAGATCAATTTATCGCCTCCGAAATTTCCTGCATACTTTTCATGAAAATCTTTGGAACCGTATACTGTGAGATAAAAATCTAAATACGGGTGTGTATTATAATAAAAAATAAATTTATTGATATTTATTTTGTGACAAAATAAATCGAACCAGCAATGTATTACAAACAAATGTGTCCAGTCATAGAACTTGACATTTGTCATTTACTACAACAACTTAGCGATTTTGATATACATTGACCAGGGATTATAACTTTGGATTCCTATATCTCGGAGTTAAAGCATTTTAGAGCCAGGTCAGGGTAACTACGTATACTCTGTGGAATTGATTAAAATTTTTGCTCCTATTACAGTCCACACGCTGTATATGAGTTGCTACTGGATATTATATTATTTCGTTTTGAACGTTTTATTAATAGACTCATTTTAAAATTGCAGCGTTAGAACTTTTTATAACCATGCTAAAAGTATATTTAACAAAACTGGTTAACATTTATAACACAATTATTACTAAATACTTAAACAAGTTAGATGTTATTTGAATATGCGATCAGAATAGGGTAACCATAGTTGGCTAGAAAACAGAAGGCTCATTTGAAAGATGAACGAGTTATGGCACAATGCTACCACAGAATATATTATATTGCTACTAAGAAAAATCTAAGTGTTTGAAAGTTTGTTTGAGCTAATACTCTCAACTACTGGACGGATTTTTAATATTATTTCTGGGGCGCTGGTATCTTAGAATAATAGTAAGTTGATTAGGAGCATTAAGTAGATTACATAACCATTTTCAGCATTTTCACTGTAGTACCAACTTTGGTGAATTTTAATGTCGATTCAAGTTCAACAACTATTTTATGTACGTATGATCTTAACTGTGATCTCAACGATGCGTTTCTCATATTCCTATAGTAATTACCGAAGTTAACACGTTCCGGGACAGTGAACGCCTACGGGCGTAAAAACAATAAAACATCTATTGTGTCTGGAGTAGTGTCCCGGAACGTGTTAACACGTTCCGGGACACAATAGATGTTTTATTGTTTTCACGCCTGTAGGCGGGCACTGTCCCGGAACGTGTTAAACAATAAAACAACCTACGGCGCGGTCATGTTTGGATGGGTGACCATTCCGATCATTTAAGTGACGTATATCAAGAGCATCTCCGCTCCGCGCTTCGGAAGGCACGTTAATCCGTTGGTCCCGGCTAATATCGGTTGATATTAGTCGTTAAGCCTAGTCAGAGGCCTTATTGGCGGCTTGATAACATCTGGCAGCAAGGTTAATCGCTTGCCGTGCAAACATCCCTCCAACAATCCGCACTGAGCCCGCGTGGTGGAGTATGGTTCAAACTACCTCAAAGTTGAGGTAAGGCCTTTGCCTAACAGTGGGACGTAACAGGCTTCCTTTACTTTTTACAACGCTTATAAATACATTTTAGGCTGTGCCTACTGGTTATATTTCCGTGAAATTCTCATAAGCGTAACTTTATATACCGCTTCATTTGCAATTTACCGGCGCGTGTAAGCTTATGCCAAAGAGTAGATTAAAACAGACTGGGCGTATTAATGTCACGCCAATCTATGGCATGAGTTCAATGAATAAATTGGGCTAGATACTAAAATTAAACATACTGGAATATAGGTAAATACTTGAAGTACCCATAGTATGATCTCTCTCCAGTCATGTTGGAGCTGTCTCAAAGAACAAATTAAGTGAACGAAAATCATGTGCCGTTGCCGGCAAGTGGCAACATTGCCGTGCCATATTTGGGAATATTGAAGCAACAATTAATTATAGGTAAACCGCGAAATCGAGACCTCGCCTGCGGGGTACAGGGGCGCACGGGGAGGCGAGAGCGGGGGAGGTGCGGGCGGCAGGCACATTTTTTTCAAAATTCAGTACGCTCGCTACACAGGTAGCGATAGCATCTGTTGACAGTTGCGGACGCTTTGACAGAAGTACACAAGAGAATACTGTCTGACTGAAGTCTGAAGATGAGTCGCAGTATATTCGGACACAAAATCTATATTATTGTATTTTTGTCGTGTTTTTTTTAAATTCTATTTTACATCATTCTAGCATTAAGTCCACCGTTTAAACACTGTTAAATAACAGTGTTTAAATTAATGCTCTAAATATATAAGAATATTATATAATAAAATATAGATCTAAACTCAGTGGAATTTGAACTAGATATGAATATGAACTCGATAATACACTCAAACAAAACAGTCGCAAAAGTTACCAGGGAATGTTTTTTGAAGTTTTGTAATTTTGCCAAAAAATCTATCTTATTTTAAAATTCCATTTTATTTATTGATCAAAATCCACGATTTTGGATAGTAATATTTGGAATTAATTCACTCTTATTGGTGTAATTGTATTGAATCGAATATTTTTTTCCAATATATTATGTGATGTTTATAAAGTGTCGACACTGACGACCACTATTGTGACCACTGACGTCACATATCTTAAGAACTGTCACGGCAAATTTCGTCTCTTGTGTATCACCGCCGCCCGCACCCCTTACATTCCCCGCTCTCGTCTTTCCGCCCGCTCCCCTGTACCCCGCAGGCGAAGTCTCAATGAAGCGGTTTACCTATAATCAATGATTCATTTATTGTTTCAGCTATAGGTACGTAGATGTTGTTCTTATTTTAAAACAGTCCAACTATAACCTGCCAGTAGCCGGCTTTTTAATGTTTTCTAATATAGCCAAAGTTGCCGGCAATTTAAGCAATGTAGCTTCCATACTGCCACGAAAATGTTGGACAGGATTTGGAGTTGGTGGACAATTTTTACTATATCTTTACTAATATTATAAAATAAAGTTGAAGAGTTTGTTTATTTGATTGTTTCAACGCGATAATCTCAGGAACTACAAGTTCGATTTAAAATAATATATTTTTGTGATGGATAGCTTATTTATCGGGAAAGGCTTTATGCTATAAAACATTACGCTGCGACGGGAGGAGAGGGAGCAAATCACGCTCAGACGCAGTCGCGGAAGACCGCTAATAATTTAATCAAATGCCCATTCTGTATTAATTATCTTTGCCAAGTTAAAGTTATTATTGAATTAATCATTTCATTACAACGCTGTAAAGTGAGTACTTGTTTTTCAATGGACGATCAGAGTCAACTGTATAACTATGTGAGTTATCATTATCTTATCTTATAATTCATATTTATAGTATCTAGGCATGGGCCGGGGGGCTTCTGTTATGTCATGGTGGATTAGTTTCTGATCTTTCAGTGGTATTAATAATCGAATGTAGGTGCAGTTATAAATACGGTTAATTGCGTAGTACCTACTACATACTTATTTAATGAATTTACTGAGGTTTCTAATTACAAATATTTAAATTTGATTAAATTTTTCCTGAGCGATGTCTCTTGAGGTTAATAATGGAATATACATGTATAGGAAGGAAGAAACTGTGATTCGTTATTACTACTCTTAATACTTAGTGGACAATAAACGCATATAGGCGTGATAACAATATAATTTCTATTGTGTCTGGAATACTGCCCACTGAAGTGTTAAAAGTACAGGGTCCCTATTTTTAAATCACTCGCTTGGATATGGCGTGTGATTTTCGTTCGAAAACACATTAAAAATCAACGGAAATCACTCAAAATCTAGACGTGACTACTCACAAAATTGAGCAATGATTTTTCAAATCCTTTTTATGTAGATTACAATTGGTTTTCATTTCAAAACTCGACTTTAATCATTGAATATCACTCGCCATATTGACGCGAGTGATTCAAAAATAGGGCTCCTGGGCCTTGTGTCTGGATTACTGTCCATTAAAGTGTTAATTATTGAAGTATTCAAGTGTATTCACTCCCCCGGTTCACGTTCCCGGTTCACGTGCAGTTCACACTAACCATAAACGGGACCGGGGCGCGACGGGACTGTGAGTAAAACAAAGTTCGCTGGGACCGCTAATTATTAAGTTAATTAAATTGTATTCCAGCTAGTGTGGTCCACAATCTGCGAGGAGGTGAACAAACGCTGCGGCGGCGAGCGGCCGCGCACTCCCGCGCAGGTCAAGATGTGGTACGAGAACTACAAGAAGAAGTGCAAGATGCGCGCGCACGACACACAGGTACGCACACACACACGACACACAGGTACGCACAAACACAAACAAACACACACACACACACACGTGCGCGCGCGCGCGCACACACACCTACACACACACACACACACCTACACACACACACGCACACACACCTACACACACACACACACACACACACACACACACACACACACACACACACACACACACCACACACACACACACACCACACACACACACACACATGAACAAGCGCTGCGGCGGCGAGCGTCTTTTTAGGGCTCCGTACGTAACCAAAGCGTATAAACGGGACCCTATTTCTCAGACTTCGCTGTCCGTCCGCCTGTATCTCAAGAACCGCGATACCTAGACAGTTGAAATTTTTACAAATTATGTATTTCTGTTGCCGCTATTACAACAAATACTAAAAACAAAATAAATATTTAAGGGCAGCTCCCATACTACAAACGTGATTTTTATTAATATTGAGATATCAATAATGGCAACACCACTTGAAATATTTACAAAATACTCAGTGGTATTTTTACTTTAATAATAAAATTAATATTTAAGGGGGCTCCCATACGAAGGGGCCTAAAAAAGTTTACAATATGAAATCTGTGTCAACAGTAGTCAATAGTATGGAACCCTTCGTAAGCGAGTCCGAATCGCACATGGCCGGTTTTTTTCAACCATATGTGTATTTTATTCTTGGAACATAATAATTTAATTTTACATACGTAATCTTTTTTATTTCAGCAAGTGCAGGCAGAAACGCCGGGGCTGCTCGACGGAATGTTCTGGCAAAACATGCTTCCTCTAGACGTTAAAGGTAAATAAAATTATATTTAATAGTATGACTGATGGTAGTGCTAAATATTAATGGCTAAAAGTACAGAAAATTACAGATAATTTTGATTGAAATGACATAATAACAACAATCAAAATCATAAAAAATTTTGGTCTTAAAAAACTTGTAGAAACTCAAGTTACAATAAAAGATTACATAGGGTACGTTCCACTAAACGCTCGCAACGATTGTAACACCCTCTGTATCGTTCCACTTAAACCCGTGGTCGTCGCGAGCGATCGCTCAACGACATACATGACGTACATGATTTAAATATAAATAACAGTAACTACGTCATAACGAAGTGTTAGTAAGTCATAGATTAAACTACAAACAAATAATTTTAATAAATATTGTGATAGTTCGTCCGCCAAAAGTTCCTTTTTTGGCCACGTAGCGCGCTGCGACCAATTCCTGGTTCCTACTGCCTACTTTGCTTCCAGTGGATGGGTTTTGTTTTTAAGAAACGGAAACCTTAAAATGCAGTAGTTGTATAAAAAAAACATAACATAAGATGTGGTGACAGGTATGAGGTAACAAATAAATAACCTTTTAGGTTTATTACGGTTAAAAAAAAAAGGTGTACTGTCGACACCAAGCATACATACGAGATGCACAAAAAACGGGCGTCAATGTGCAACTGATTTTGGCTCTAATGTGGTTAGGCAGCGGTGACCTCGTGACCTGATCAGTGATGATGTGTTTCAGAGGAAGAAGGCGAGGCGACGACGAGCGCCGACGGCGCGCTCAGCGGCAAAGACGACGACTGCCTGCCCGTCAACGTGAGATATTCTAATAACCATTTAATTAACCTATAAAAAAATACATAAAAAAAATATGTACCAGACAACGCACCAATGAGAGCTAACGCGTATGAATTCGCCGCTAGGGGCGCTTGTGTAGCGTGAGGTCTCCGAAATGTTTTACATCAAAATATCGAGGGAGTGTCTGAGAAAAGTTAGATACGGGATTGCTACCATGTACCTTATTATTTATGAGCTTCCGATATTTCGGCACTGTTGCAAGCGCCATAGGTGGTGGTATAGGCCAAGTGGTATAGGCATACGCCCGGATTGCGTAAGACACGGGGTTCAATTCCTCGTCTGTCACAGGTTCACAGTTGTCTTTTTACAATTGCAATTTATAATATAATTATTGTCTGAGAATATTCTATAGAACGCAATAGAACAATGAACGATTGCTCTGAGTAGAAGAATTTAATGAAATGGGGGATAGAATGAGCATTCGCTCGTCTGATTTAAATGGGCCTTAAGATGAAGGAAGCATTTATAATTTCCCTTTTGTTTTATTTCGATTCTTTGTATGACACAGTTGCTTTTTACAAGTGCAATTTATATTATTATAACTGCCTCGGTGGCGCAGCGGTTAGAAGGTCGCATTTTAAAGCGACGGCTGGGCCAGAGGTCCCGGGTTCGATTCCTGGGTCAGGCCAAAAATATGTACCTGGGTTTTTCTGTTTAGAAATTCTCAGGAAAGTTTGGAGTTTGGAAGTTGGCGGTGTTTCACCCCCGTGCCTCGGAAAGCACGTAAAGCCGTTGGTCCTGCGCCTGATCTCTCTCCGGTCGTGTCAGATTGCTGTCCCATCGGGCTATGAGAGTGCAAGGAATAGAGAGTGCACCTGTGTTTGCGCACACACTTGTGCACTATAATATGTCCCGCGCAGTCGGTTAGTCGTTGTGACTGGCCACCGTAGTCGAAATCGGCTAGGGGGACTACTACTATTTATATTATTATGTTTGTGTAGTGCCAAACACTATAAAAACTAATAAAATTTAATAATTAAATTACGCTTTTAAAACTTGTTGCCTTCTTTTCTAGATGTCAAACGGCCGACTCTCAAGCACGAACGACAGCGACGACACGATGCCTAACGTGCTCGAACCCCAGGTCCAGATAATCCCCCACTCCTCCCCCACGCCCCCCCTGAAACCCCTCCCGAACCCCCTCCACATCCCCTTGCTCCCCAATCCCTTGCAAGTCATCGAACAAGACAGAATCCGACACAACTTGATACAGAAATTAAACGAACTGTCAAATACTCCGTTAAATTTGAGCCATCTGGATGACGATAAAAGAAAAAATGGTCACGATAAACATCAAGAGAAAGATGATATGAAACACGATTGTGGTTCAGCCACAGAAGAAGAAAGGTTGTATTTCACAGCCAAAAGACAGCATGCCATATGGGAGCACGAGGCGAAAATGAAAATACTAAACATGGAACTTAGACAGAAGGAAGAAATATTCTCGCTGCAAAAACAACTCTTTCTCATCGAGTTAAGACTCAAAATGGATTTCCTTGAGAAAGCAAGCGCGAAATAAAACCACCTATGAAGGTATTTATGACAATAAATCGATGTAAGTCACTGTTGAGTGATTTTGTACAAGGTTTGAGACACAGATTTGTTATCTGTCGCTCGAATGAGGGTTGCCAACGCTGTGATATTTGTTTCGGTGTTATTTCTAAATCGTTTTATAGTTTCCAATTGTGATACATTATTATTGCATGACTCTAACATTTTTACTACTAAATAGTATTTTTTAATAATAAATTGGCAACCCCGATGTAAAATACAGGCAACACCGGACAAGGCCCAGTGTGGCCAGCCGTAAAAATGAATGGAGTAATGTCGAAGTAGTCACTCATACAATCTAGTTCATCGTAGTGCCATTAGTTTTTATAGTTACCCATATTTAGTTTTATTTTTGCTACAGACCACATGAAATACTGTTTTAAAAAAAATTACCATTATACATCTTGAAAAGGAAGGGAAAATATTGAATACCGTATTTTGTGGTCTATTTTAAGCTGTCTATTATTTTATTCTAAATAAGTCAGTATTGCAAAAAATAATCAAAAATTACATATTTTTGTTAAAAATTGCAAGTATTTTGTACATAGTAAACTCTTAATTTGAGCATATTTTTTATTAACATTTTTTTTAGTTTTTTTATTACTGGATATTTTTATGTAAACAGATTATTTACCTTTTCTGCAATATGAAAAAAACTGTTGTACAGTCAGAATAGTAATTACCAGTGCTTTAGTAAAGTAATAAAAAAACAAATATTTTTTTAACGTTATATTTTGCATAGCTTATTTTTTATGTTATATTTTTAGTTTTAAACCACTTAATAAGTTAAGAGCTTATTTTAACGAAGATTTTTTTAGTATTATAAACTGACACGGCAGCTGCTGCATAATTTTATTTAATTATAGTTTTAAAACGTGAACTGCTATATTATTCGAAACATGGTCTTTTTATGACCTTTTCAGCATCTAAAATATTTTTTGTATGTAGGTGCCTATTAAAAAAATGCAAATGCTATTTTTAAGTAACTAAATCATGGAAAATAAATCCGTATTGTTATTTTTCTTTTAAAATATTTTAGTACTTATCATTCTGTTGGACTTAAAAATTAAAGAACCTTATGGTTCAACGTACTTTTGACAGATCATGTCATGTGAAGCATAACGCTGTCCATACTAGTCGTAGTTTCATACTATAGTTGTGTGAAGTGGCACTATAGATTATAATAACTATAATATTATTATTTACTGTTAATACGTATTATATCTATGTAAATCAAAAGTATTGTATTACTAAGATAAAAGCATAAATATAAAAATTGAAATCGGTCCTGAAAGTAGTCATATTTTCTTGTTATAGAAATATTTTTTTAGTTACATTTGCGTTTGATTTATATATCCGTAGATATAAATATTCTTAACGCATTCCTGGACCGATTTCGATGCAGTTCACTCAAGACCACTTCATACAACTGTACATTTCGAGTCAGTGATGTGCCAATAAACGAAAACCATTGTTAATGTAATTATATTAAAAATATATAGTTATTACATATATAAGGCATAGCAAATAAATACGTAAATATACGTAAAAATGTAGACAAATATTACGGAAAATTAAATTCGACACACTATGATATTATTAGAAATATTATTATTGTAGATGAAAAAAAACGCAGTACAAAATGATAATTAAAAAATATACCTCAAATACACAGTGTATTGTACATAAATAGATAAGTAGGATATAAAATTATAAAGTTTTAGATCCGTTTTATATGGAGGCGTCTTACACCTTCCTTTTTATTCGCGCTTGGTTGCCATTATAAAAAATGTGTCAAAAATCAAAATAGCTTGGCAACATTGGTGTAAGTTCGAATATGGCAACTTTTTTGGCTGATCGGTTTCGCTGTTGCATAGAAAAAGCTGCGTCATAAAAAAACAATATTTGCGATAGTATTTGTTTAAAATGTGATGTGTATGCGATCTCAGTTACGGTTATTTTTTACCTCGGATTGCGCTTTCATTAAACGATATTGTGTTGGAACAAATATAAGTTAATCTGATTAAATTGGATATTATTGACATAATAAAGAATTTATTTTCTGTTCCGATGTCTTTTACTTACAATTTTGGCCCAACTTAGTAAAACTATTATAGTTGTATTCATTTATTTTACTCACTGTACTTTTTCTGTTATCCTGAAAGATGATAAAGTATGTAATAATAATGTTATATAAGGCTGTTGTTACTTGAAAACTTTATTGCACTAATCATTGGGTACAAAAAGTCAACTTGATGTTAAAAGTACTCTCTTCCAGTCCAATCTTTAAGTCAGATGGCGATGGTTAGTGGAAAATTAATTTCGAATAATGTTACTTCTATTTTATAGTCTTTGCGAAAATCATTTTTATTGAAAGCTTTTCATTAGCTAAAGCCTAGACACTAACATGCACATGATTACACCGAGGTATGTTTTTGCGCGTAAAAAAGTGTAGGCGTTTGCAAAATCAAATCGATCGAGTTACAAGTTACAATTAGCATAGCTAAATTAATTTTGACTACTTACACGCATTAAGAAAGTCATAATTTAGCCGCTCAGATAATGCTATTTTGTCATTTTCAATAATTTTGACAAAATATATAGGAAAACTAGCGGTCCCAGCGAACTTTGTTTCGCTCTCAGCCCCGTCCCGCCATTTTCCCGCTTTTTCTTTGCTATAAACCTCACGGAGCCCGAGACCTTTCTAACAAATACAAACCCGTGGAAATCGGTTTGTGCGTTCTGGGCCCCTATTTTTGAATCACTCGCTTGGATATGGCGTGTGATTTTCGTTCGAAAACACATCAAAAATCAACGGAAATCACTCAAACTCTAGACGTGAGTACTCACAAAATTAAGCAATGATTTTTCAAATCCTTTTTGTGTAGATTACAACTGGTTTTCATTCCAAAATTCGACTTTAAACATTGAATACCACACGCCATCTAGACGCGAGTGATTCAAAAATAGGGCTCCTGGAGTTATAGCGTCAGGGAGGAAAACCCGACTTATTTTTATATAGTAGATTGTCAGGAAGTTTCAAATTCTTTCTATACATTTTCTGTCAAAATTAAACACGTCAAAATAGCATTATCTGAGCGGCCAAATTATAGTTTGAGATCATTTCGTTATAGTTGTTATAAAACAAAAATTTAACTCATAGTAACGGTGCTTAATTTGATTCGGTATAATGCAGATGCATATTACAACTTTCACTCTATTTTGTGTGGTGTAATTATAGTATTTTTTGTGCTAACACGTACGGCGATAGTAGGCCTACTATTAATGAGTAAAAGAAATCGTAGGAAAAGTTCTTCCGATTTCTAAAAAAGTATTCCCTTTATTCCCTTCTATACTATTAGTCTGGTGTCAGAATTTTTAACTTTCCTTTGAAGAAAGCCATAAATTCGTGAAAATTTAAAAATACGTAATGCACCCATAAATGTGTTATTTAGTAAGTAATAATTAAATCAGCGCAAGGCGGTGCCTAGGACGTCCAACGACAAGATGGACAGACGACCTTGTAAAGATCGCAGGATCACACTGGATGCAGACCGCTTGTGATCGGTCGCTGTTGAAAGCCGTAGGGGAGTTCTATGTTTAGCAGTGGACGTCCTTTGGCTGATAATAATGATGGTGATGATTCATCAAAATACCAACGTCCATATGTATTATTTCTTAAAATACATTTTACATAAGCATCTTGGCCACAAATTAAGGAAAACGAATGGCAAAGGAATTTGTAAAGATACATTTCTTATGATCAGCATGACGTAAATAAAAAGGTCTAAAATAAAAACAAACAAAAAAATTGTGATGTAGCAGTCGATTGAAAAATTCTGTCATTTTCATAAATAGCCATTATGATGAAAATAATTACAAAAAGTATTATGGAATTGTGCAAAAAATTTTAACCGACTTCAAAAGGGAGGAGGTTATCAATTTGACTGTTTGTTTTCTTGTTGGAAAAAAAATGTTTTTTGAAGAACCAAATACGTTAATAAAATGAACTATATGTATGTATTGACTGATTACATGGAGCGTTACTTCTATCCATCTCTTAATCATTACTTACATACATACAATGAAATTAGGTAACTAACAGTGCTGATGCAAACTAACTTTTTAATATAACTTTTAAATGTATGTATCGGAAACTTTCTTTAATAAGCGAAACGCCAAATTAGCAGATAGTCCAAAATCATCTCAACATTCTCATTCATTACCTGTCCTGTTTTTTCCTGCCCTATTTTCTAACATTTGGATTTGAGATCATACAGGAAGTTTAAAATAAGCAGAGAAGTTCAATAGCCAGCATTAGAACGGATCGTAAGTCCAATTGTTGTGTCCCAGATAGAAGGTCAGGATAAGCCGTTGCGCGTATTTGCTAAGCATTGAACTTCACCGTAAAATTGCATCATCACGATTGAGATTTATTTCAAACGGTAATGACATTGATTTCAAAAAAGTTGTATAATCGAAATAAGTAGTAAGTAGAGCGCCGAAAGTTTTTAGTAAGTAGAAGTTATGATTAGTACTTGTTATTATTAAATACCTATTTATTAGATTATTCACATCAGGAAATTTTGCTCGTAGTATAAAGATACAATTTCGTTAAGATTTTAAAATATTCGTTTCAGCAAAAGGGGCATAAATATTGCTCTATCTAAAAATATTAATCACACACGTGTGTGTGTGTGTGATTAATATTTTTAGATAGAGCAATATTTATGCCAAAACCAGGTGATTCGATGTTCAAATCTGTGCATCATATAAATGATCTGTCACTTGTTTAATACCATTAAAATAGGTGTCGAAATGCGGTCCTCCAACGGTTATCCCACAAATTGGTGGTAGGTAATGGTGCACAAGAGGTCACATGTCGGTGATTTGTCTCGATACAAAGAATGTCTTGCTGTTGATTTTGGCATTGAAAATTTGAACTCTGGTTCCGTGACCTGGTTAGTCTTATTTAATTGATATGATAAGTACCTACACCTACCTAATATAATAAAAAACTGGTTTATGTAATGTAATCTACTATCTGAAAGCTTTTTTTACTTTTTATACTTACTTGTACAGATTATTTAATTATAAATTCATTCGTTTTTTGATTTTTCAGAGCTTTTTGGAGAGGAGGTTATTATCTCGATAAGACATTCGCAATATAAACAGTGAATAAACTGAAGGAAGACATGAGTTATTGTGCCTACATCCGGATATCAGTGAATCATGTAAGTATGTCACAAGGAAGAAAGCACAACTTCTCTTTAGTATTCTCTAGGTATTTGCACGGAGACTGTCCTTTTAAGAAACGATAGTTGACTGAACAAACATTTCCCAAACATCAACAAACGAATATTATCTTGTTGAAGTCATATTAAGCTTAACGATCCGCGATTCGTGCCTCCGAAATGTGATATTCGTCGTGCGTGACCGCGAAACCAAAACCAACTTATAAAAGTGCCCATTAGCATCTATCTCATTTAGAGCACTTTCTTTCTACATTATTCTAAATACGTAACAGAGAAACGCTTCCGTTTTACATAACAATATAACTAATTAGTTTTCAGCTTAAAACAAATAGATTCAGACAATTATGACTGAAACGGCTTTCTAATTAGTGTAAAGGCGTGATAAAAGGCTAGTTTCCTGCTCATTGATTTTAAATGCCTAAAATAAGGACGTGGAATAATTGAAAAAGCGAAAGTCCGAAGTATTTCCTAGTGTCCGCGTATCGTGTGTAACTGTCAAGAGTGAAAGAAGAAATGGCGCGCGGCCATTGCTCCATGTGGCCAGTTATATGTCAAACGCCGAAGCGAAATGACGTCGTTTCGCTACTATTTCAACAAAAACACGTGTAATTAAATAATTCGATCGACAATAAATTATGTTCAGTAAATAATGGACTTGAGAGAAATAATAAAGTGGTTCATTCCGTGTTTTCACATAATGCTAGCGGTATTCGTGAAAATGGACAATAAATTGACTTTCGTTTATTTGTTTTTATTTTTTAATCTGTGCCCCAGTTTCGGGGCAAAGGTGGTTAACGATGTAGATTTAAGAAATAGTTTAGATTCAACCAAAAATATAGGTTTAGTTGATGAAAGTTTTCCTAAGTCAAACCAAAGTGCTGTGTTTGGGGAGAAATCTGCGGAGGATGAAACCAAAAGTTTGGAGGACACGTCTGTTGGTGAGTTCAATAGAACACCTTGAAATAATATAGGTTGTTAGAATAAATCGGCTAAATAATATAATGAGGCATGTAAATGAAAAAATAAATCATTAACATGCCTTATTTATTATAGATAGAGTATTGTACAATTGTGTGGTTATGTACCTTATTTTATTTTAAATAAATTCGTTGATATTTTAAAGCATTACTTATTTGATTATTTGACATACATTGTGTGTATTGTCAGTATTTTATTGGTAAAAAATCAATGCGTTTTCCCTACAAAATTAATACGATGTCCGTTTTGACCACAAGATAACTATTTTTTTTCCAACAGTTAGAAATTACCTTTTCGAATTAATTTTTTACACCAATAGTCGCTATTTCTCATTTTTCATTCGACACATATTAAAGATGCGATATGTTCTCAAATACGATAGTGTGTAACGTTAATTTAAATAAACCGCTAAGCCCACTTACATAATAATTAAAAAAAAAACACTAATTATGCAAATAATCAACTACTCCCGATCTAGAGTTTAAAGCTTTACGAAGAATAGCTGAAGTTGCTTGTAAAGTTTTTTTTACCGCTTTATTTGGCCCGGATCCGTAAACAGGTCCGCATTTGATTGAACTTTCTCTGATTGTTATGTTAAAAACGTCTCGTCATCTCTTTACGGCCGATGCGAGCCGTCAAGGTCTCAGTGCAGTCTTGACATTAAGTCAATTAGGTCATTGTGTAATCTTCCGTGGATCCTACCTATTTTGGTGTTGGGCGTCTGGCGCTATGACATTTTTGTTTACAATAAAGAGTAAAAATTGCACTTGAATTTTTGGATTTGTCTGAGTCAGGGAATTCGGTCTTAATTTTACTTGAACCATTTTTATGATTAATCCATCAGCTTACCGCGGTAAAAGTATGAGGGTCTGTTTCCCAATCGACAAATGAGCAATAACCAAAGAATTCAAATTTTTAACGTCATTTCGTATGAAGCAGTGGACAAATAACGCTATTGGGACTGTATTCAGACATTGTGAAACAGCCCGTTAATGAACTATAATAAAAAAAACTTGATAGTGAAATTAAAAAAAAACATATTTTAACAGAAATCCTAATCTTTAACATTTGGCCCTCTGATTGAAGGAATTTGAAGGCTTGAGCTTCACTGGTTGAATATGTAAAACTTTTAAGCTTTAAGTGTGCGTAGAATATTCATTCTCAGTATTTACTTATTTAAAATTATTACTGCATATAACAATCAGACTTCAAAACTATATTCACGGCTAGTAGCAAATGATTACTTATTATTTAAAAAAAAACTATTCGTATCAAATACAATAAAAATATATTTACATCGCGTCAAAAATAACTTCTTTACATAATTCAATGTATATTACAATTAACACGTTAGAATACATGACCTAGGTAAAGTTTGTGGAAAATATTAGCGAACAACGTTATTTACGTAAATACATCGTTATTGCGAAACGAAACAACAACGGATATGACGTCACTACTCGAGGGCATGTCGCAGCCAATATGCAGTTTCAGTCATTTTGAAAAGTGCCCAAAAATACTGTGCAGTATGTTTTTTTATCATTAAACTCTAATTATTAAATGAAAGAGTTATTTTTAATATTTTTTTACTCCAAACTTGCGTTTACAATTTCTTCGCAAAATAAAATGAGTATGTTTCCCTATTTTTGAATCACTCGCTTGGATATGGCGTGTGATATTCAATATTTAAAGTCGATTTTTAGAAAAAAAAAGCAGTTGTAATCTACACAAAAAGGATTTGATAAATCATTGCTGAATTTTGTGCGTACTCACGTCTAGATTTTGAGTGATGTCCGTTGATAGTTAATGTGTTTTCTAATGAAAATCACGCGCCATATCCAAGCGAGTGATTAAAAAATAGAGGCCCTGTATGTTTTTAGTTTTTATGAAACATTTGTATCATATTTTAACTTGTTTCTTACTTGAAAAGTTCAAACAAACATGCGTTCATTAGACAAAAGTAACAATTAATTAATATAGAAGTGCCTTCGATACTCTAAGCATTTGTGAAAGGGAGCGTTGGCATGCGTGGTATAAATATTTAATGACTCGTTGCCCAAGAACTGAGGTTTCGAAAAGATGGACTTAAGACCTAGATTTAGCCATAAGAGTGAGACTAATTTCTCTTCGGGGATCAATAGGCCGCCGGCGGGCGCGTACTTAAAAGAATGTTGATAAACATGAGCCCTATTTATGTATCACTCGCGTCAAAATTACGAGTGATTTTCGTTCGAAAACTAGTTATTTTCGTTCACTTTTAATTCATCTTCGAACGAAAATCACTCGCCATCTTGAAACGATCACTCGCGTCAAGATGGCGTGTGATATTCAATGATTAAAGTCGAATTTTGGAATGAAAACCGGTTGTAAAGTAAGTTAAGTAGGTACACAAAAAGGATTTGAAAAATCATTACTCAATTTTGTTAGTACTCACGTCTAAATTTCGCGTGGTTTTCGTTAATTTTTTATTCGTTTTCGAACGAATATCACTCGCCATCTTGAAGCGAGTGATTCAAAAATAGAGCTCCATATCCGTGAGGGTTTAGGAGATTCATCGCTTGATGATAAATTCAAAACTTGCCGGTAATCCATGAGACTTGTTCACATGAGGCTTTGTTTGTTGAATAGAATTATTGAATTTATTTGATTTGATTATTTTTTTCAATCACTTCTGAACAAAGCTAGGCCTCCCCCACGTCTTTCCGCAGCGACCCATCGCGAGTGATCTGCATCCAGTGTGATCCTGCTATCTTAAGGTTTATCTTGTCGGTGGACGTCCTACGCTGCGCCTTTGGTCAAAGCGTCTCCAATCTAGAACGTTTCTGCCCTAACGGCTATCAGTTCTTCGCGCTATGTGCAATGCCCATCAAATATAAAATAAGTCAATCATCAACCGTCAATATAAAAAATATGAATCAGTAAGGTACAATATTAGGTATTCCTCCAGTGATGTGGCCAGTTCTCATGTAGAGCCAAGCTTTTAATCTGACTATCTACAGTTGATTTTTGTTTTTATAGTGTTTTGTCACTATACAAACTTATAAATAAAATTGCTCTCGTAAAAAGCAACCGTGACTCTGTGACAAACGAGTAGTCCAATCAACGAAGCTTTTGTGACCCGAATAATTCTCCCGTCGTTGAAACTTGGCACATAGTGAAAATAAGTAATACAGATTATAGATATACAATAATCCAATGATATTTTTTACGAGAAGTTAGGTATTTATACCTAAACATGGAAATCGTTTATAACTCTCTGTGAAAAAATTCTCAGTCTGAAATTGTTCGTGTATACGTATGTATGTTTATGTTAGAATAGGTAAGAATAAGAATCCAATATTTTTTCGATTTCCGAGGTACTCAAAATTAAACTTTTTGCATTTTGCTCTATAACTTCTACCGAAAAAATTCTCTGCTCATTTTTGTTTTTTAATATGGTTTTATTTACGTATATAAGTAGCTTTAATAAGTTATCCAAAACATTTTTCGTTTCAATACTACAATTCTTATTATTACTTAATTATGGCTCGTGAATAATTGCTCAGGCAAATTAAATGCGTTTCTTAGTTAGGGGTCGCTCTATCGCAGTAGATTTTTCAATAATCCAATTAAAATTCCACTAAATACCAAGTTTTTAAAATATCAATAACGGGAAATAGTGAATACCTATTACCGCCACTTAGAACCGACCGGGCGCGCGGCAGAGCAGTGGTGCGTGTGCTCATATCTAAAACGTACTGCAGTCAGTCTATCTGTATAAAAAAATGATGCAAGTGTTTTTAGGTAATGGCTGTCACCCGCGATAGCCCAGCAGCTAACTTAGGTGGTCTTGGAACTTGGGCACACGGGTTCTAATCCCAGTGCATCACATCGTATGTTATTTATTTGTATGTATGTTCTTATGAGTTCTATTTACTTTTTTTAAACAAAATATTGTGTTTTTGCAGTGATTATTTGCCAGTCGAATTCCGTCCTTATGTATTAAGACGTAAGGCTTATTTTGGCGGACGACTGACAGCGGAGTCTGGAACGCGGCGTGTGTTTATTGTGATTTCTGTTGGGCGAAAGTAGTTCTTATTTTCATAAGCGGAAGGCTTGTAGTCGGCTGTGATGGATGATTGAGGATTCTAGAATGCCGTCTATTGTATTTCGGCGCCCGCGCACTCCATAGCTATCGTATAACTATAGTATACTATTATTAAATTATTGTGACGGTATTTAGCGCGCGGTCCTTAAAAGTCATTCTGTACAAAGAAAGACATTTCAGTTTTCGTTCATCTCAGTTACCTACTTGACCAATCAGAGGACAACGACTCAACGCAATATAATAATTACGTAAAGAGTTTAACGAGAAATGAAATGAAAAGATGGACCAAGAAATAAGTAAACGACTATGGAAAAATAAAAGGCTTAAGCGACACTATGACAGATATTGGTCTTAACTGAGTTGTAATCAGCAAAATTTTCTGCGTTGTTTGAGCTGGGTTTGGTGTAAATCAGGATTGTTGTAAAATATGTTCATAGGAATATCAATTAAAAATGACATTTGATAAAATTAAATTAAAAGCACGATTTTTCTTCTATTAAAATCTAGGTAGAACGTACATTAACGATCTGATTAATGAAAAATATGACTGCCCCATTACCTATAGATTCAATGGAAATCAAAATACTGTTGGTTCCTCCGCCGCAATCTGCATAAGTAAGAAGCCTTTGTACTTTAGGCGTTGCAGAAACAGCATTCTAAGGGCTTTATTAAATGTCACTTTTAGTGCCTTTTGCGTATAGCTGACCCAAAGGGAGCCCGAGTAGAGCAACTGGCAGTGTTTGAGGTTAAGACCTCCGTATGTGTTTTTGACATTTAGAATAGACTAGCTTTTGCCTGCGACTTCGTCCGCGTGGAATAGTGACTTCTTTCTCCCGTTTTTTACACATTTACCACTATATCTTTGCTCCTATTGGTCGTAGCGTGATGTTATATAGCCTATAGCCTTCCTCGATAACTGGACTATCCAACACAAAAAGAATTATTCAATTCGAACCAGTGGTTTCGGAGATTAGCGCGTTCAAACAAACAAACAAACAAACAAACAAACAAACAAACTCTTCAGCTTTATAATATTTGACATTTAGAATAGATTTGAAATTCTTTTAGAGAAGAAGAAATTACAGAAAAACATACATAGTCAGATTGATTCCCGATTTCCGATTAGTTTACATTGTTTCTTAATAAAGTGAATATTTAATCAGTACCTACCTATTTTTAATACAAAATTATTTAATCTGCAAGTAAGAACAGGCAGTATGCTTTAAGGAAAGTTAACTTAACTTCATTACTACATCGAGCAAACCTCCGGGCTAGCATATTACTCCGGAATACCAAGGCGTATTTAAAAAAAAAATAGAATAAGCGACACTAAAAGTCTACTAATTAATAATAAATATTGTTGGTTTTCTAATTTTCTTGTTGTATTTATAATTAAATTTATTTTATATTTGGTTCAAGTGATTAAACTAGACTGGTTGCACCCGCGATAATTTCTTATAACCCGAAACCGCACCGAATTATTGGTTTATTTCAATAAGTTATAGTGTTGGGAAATAAGTATAAGTTATCGAAATAATATTTTTAGTGTAATTTATTAAAAAAACAGAGATAAGTTTTTAAATAAAATCATACAACGCAGTAATTATAATTTGTTACATAATAATAATAGTCCCCATAGCCGATTTCGACTAAGGTGGCCAGTCACAACGACTAACCGACTGCGCGGGACATATTATAGTGCACAAGTGTGTGCGCAAACACAGGTGCACTCTCTATTCCTTTCATTCTCATAGCCCGATGGGCCAGCAATCTGACACAACCGCATAGAGATCAGGCGCAGGACCAACGGCTTTACGTGCTTTCCGAGGCACGGGGGTGAAACACCGCCAACTTCCAAACTCCGGGCTTCCCTGAGATTTTCTGAACTGAAAAACTCAGGTACATATTTTTGGCCCGACCTGGGAATCGAACCCGGGACCTCTGGCGCAGCCGTCGCTTAAAATTGCGACCCTCTTACTGCTGCGCCACCAAGGCAGTTCTTACATACTACACAGAAAAAAAGATTTTTAAAATATTTTACACAAACACCTTTCTCCACTTTGATTTGTCTGTATCAGAACATTCACTTTTAACATATTTCTACATCATACATCTTGGCCGAGAAATATTAAACAATCAGACTTCGACAAAACCATGTAAAAACGTAAACAAACACCCGAATAATGCATTATCGTATTTACGTCCGTTCCCGCTATAATAAAATTGAGTAAACAATTCAATTACCTATAACAGTGCGGGAAGGGATGAAATGACCTTGTATTCTATGATGACGGGCGTTTCGGCCCGTTACTCGCAAGGAATTGAGAAAAAAATCATTTAGTGCGGTATCAGGCCAAAAGGCCTTAGCACCATTTTCTTGCTTTTTTGAGTAGCTCTTAAGATAGTAAACTCAAACCTATACTTGCCCTTTTAATCATACAGAAATGCTCCTTACACAGCCGCCGCACCAGGGGAAGTTTACTGTTTCTTGCTTCCGCACAGAGTAGGAGTACATGCATCGGGTTTTTAAGCCTTATATTGCAGCGAACGTGCTAAACGTAACACAATTTTTGTCTATAATCGGGCAAAGGTTCGGTCATATTTGTTGCACCCGCGATAGCAGTTTGAATTTTCCTCTTGGCAATTGAAATTATATTTTAAATTTCTTGTTAACTAATATATAGAGAACATATAAAATGAAGTCTTTCATAGACTAATTTCATTGAATAAGTTTTTTATTTCACTACACGAAATTATAACATTCCTCCAAATGGTGCACCCGCGAAAATGGAATCACCCTGAGCTGAAAAATAAATAGACTATTCAGATATCGATATCCCATAAAATTTTACAAATGGAACTTTTGATTCAGACTTTGAGTTATGGTAATTTTTAGATGATAGATGTCGTCAATATCTCCAACTTCGTTATTTGTAAGTAATTTTTTGTGTATTTTATGTATGTTTATTTTGCCTATATATATTTATAAATTCTATTAATTATTTGTGTAATATTAGTATGTATGTTTATGTCGCCATAATGCATTTTATAAGTTATTTTATACTACCCGCTCAGTTATTGCAAACGTTCCGCCACTGATTAAATTTTCTGCATTCCCAAGCGGTTGACTGGTAGAGAATGCCCTAAGGCATTAAGTCCGCCAATTGTACAATATACAGTGCAATAAAGTTTAAATAAATAAATAAATAATTTTTAGCGGTGAATAAAGCTAAAAAACTTATTTAATGAAATAAATCTATGACTGACTACATTTTACATGTTTTCTATATATTATTAGTTAACAAGGATTTTAAAACATAATTTCAATAGCCAAGAGGAAAATTCAAACTGCTGTCGTGGGTGCAACAAATATGCCCCACCCAACCGTTGCCAGATTATAGACAAAAAACGCAAAAATCAGTTCATTGTGTTACGTTTAATTTGTTTACTTCAATATTTTGTGAGGTGTTTAAGTAACAAAGTAAATAATATATGAGAACTGTAAACTAAACAAACATAAACAATGATTTATTTGTTTTTAATTGATTGCGGGTGCAACCAGTCTAGTTTAATCACTTCAACCAGATATAAAATAAATTTAATTATAAATACAACAAGAAAATTAGAAAACCAACAATATTTATTATTAATTAGTAGACTTTTAGTGTCGCTTATTCTATTTTTTTTTAAATACGCCTTGGTATTCCGGAGTAATATGCTGGCCCGGAGGTTTGCTCGATGTAGTAATGAAGTTAAGTTAACTCTCCTTAAAGCATACTGCCTGTTCTTACTTGCAGATTAAATAATTTTGTATTAAAAATAGGTAGGTACTGATTAAATATTCACTTTATTAAGAAACAATGTAAACAGATAACTAATCGGAAATCGGGAATCAATCCGACTATGTATGTTTTTCTGTCATTTCTTCTTCTCTAAAAGAATTTCAAATCTATTCTAAATGTCAAAAACACATACGGAGGTCTTAACCTCAAACACTGCCAGTTGCTCTACTCGGGCTCCCTTTGGGTCAGCTATACGCAAAAGGAGCTAAAAGTGACATTCAATAAAGCCCTTAGAATGCTGTTTCTGCAACGCCTAAAGTACAAAGGCTTCTTGCTGATGCAGATTGCGGCGGAGGAACCAACAGTATTTTGATTTCCATTGAATCTATAGGTAATGGGGCAGTCATATTTTTCATTAATCAGATCGTTAATGTACGTTCTACCAAGATTTTAATAGAAGAAAAATCGTGCTTTTAATTTAATTTTATCAAATGTAATTTTTAATTGATATTCATTATTTGTAATTTTAATTGTTTACTTATTATTATGAATGCCATTGTACGATATAAAGAAAGTCATTCATTCATTCTTGCTTGTGCTCGTTATTGCTTCCCTGTTCCCCGACGTTCACATATAACTCCGTTCTTAAACCGCAATAATTTAACATGTCAGCTAGATACACCCTACACTTTGCGACGCTGCTTTTTGGAATCATAAAAACAAAGAAACCTGCCTACCTTTACGAAAAATTAGAATTTTCTAGACTACCACAAGAATTGCATCCCGATTAATGTGCCCACAACACAAAACGGCTGCTTTTCGTGGCAGTTTTCGTTATGCTGCCACGAAATGCTGGAACAACTTGTCACCACCGATAAGAAATTCAAATTCTTTAGTTTCCTTTAAACACCGTCTCAGAGTTTTTCTAATCGAGAGCCAAAAGGTCAAGCCAAACCCAGCTCAAACGACGCAGAAAATCTTGCTGAATACAACTAATGTTGTCGTTATGGGCGGGTAGTTATTTTATTATGGCCCATTATAAAATAACTACCCGCATTAAATTTTTTTTTTTGACACAAGTATAGGCATAACATTCAGTCACAAAACACTCTTTACAGAATTGTAATCGGTTGTCCTTCCAAGATGTTACGTGTGTTTACGTAAGTGTAATCCGACACTGCGCGTGCGTGTGATGTCACGTGACGTTTGACGTCACTCACACATGATCAATAGCTTATTTTTTTACCGAGTGTTGACCATTTAAGACCAATATCTGTCAAAGTGTCGCTTAAACCTTTTGCTTTTCCATAGTCGTTTACTTATTTCTTGGTCCATCTTTTCATTTCATTTCTCGTTAAACTCTTTACGTAATTATTATATTGCGTTGAGTCGTTGTCCTCTGATTGGTCAAGTAGGTAACTGAGATGAACGAAAACTGAAATGTCTTTCTTTGTACAGAATGACTTTTAAGGACCGCGCGCTAAATACCGTCACAATAATTTAATAATAGTATACTATAGTTATACGATAGCTATGGAGTGCGCGGGCGCCGAAATACAATAGACGGCATTCTAGAATCCTCAATCATCCATCACAGCCGACTACAAGCCTTCCGCTTATGAAAATAAGAACTACTTTCGCCCAACAGAAATCACAATAAACACACGCCGCGTTCCAGACTCCGCTGTCAGTCGTCCGCCAAAATAAGCCTTACGTCTTAATACATAAGGACGGAATTCGACTGGCAAATAATCACTGCAAAAACACAATATTTTGTTTAAAAAAAGTAAATAGAACTCATAAGAACATACATACAAATAAATAACATACGATGTGATGCACTGGGATTAGAACCCGTGTGCCCAAGTTCCAAGACCACCTAAGTTAGCTGCTGGGCTATCGCGGGTGACAGCCATTACCTACAAACACTTGCATCATTTTTTTATACAGATAGACTGACTGCAGTACGTTTTAGATATGAGCACACGCACCACTGCTTTGCCGCGCGCCCGGTCGGTTCTAAGTGGCGGTAATAGGTATTCACTATTTCCCGTTATTGATATTTTAAAAACTTGGTATTTAGTGGAATTTTAATTGGATTATTGAAAAATCTACTGCGATAGAGCGACCCCTAACTAAGAAACGCATTTAATTTGCCTGAGCAATTATTCACGAGCCATAATTAAGTAATAATAAGAATTGTAGTATTGAAACGAAAAATGTTTTGGATAACTTATTAAAGCTACTTATATACGTAAATAAAACCATATTAAAAAACAAAAATGAGCAGAGAATTTTTTCGGTAGAAGTTATAGAGCAAAATGCAAAAAGTTTTATTTTGAGTACCTCGGAAATCGAAAAAATATTGGATTCTTATTCTTACCTATTCTAACAAAAACATACATACGTATACACGAACAATTTCAGACTGAGAATTTTTTCACAGAGAGTTATAAACGATTTCCATGTTTAGGTATAAATACCTAACTTCTCGTAAAAAATATCATTGGATTATTGTATATCTATAATCTGTATTACTTATTTTCACTATGTGCCAAGTTTCAACGACGGGAGAATTATTCGGATGTCTCCATACAACGAATCTCCTCGTTGATTGGACTAGAGCGTACGCGTTAAAAGAAAGCACTTGCAAAATTCAACGGGCTTGTTAATGTGACGGTGGCCGAGCGGTATAGGCATACGCCCGGATAGCGTAAGACACGGGATTCGATTCCTCGTCTGTCACAGAGTCACGGTTTTTTTTCAAGTGCATTTTATATGACTATCTACAATTACATAAGCCCTAACATCGCTAACTTAGTCTAAATATTTGGCAAGTTACAACTCATTTTGAACGGCAACAGTTTTCCTTTGCTTCCTCAGTTTGCCTTGTGATTATGATCACTTTCTGTCAATAATATACAAAACATCTGTTTGCGGTTGATTCAGCAAGAACAGTAATTTCGTAAAGTATGTTTGTTGGTCATTTTCTAGAAAATGCCCCGGATAGTATCGCTGAATTGGGCTAATGTCCACCGATGGGTTGACGCTGATAAATGTGAGTTTAATCGACGTGTCTACTATTCTATACATCACACTTTGCTATTCTAAGACAGGTGGATGTGAAACATCACGAGACGAGACCTCTATAACATTTCAATAACAGTACTGACAGTAGTATATATAAATTTTTTCTGCGGTTTTTAGCTTCCGCGGATTGCGTTTCGCCACTATATTGTAGTTTTTTGTTAAATTTTCTTTTTTTTTTTATTGTATAACTGCCACTGTGCTGCGTCCCAGTATCGAGGCTCCCGCTGAAAATCAGCGTCGTGATAAACATCACAGATGGTTATGCCTTTTTGATACACAATCATGGTTTTTAAATTATTATTTTTATTATGTCTGTATTGTTGTGTGTCAAATAAATGTTTCTTTCTTTCTATCTTTCTTTCTTTCAATAATAAAAAATAAAATAAAACTACTTTTATTTCAGGCACCTAGTACCTACTTGCCCCATTCAAATATTTTTTTCAAAATACAGAAACAATTCAAAAATTTAATATAATTATTAAATGTGTATTTTCGAAACTTGATCAAACGAAATGTGCTAGACCCAAAATTGTCGACACAAGATATTTTTTTTGTCAACCAAATAAAAAAAAAACTTCTGTTCATTTTTTCGTCGTTTCTTTTTATTGAAACGTGTCTTTTTTTTTCAAAGTAGTCTCATTTGATTTTTTTGTTCATTTTTTATCTGCCAATTTTTTTGTCGATAATTTCAAAACACTTATGGAACTATTTTTGTGAAATAAATACCTACCTACATTTTATTTTATTTATTTATTCATTTAAGTCAAGGCTCAAAATAACACTAGATCCGAGAGAGCATACGCATACATAAGCTACCTATTTGTCTAACAAATTGACACATTTTCATATCACACGGCCGGACGACAGCACGTCAAACTAAACACTGCTATCTTATGCTGTTGGAATAAGGACTATTTAAAAAAAACCGGTTAAGTGCGTGTCGGACCCGCGCACTGAGGGTTCCGTGCCACCCTTAACTGAATGCAGGATCCAATTACTTTCACTTAACGAAAACATCACAATAAATTGCGACGGCAAAAATAACTTTGTTTTTCATAGTGTTTGTATGAAAGACAAAGTTATATTTGCGGTTGATAAAAATTTGCAATATCTCAAAAACTACTGGTTCCATCTCTTTCAAACCAATTTTCGTTGCAAGTTTTTGTTGAGATCTACATCATATATTTTTTTCAAAATTTTCACTTTCTTAGTTCAAAAGTTAGATGGGGGGGGGACGCCCATTTTACCACTTTGGAAGCGTCTATATCTCAAACCTTAGACTTTTAGAAAAAATGGTCTTAGAAACCTCAACATCATTTTCAAAGACCTATCCATGGACACCCCACACGCATAGGTTTGAGTAAAAAAAAATGTATGTATGGGAGCCCCCCCTTAAATATTATTTTTTCTTACTTTTTGTATCTGAATCGGAAAGCGGTGAACAAAATACACCTACCTACTAAGTTTCAGCTATATGATGCTTATAGTTTCAGAATAAATTGGCTGTGACATACGGACGGACAGACAGACAGACATACTTGACGAAACTATAAGGGTTCCGTTTTTTGCCATTCGGCTACGGAACCCTAAAAATGTATGCATAGTCTGATGTGCTGGCCACTGTACAACCTACCGCAAGCTATCATAAGGTAAGCCATATTATCGTTATTGCGCATTGTGTTATGTCATTTATTATGTTACCCATGAACATACATAGAATAGAATGATGGGAAACGCATTGTGTGGTCAAAACAAAGGTATCTTTGCAACGGGAAACTGTTTCGTAAAGTTAATTGCATAACTGTATTATTTAATTCTAACTATATATCACTACTAGTTAATAAAGATTCAGCTCTTAGGCCCAGGGGCCCTATTTTTGAATCACTAGCTTCAAGATGGCGAGTGATTTTCGTTCGAATTAGAATTAAAAGTCATAGAAAAAAACTCGTTTTCGAACGAAAATCACTCGCCATATCCAAGCGAGTGATTCAAAAATAGGGGCCCTGGAGCCCTATTTTTGAATCATTCCCTTCAAGATGGCGAGTGATTTTTGTTCGACGTAGTGTCAAAAGTCATAGAAAAAAAATCGTTTTCGAACGAAAATCACACGCCATATCCAAGCGAGTGATTCAAAAATAGGGCTCCAGACGCGTGATCGAAGGTTAACTCAACTAACTATGAAATGTCGTTACCAGCGGTTGAATATTTACGATTGTGCGTGTTTTGAAGAAAAAACCGGTTAAGTGCGTGTCGGACCCGCGCACTGAGGGTTCCGTGCCACCCTTAACTTAATTCAGGGTCCACTTACTTTCACTTAACGAAAACATCACAATATGTTGCGACAACAAAAATAACTTTGTTTTTCATAGTGTTTGTATGAAAGACAAAGTTATATTTGCGGTTGATAAAAATGTGCAATATCTCAAAAACTACTGGTTCGATCTCCTTCAAACCAATTTTCGTTGCAAGTTTTTGTTGAGATCTACATCATATATTTTTTTCAAAATTTTTACTTACTTAGTTCAAAAGTTAGATGGGGGGAAGGGGGGGGGGACGCCCATTTTACCACATTCTAAGCGTCTATATCTCAAACATTAGACTTTTAGAAAAAATGGTTTTAGAATCCTCAACATCATTTATTAAAAGACCTATCCATAGACACCCCACACGCATAGGTTTGCGTAAAAAAATATATTTAGGTTTTAGTTTTATGTATGGGAGCCCCCCCTTAAATATTATTTTTCTTACTTTTTGTATCTGAATCGGAAAGCGGTGAACAAAATACACCTACTTACCAAGTTTCAGCTTTGTGATGCTTATAGTTTCAGAATAAAGTGGCTGTGACATACGGACGGACAGACAGACAGACAGACAGACAGACAGACAGACAGACAGACAGACAGACAGACAGACAGACAGACAGACAGACAGACTTGACGAAACTATAAGGGTTCCGTTTTTTGCCATTCGGCTACGGAACCCTAAAAATACCTTAACCAAATGTCAGAATGGCTATTGTTTAAGGTTATTTTAACTTCAAAACAAGCGCAATCGTAAATATTCTACCGCTGGTAACATTTAACCATAAGTTAAGTCAACTATTGTTCACGCAACTGGGCCTAAGTCATCGCCAAAGTAATAATTATGACCAAAGAAATACTTGTGTTCTTTAAAAAATCAAATCAAGAACGAATGAAAATAAAGCTGGCTGGTTCCAAGCTCAAAGGATTAGCATAGCTATCCAACGCGGCAACGCAGCCAGCATCATAGCCTCCTTGCCTCAAGGAAATGGTTTCGTTTTTGAATAGGTTAGTTTTATTTTTTTATGTTGCATGTCTTAGTTTTAATTTTTTCTTGTTTGTTATTAATAAAATATTACAGCATCTAGTATCTTTGCAACGAGTATTCAGAATTTCCCATTGATTTACTATTAAAACCAACATCCCAAACTTATTAATAAAAAAATAAAAAAGTAAATTTAGCCTGTAAGCATCCCACTGCTGGGCAAAGGCCTTACCTCAAATGTGAGGTAGTATGAGCTATACTCCACCACGCGGGCTCAGTGCGGATTGGCGGAGGGGTGTTTGCAAGGCAAGCAACCAACCTTGCTGTCAGATTTTATCAAGCCGCCCATAGGGCCTCTGACTAGGCTTAACGACTAATACCAATCGATATTAGCCGGGACCAACGGCTTAACGTGCCTTCCGAAGCACGGAGATGCTCGTGATGTACGACACTTATATGGTACTTATAAACTTATTATTAATCAGGCATTATTGGGGTAAACTCCTCTATCACGAACTGTTTTAGTGTATACCACGCTTGGCTGAATTTAAAGTCAAGAGCAAACCACATGCACTATTCGTGATTTCATTGCACTCTGAAAAAACTCTTTCCTCATGTTAATCTCAGTTTATTGCACCGCATCGATCTAATTATCGCGATCATTCACTCCAATCATATTTTTTCACACAAACAAGAAATAATCTTGATAGTTTTTCACAATTGAGTTTGATGTGCCTTGCGCATGCGTGATCTCGAAAGTAAATCGTCACGCAACGAGCCACAAAGTAAAAGTTATCGTTTAACAAGGCGGCGGTTGACGCAATAGCCAAATATGAGGTTTCACTGATTAGGCTAGTGATAAATGGGAGGAAAAAGGTTGGTGTACACCAAAAATGGGAAAGTGAGAGCTTATCTGCTAAACCAACAATCTTTATCTTCAAAACTTAGCTGAGCTAATTTTCATTTGGCTTCTTCTACTTTACAATACTTCTCAATTAGTTCATGTAAGTATTTGATTATTTTTTTTTGTACCGAAGGCAGTATATATTTATTGTTAAACTTATCCCAGATAGTTTTTTTTTATAAAGCGTTGAATAACTTAGATCTTATGTTGTGTAAACAAATCTTAAGGGTTACCTATAGCCTGAAATATCAGACTACGAGTAACATTATTTGACGACACGACATACTCTTACTAATCTGTGATATGTTTGGAGCTCCATTACTACCGATCCAGCGGTCGCTGGTTCGAACCCCGCAAGGGGCAAATGTTTATGTGATGGATGAGCGCGAACATTGTTTATGGATGAAGTAACGTATTTATAAGAGACGCCCCCCGTCCATTATCATTGTCTGGTAGGTAGGTACTTCTTAACACAAGAAAGTTATAAGTATTATAACCAGACAATTGGTGTTTTGTCTGGCACATATTTATTTATTTATACGTATGCGTACTATTCCATGATACACAAAATTCTTGGTTATGCAGTTTAACTGTTCATCGTCCCAATTTGGCAGTGGAACCGGTTTTGTCTCTGGTCGACAGGTTAGCAACTTTGAGAACGAAATCTTAAATAATATAAAATGAGATAGTGTTAATTAAAAGTTCCAACAGCTTCACACCTAGAGCTTTTCTGTACGTGGAAATAATTCATAATGTAAAATTGGAAATATTCGTAACGAACTATCATCCTAGGCCTCTGTGTTATTATTATTATTACGTGGAAATCTCTCAACATAATATTTATTTATTTAAACACTTTATTGCACAAATAATAGTGTACAAAAGGTGGACTTAATGCTAAAAGCATTCTCTCCCAGTCATACCTTTAGGTCATGCAGAGAGATTGTGATGGGTGCAATATTCTTCATTTTAAATCACGAGATACATAATACACTGCTATAGATTAATGGTGGCATGGAAGCCGCATCTTCCTAATGTGGCATAAAACGAAATGTTACAATGTGGTAGACCGGAAGCGGTTTCGTAACTGTTAACTGTATCACGGAAGAGATCGAAAAACCACATAATCGGTCCGTAACTTATGGAACTAGGTTGTATCTTTTAGTAATCAAATTTATTATTAGTTTTATGTTTTTTTCATTAATCTGAACATAACATAAGGTTAAGCTTAAACTTTGAATTAGTACCTTTACATACCGAATATCTACTGAAAGCATTTGTATGCATATAGCATACATTCTGGAACACCGCTCATTATCATAGGCATTTTTAACGTGTATCATTCATGACATGATTCGTGCATAATATCTTTCTGAAAAAGTCACCTATTTCGACAAAAGACGGATTTAAGTGTGAATATTAATTTATGCAAAGTTGTAAAATTGGCGCACTTGATGCCTAAAGGCATTCTCTACCAGTCGACCTACAGTAAATTTTAATTTTATCTGTATTTATTTAGAATAAAAAGTATCCAATGTGATATTCTGTATTGATACCCATCGCCAAGGTATAATCTGTTTCTAGGCCAAAACTCATAGAAATCGGTTTAGTCATTTCGACATAGATACATGGAAATTCGCATTAAGTCTTTTTTTTACCTGATAGTAGTATTTTATTATCTGTGCCTGAGATCTTTTGTAAAATGGCCCTAATTAACCAACTATACTTATGAATTCCAGGCAGAACCTTCGGGCGTCCATTCAAGAAGATGATGGCAGGGCTGATGCCGCTGATCTTCCAGATCGGTGCCGCGTCCACGTGGGCAGTCATCGCTGCGCTGGTCGGCTTCAAGACACTGCTGGTGTCGATGGTGATACTGAAGATATTGCTGGTTGCCGGGGCTGCTAAGGTTGGTGTTCACTCACTCACACTTTACTGGCACTCACGTAATTGAGAAGTCTTCCGTAGGCTGATGAACGAAGCTTTAATAAAAACTAGTTAAACATTAGGAAAACCAAAACATGACGCGGGCTAACTCGATTCAGCGCCATCTATGATCGCGCGTTAGTACTAAACTTGGATCACTAATCTACTACAAAATGTGTCGTTCATAATGATCAGAATCGAACAGTTGGTGTTGTTATTAATGATGGTGGATAGAAAACAATGTAAAAAAGTCCATAGCATCTTAAACTCTTATGGATATGAATGCTTAAAATTGACCAGATCGAGGGAGTAACGACGTTCGATTTTCTACAACAAAGAAAGGGCCCTTTCTCTGAACTGAAACGAATCCTCCTATAGCTCGTCATCGGCCTTTTTTCTTTTCCTGCAAGCTTTCTAGCTCTATGACATGACACCATACTAGGTACATAACTAAGTACTTAGTTGAGTACGCGTCATGTTACAGTAACCGCTGTTTGTGTGTATTATTCTTATTACATAACTCATGGTCCACTTGTTATCAAATTACTAAGTAACAGAGAACATAATACACGTTCACTCTTTTTGTTACCATCACCACAGATAATATAACACATCACTTACATATACCTACCTACATACTTAGAGAAAGTGGCTTTCTAAAATTCTAAGGTCCGATGAGGAAAAAGGATGTCGCATTTACGCCATACGTTAGATAGAGAGAGATGATAAAATGATAGGCTTTTTTTTTGGTTGATGACCACAATCGAGGAAAGCAGTATTGTAATTGAGGCTTGCTAAATAGAGATATTCAAATTACCTAGTAGGTATATCGCGCTATACATATTTTAAAAACTAGGTACGTCCCTACTACAATTTATATACAAACAAACATCTTATCTGAGTCTCATAATGTGAATTTAATAATGAATTAAATTGTTATTAAAATCCTTCATAAATTGTTTGGGTGTATAGGCCTGCTGCCTTCTAATAACTTTGTGGAATGGTGTTTTTATTGCAACAAACATAAAAGAGAGATCCACTGATGGTATAATATAATAATTTATATTAACTAGCACCGTAGTTCTGAGGTACCTAGATTAGATACTAATAATGAAAAATATTGCATATTGCATATTAGTAAATATTGCATTTTCATTTTACTTACTACTATGCTGTGTATCAAAAGGCCTACTACGAAAAACGAAATCCGTCAAAACGATAATCGTTTTGCGGATTCGAAGCATTTAGTAGTAAGGATTTCATACTGAAAATGTTTCGGATCCGATAAACGATAATCGTATTGACGGATTTCGTTTTTCGTAGTAGACCTCCAGTTCATTACAAGAAATGCACATAGGTAGGTACACCATATAACACCTATATCACTGATAAGTCGATTCAGTTAAAGAGTTCCTTAATATTTATCATTGGTTTCTCTGTTTTTCTAGTTTGGTGCATTTTTCGCGTCCAAAGCCCAACATCAAACGCATGGATGGCAACCACATCAGAAGGAGATACACTTGCACATCCACGGTGGACAGATAGGACCACCAGTAGCCCACGAGGAACATGCACGTAAGAATATTATTTTAAATTAAAACAACACGAAAACAATAAGTAGGCTACAAGATTTGAGATACAATGCCATCTAGCATTTTTTTTTTAAACTAAAATTCCACTGGCTTCTTATTCATGGCGTAGTAAGCAAGTAATCCGCTAGATGTCGCTAAATATTATATTTATTTGCCGCTAGATGGCGTTAAGTGTTTTATAGCGTCATCTTTCGGATAATAGAAGAACAAAACAAAGACGTGGTTCCACATTTTTTCGCTAGATGTCACTGAACGTAGTGCACTTACTCGCCGCTAGATGGCGTTTTCATATTTCTTCAGCATAAATTGAGTCGAAGGAGTACTAAATACTTACAGTCTTACTACAAACCATCCGTTAAAACTGGTTTTAAGTCATGTTTAGTTAAAAACTGTTTTAAATTTAAAAAGGGTTTAGAACAGTGTTTAACATTTTGTACCACAAATAGGTATTTGGGCAGTGTTTAACTAAACACCAGTTTTAGGTACAAACATTCATTCATTCACTCAGTTCATTCATTACATTTCCTAGTAGTATATTCATTCTAGATTTTTTAGCGGCAAAATTTATAATTTTAATTTGTTGCTGCTGTGTTATAGGCTATAGCTCCAAGTGAGTACATTATAGAACACAACTCTCCCACCCCCCCAACCCGCCGCTTCACCCCTCCCCCCCTTGATAAAGGTCCCAAATTTCATATTTCCTCTATTTTCAGGAAAACTATACAAGCTAGGACAAAATGGTCAAGGACTAAATTATTTCTCAATAAATTACCTACAAATAAGTACTAACATTCATTTTGATACGAGTTATAGTTTTTAAGCTATGGAGCATCAAAGAGTACTAAAAATGTGCGCTTAGCAGAAATACAACAGTTAACACAAAATAAACAATATAATTTATAAATTTTCACAAGAAATGCGTTACTGTAGTACTTACCTATCTAAAACAAATCAGTATAGTCATTGTTATCTTCTAAAGGTTTGTCGAATTTACTAAGGCCCCAATGTATGCATATGGTGGAACAACGGAATGCAGCTTTGACATATCCACATACATTTCTGTAGCCTTTTTTGCAGCTGCATGATATTATTTTCAGTATCTACTGTGGAGCTGGTGCCTATGTGGTATTTAGGGTACGAAGTTAAAATTTTCTTCCAGCTTCAGTTTTCTGGGTTGAATGAATTTGCTCGCCAT
This sequence comes from Pyrausta aurata, assembly GCA_963584085.1. Classification (NCBI taxonomy): domain Eukaryota; kingdom Metazoa; phylum Arthropoda; class Insecta; order Lepidoptera; family Crambidae; genus Pyrausta; species Pyrausta aurata. Next base: position 5,744,278 of record OY757279.1, read on the forward strand.
AATTGAACTTGATGAAAAGTAACTATGTGTTGAATTCTGACAAGCAGCTCCCGAAGATGGAAAATTTGATAATATCACCACTGTATTGTTCTTCAGATCAATGTTTTTGTAAAAGTGGACCTCTCGTATATCGTTTATACTTTTTAGGTACCTACTATGATACTATCCGAGAATATTCTTTCTCCTGCCTCTTCTATCTGCTTGCGTGAGGCATCCGGGTTATTTTATACGTTTATTGTATCTTTCAACTCGGTCTTTTTACCAAACAGGAAAGACTAAACCTTTCCTTTGTTGTAGAATGCCGATGTAGTAGAATATATTCTTACGTGGTGGAGTCAGTCCCAGTAAAAGATCCAACAGATCAATGTCTTGCCCAACCACTACGACAATGCGACGTACTACATAATATCGGCATTCTAAGGCACAGGAAAGGTTCAGTCTATTCAATAACATATAACATCGACTTGCAAGATACAATAACTCCTGATGCCTAATGCGAGGAGGTAAAAAGGCAGGAGAAAAATATATTCTTGCATAGTATGGGGCTAAGCAAACCTAAAAAAGTATAATCGTGTTACGAAACATTTAGGTACTTCAACTTCACTTCTTGACCAACTCTCAAGAACAATACGGTGTTATTATGAAAAGACCACCTTCTTCAGCTTGTCAGCATTCAATGCATACTTTGATCAAGCTCTACAGTTGATACTGAAAACAATATCATGCAGCTGCAAAAATGGCTACAGAAAAATATGTGGATGTGTTAAAGGTGCATTCCGTTGTTCCACCATATGCAGACATTGGGGCCTTAGTAGATTCGTTCGACAAACCTTAGAAAATAACAATAACGATACTGATTTGTTTAAGATAGGTATGTACTACAGAAACGCATTTCAAATTCGCAGTTAAATGTTGTATTTCTGCTAAGCGATCATTTTTAGTACTCTTTGATGCTCCATAGCTTAAAGACTATAACTCGTATCAAAATGAATGTTAGTACTTATTTGTAGGTAATTTATTGAGAAATAATTTAGTCCTTGACCATTTTGTCCTAGCTTGTATAGTTTTCCTGAAAATAGAGGAAATATGAAATTTGGGACCTTTATCAAGGGGGGGAGGGGTGAAGCGGCGGGTTGGGGGGGTGGGAGAGTTGTGTTCTATAATGTACTCACTTGGAGCTATAACACAGCAGCAACAAACTAAAATTATAAATTTTGCCGTTTCGCCCATACATTGAAATCTAGAATGAATACACTATAGTACGAAGGTCATAAGGTCTTTCGCTGTCAAATCCTATATAATTTTACTAAGTAGCACGCTCTTTTTAAAGCGAAGATTTTTTCTTTCTCTATGGTATTGACTGATTTGTTTTCAACATGAATCAAAAAAAGAAAGATCGCTGGGACAATTGGACAAAAGACGAAAAGGTAAATCAAATGAATAATAATAACTACTACATAGATGTGGGGTTTGGAAACGTGATAGCATTGTAATTGTTTATTTTATTTCAGGATATCCATAAACAGCTTATAGAAAGTTCGAAAGACGTGGTAGAAAACAGAAACACGGATACCAACACAAACCGTCTTAAAGTTGCTGAGTGGAATTTGATTTTACAAAAATATGTCTAAAATAGTGTCTAATGTCTATAAAGTTTTGTTTGTTTGTTGATTAAGTCCAATAAATCAATTGTTGTGAAATCAATCATCCTTAATATTTTCTATAGGAAAGCACGAATTTGATTTACCGCGAAACGGAAGTCAAGTTGTCAAATGTCAATCTGTCTATTTTTTGAGGTTAAACAAGATAAAATAGGGGGGAGGGTGTTTAACTAAAACACTGTTTAAAACATTGAACTACTATTACTACGTATGGAAATGACATCCCTAAGGAACCTCGTGCCCGATGAGTTGATGGTCACAGACCATCAACGCATGCGCGGTATCACAGTCACTCACTCCCGCTCGTAGCGTTAACCAATGTGACATTGGTCAATTAATTTGACAAAAAAGCCATCATGCGTTTTAAAAACATGCGAAAATAAAACCAACAGGAATATAAACGATACCGGCGTCACTTACCATCGGTAGGAAATTAAAATGTTAGCTTAAACCAGCATAAAGATTTTTCAAAATGTTATAAATTTTTGGCATGAAATTGCCGCCATTTTACATGAAAATCAAAGATTATAAAAAGTGACACGCACAGAATGGAAAAGTAGGTAGGTAATAAATAGAGGTTAGACAATGCGATGTTGTGATATTTCTTTTAAGGTGTTTTGCATTGGTAGTTATATTTTTCTAGAAATATCTCGTATGAAAAATTAAAATGATAAATATCATGATAAAAAAATTGTAAATATCATTCGAGTTTTTGACCTACAGATTTTTATTTACTAAACTTTTATTTATTTAGCTCTTTTAAATAACTATTGATCAAAGTAAGTAACGATTAAAACGTTTTGATAAAATAATATTCATTCAATACAATTAAGTTAAGTAGGCACAAAGTCTGTGTCACTTCTGCGGTTTCATATTCAAAATTCAAAATTTATGGAATACGTCAGTCTGTTGACAGTTCACGTCCAAAAAATGCGCACATTTTTTGCTTGGCATAGCGTCTCTATACGTAGTAGTAACAGCTCACTGGTTTAAAAGAGTGTTTTAGCGCCAAAAA